>JAHRHZ010000263.1:15588950-15614100 GCA_024137785.1 Ginglymostoma cirratum | reverse complement strand
CCTACACTCACCTTTACTGGCTCCATCCCCGCCTCTTCGACTTGTCTACCTCCTCTCCACCTATCCTCTCCTCTATCCATCCTCTATCCGCCTCCCCCTCTCTCCCTATTTATTTCAGAACCCTCTTCCCCTCCCCCATTTCTGATGAAGGGTTTAGGCCCGAAACGTCAAGTTTTCCTGCTCCTATGATGCTGCTTGACCTGCTCTTTAAGTGCGTAAGTCCTGCGCTGATTTACCTTACAAAAATGCAACACCTCATATTTATCTAAATTAAACTCCATCTGCCACACCTCGGCCCATTGGCTCATCTGATGAAGGTCCCATTGTTCTCTGAAATGACCTTCTTCACTGTCTACTATACCAACAATTTTGGTGTCATCTGCAATCTTACTAACCATACCTCCTACATTCACATACAAATCAATTATATAAATGACGAAAAGCAGTGGACCCAGCACAGATCCTTGAGGCACAACACTGGTCACAGACCTCCAGACCAAAAAAACTTTCCACCACCACCCACTGTCTCCTACCTTCAAGCTAATTTTGTATCCAATTGGTTAGCTTCCCCGGATTCCATGTGATCTAACCTTGCTAACCAGTCCACCATGCAAACCTTGTTGAATGCTTTGCTAAAGTCCACATAGATAATGTCTACCACTCTGCTTTCATCAATTTTCTTTGTCTCTTCTTCAAAAAACTCAATCAAGTTAGTGAGGCATGATTTCCCACATACAAGGCCATGTTGATTATCCCTAATCAGTCCTTGCCTTTCCAAATGCATGTAGATCCTGTCCCTCAGACTCCCCTCCAACAAGTTACCCACCACTGACATCAGGCTCAAAGGTCTATAATTCCCTGGCTTTTCCTTACCAATTTCTTAAATAATGGCACCACAATAGCCAATCTCCAGTCTTCCGGCACCTCACCCATGGCTATTGATGATACAAACATTTCAGGAAGGGGCCCAGCAATCTCTTCCCTAACTTCCGACGAAGTTCTGGGATACATCTGATTAGGTCCCAAGGATTTAGCCACCTTTATGCATTTTAGGACGTCTAGCACCTCCTCTTCTGGATACTTTTCAAGATATCACTGTTGATTTCCCCAAATTCTCTAGCTTCCATATCCTTCTTCACAGTAAAAACTGATGTGAAATACTCATTTAGTGTCTTATCCATCTCCATGGTTCCACACATAGATGGCTTTGTTGATCTTTATTCTCTCCCTCATTACTCATTTGCCCTTAATATGTTTGTAGAATCTCTTTGGATTCTTCTTAACCGTATTTGCCAAAGCTATCTCATGTCCCCTTTTTACCTTCCTGATTTCCCTCTTAAATATACTCCTACTGCCCTTATTGTCCTCTAGGGATTCACTTGATCCCAGCTGTCTACATCTGACATATGCTGCCACCTTTATCTTGACCAGAGCCTCAATTTTTCTAGTCATCCAGTATTCCCTACCCTACCAGCTTGCCCTTTGCACTAACAAGAACATACTGTGTCTGAACTCCCGTTATTTCATTTTTTAAGACCTCCCACCTTCTAACCATCCTTTTACCTGCAAATAGCCTTGTCAAATCAACTTTAGAAAGTTCTTGCCGAATACATTCAAAATTGGCTTTGTCCCAATTTAGACCTTTAAGTTGTGGACCAGGTCTATCCTTTTCCATAACTATTTTAAAACTAACAGAATTATGAACACTAGCCTCAAAGTGATCCTCCACTGTCACCTCAGTGATTTGCTCTGCCTTATTTCCCAAGTTTTGCTCCTTCTTTAGTAGATACATCCCAATATTGAATAAGAAAATTTTTTTGTGCATACCTAACAAATTCATCTCCACCCAAGCCCTTAACACTAGGATAATGAGGTGTAGAGCTGGATGAACACAGCAGGCCAAGCAGCATCAGAGGACCAGGAAAGCTGACGTTTCGGGTCTAGATAACAAGTATGGGGCTGGATGAACACAGCAGGTCAAGCAGCATCATAGGAGCAGGCCTTCTTCCGATATGGGGGAGGGGAAGGGGATTCTGAAAAAAAAGGGAGAGAGGGGAAGGCGGATAGAAGATGGATAAAGGAGAAGATAGGTGGAGAGGAGACAGACAGGTCAAGGAGGCGGGGTTGGAACCAGTAAAGGGGAGTGTAGGTGGGGATTTAGGGAGGGGATAGGTCGGTCCAGGGAGGACGGACAGCTTAAGGAGGCGGGATGAGGCTCGTACGTAGGAGATGGGGTGGGGCTTGAGGTGGGTGGAGTGAATAGGTGGGAGGACAGTTTAGGGAGGTGGGTACAAGCTGGGCTGGTTTTGGGATGCGGTCGGGGGAGGGGAGATTTTGAAGCTTGTGAAGTCCCTATTGATACCATTGGGCTGCAGGGTTCCCAAGCGAAATATGTCTATCTCCTCTTCACTTATCTTCTCCTTTATCTATCTTCTATCCGCCTGTAATTATGTTTTGCAAAACCACGCAATTCCAATGGGTTATTTACAACTGTTAATTTTGCATTGTTAATGTGGAAACAATTTTAACCCAATGTTTTTGGATTGAAATATAACAGATTCTGCATGATAACCTTTAGCATTTGCTCTATTTTGATAATCTTATCATCAAAACTCAAACTCTTAAGGGTTCTTGTGGTGTAGTGGTAGTGTCCCTACCCTAAGCCAGGAGATCCAGGTTCAATCCCACCTGCTCCAGAGATGAGTAATAACATCTCTGAGTAGGTTGATTAGAGAAATATAAAAACATTAGCTCCTGGAATCTCAGTTCGATACCGTTGATAAGCAAAAATGCTTCTCTTCAGTGATGCTGCCTGAGCTGCTCGAATATTTGCAGCGTTTCTTATTTTTGTTTCAGATTTCAATCAAACGCCGTAATTTGCTTTTGGGATTCGTACAATTTGCCTGATTCAACATGAAAACATAACCAGAAGTTGTTCTTCAAACCCACAAATTACTACACGGTTACCAGATGTGGAAATACAACCTCCTGAGAAACGCAAAACCCTGGAACAAAGGGAAAGAGTGGCTCCTGTTAACTGTTGCTCGGGCGACGGTTTGTGTTCTTTTGTCACTTCCATGGTAACCATAGCGACCATATATCACTTCCGCTTGTCACCATAGCGACCTGATGCTCAGGCTGACTGAAGAAGTTGCACAAAGATTAACGACGTTGGCAGTAAGTACCTGGAGACCACGTTCCCCGTGGCCAAAGCTGGGTATTTGATAAAATTATTCACGTCATTTTGACAGGTAATATATGAAATATGAATATGTTGCATTCCTAAAAGGATGCAGGAATCTTTTTTGCATCGACGTTCATTCTCTTTTGCTTCTGACTCGAATTTTGACTTGTTTTGCCTTTATATGGACTTAATTTGGGATTTTCATCTGTAGCTTGTAACCAGTGGTACCTTATGATGCACCGCGACAATTTCAAATATGGACACCAGGTAAACCATTCGACCCATCGTGCCTGCACCGGTTCTATTACCGAGTGCCAATCTCTTGCTTTCCACCCATATCGCTGCATATTCCCAAATAATCATCCAGTGCCCTCTTCTATTTTTTAAAAAAGCGTATTATCAGTAGAGGTGCACTTCAGATCTCTAAATTTTTGAATGAAAATGAAATAGGAAATCCACAATTGGCTTAGAATTGTGAGCAGCGATTTTAAAAAAATTCTGAGAACTTTCAGTTATTCACATTGGCTGGAGCAGAAAGGAATATATGGAGAAAAGGAAATAGAATTCTGAAATGTGTACAGGACATCTTCCTCAAGCAGTTATGTTGAAAGGTTTGCAAAGTTAGTCTTAAATCTGGATGTAATTAGGTAAATCAGGTAGATAAACTGAATAAGTGATAAGTGAGTACGTTGGAACCAACAACTATGGATTACATTGCTTAATGGACATACCAGTAGTCAATATATAAACTATTACACCTGATTGGATTAGGGCTGAGTTTAAACAAGTAAGGATGGGAGCTGAAAACAAAAAAAATGCTGGAAATCACAGTTGGTCAGGCTGTACTCATGGAAAGAGCAAGCTGATGTTTCGAATTTAGATGACATAAGGAGAGGGGAGAAATTGACATATAGAACTATAAAGCAATATTTTTAAAAATGGCACTAGTACATAATGTACACATTGAGTATTTTTCATCAAACAGAGAACAACTACAGTTTTAGGGCACTGTAGATAAACTGAGGTCCAAAATCTATTCACAGTGGCCTGGTTCTAAGCTGCAAAATGTGACATGCCTTCACTGCAGCACGCAGGCCTGCAGATCAGATTTTGTGATGCATTCTGCCTCCAGTGAGTGCTCCTGTTGGAAGGGAGTTTAATTATACTTAGAATGATATTATAGTGATTGTAACTATGTCAGCCAGGTGGACCTCACAGAATATGAGTTTCCTGATTGGACCAGATTAACAGACCCAATCAGGGAGCTCTGGCTGGCAGATATAAACCAGAGTGTCAGAGATTCTGCTCACTCTGAGAAAGCCAGATTAGTGCCAAGGACCTTCCATGTGGTCCTAAAAGCAGAACATTAGGAAATAAATTGAAAACAGGATCTTAAAGGTAGTGATCCCAGGATTACAAATGTGCTAGTCAGAGTAGACATAACAGGATGTATCAGATCAATATTTGGTTGAAGAGGTGGTGTAAGATGGCATAGCATCAGATTCTTGGGCGTTGGGACCGGTTCTGGGGAACTGGAGCCCCAGAACTGAATGTGTTCTAGGTGGGCAGGAGCATGACCAGTGCCCCAGGGGGAGTATGTGCTTGAGTGGTGTTTCAAATTCATATGGCAGGGGAATGGAAATCTATGCAAGCTGTTAGAGGAAGGAGAATTAAGGACAAGAACAAAAGACAAAAGAGAATAAGAAAAGTGATAGGCAGAGAGATCAAGGGGCCACAATCAAACAGGGCAACAGTGAAAAGTAATGGGAACGGGACTAGTCATCTTAAAAAGATAAGCCTTAAGGCTTTGTGCCTTAATATGTGGAGAATTTGTAATAAAGTAGATGAATTAATCATGCAAGTAGATGAAAACAGGTATCATAAAGTCAAGATTACAGAGATGTGGCTATGAGGTGACAGAGGGATAGGAGCTGAGCATCCAGTTGTATCCAATATTTAGGAAGGACAGACAAAGAGGAAAAGGTAGTGGAGTTGCATTGCTGGTTAAAGAGAAATTAATACAATAATGAGGAAAGAAATTGGCTCCAATGATGTGGAATCTGTATCAGCAGAACTGAGGAACACCAAGGGCAAAAACTTAGTGAGGGGGTGTCTGTATTTCAATCCCCAAACTGTAGGGATGCTATTGAGAATGGCATTAAACAGGAAACTAGAGCACATGGAATAACGGAACATCCTTAATTAAAGGTGTCTTTATTCTCCATATAGATTAGGCAAATTGAATTGTTAACAATACCATAGAGGAAGAATTTCTGGACGAATACATTGAGGAACCAACTAGAGAACAGGGCATCCTAGACTGGGTATTGTGTATTGAGAAAGAAATAATTGGCAAATTAGTTGTGCTGAGCCCATTGGGAATGAACAACCATAAAATGATAAAATTTCTCATCAAGGAGAAAGATGAAGTTGAGTGCAAGACTAAGGTCCTGGATCGAAATATACGAAACTGCAATGGTATGAGGCATGATTTTGCTATGATAGATTGAGAAACATTATTTAAGGGGATAATGATGGAAAGGCAATGACAAACATTCAAAGAGTGTATGGGTGAACTGCAACAATTGCTCATTCCTGTCTGGCACAAAAGTGAAACGGAAAAGGTGGCTAAACCATGTTTTACCAAGAAAATTAGAGATAGTATTAGATCCATGAGGCATACAAATGGGCTATTTTAAAAAAAACAATAAACCAGAAGAATGGAAGCAGTTTAGTCTTCAGCAAAGAAGGACAATAGGATTGATTAAGAAAGGGAAGATACAGTACGAGAGAAAGCTTGCAGGGAAAATAAACACTGACTGTAAACATTTGTGTAGGTATATGAAGATAAGTGTAGACCCCTCATGTTCAGAAACAGGGGAATTTATAATGAGGCATAAAGAAATGGCTGACCAACCAAATACATACTTTGGTTCTGTGTACACAAAGGAAGACCCAAATAACATTTGAGAAATATTAGGAATCAGGGTTTAATAAAAGGGAGGAACTGAAGGAAATCGGTATTAGTAGGGAAATGGTGTTGGGGAGATTGATGGGATTGAAGGCTGATAAATGCCCAAGGCCTGTTAATTTACATTCCAAGTATTTAAGGAAGTGACCCTAGAAGTAGTGGACGTATTGGTGGTCATCTTCCAAGATTCTATGAACTGTAGAACAGTTCTTACAGATTGGACAGTACTGAATCTGATCTCCTTTTTAAAAAGGGAGGTAGAAAAGAAATCAGAAATTATAGACAAGTCAGCCTGAAGTTGGTAATCAGGAAGATGCTGGAGTCCATGCTAAAAGATGTAATAGCAGAGCAGTTGGAAAATAGTGCTAGGATCCAACAGAGTCAGCATAGATTTATAAAAGAGAAGCCATGTTGACAAATCTACTGGAATTCTTAGAAATGTAACTGTAGAAGAGTTGATGAGGATGAGCCATGAACAAGGTTTTTCTGAGGGCTTTTGACAAAGTCAAAGAATAAATATTAACATGTAATATTAAAGCACATAGGATTGTGGGTAGTCTATTAAGATAGATAGAAAACTGGTTAGCAGACAGGAAAGGAGGAGTTGGAATAAACAAGAGTTTTTCCAAATGGCAGAAAGTCATTGGTGGGATGCCACAGGGATCAATGCTTGAATGGTTTAGATGAGGGAACTCAAGATATTATCTCCAGATTTGCAGATGACACAAAGCTGGTGGGAAGGTGAGCTGTGAGGAGGATGCAGAGATGTTTCAGGATGATTTGGACAAGCTGAGAGAGTGGGCAAATGCATGGCAGATGCAGTCTAAGGTGGATAAATATGAGATTATCTACTACAGTAACAAAAAGAGGAATGCAGATTACTATTTTAATGACTATAAATTGAGAGAGGAGAATGTGCAACGAGACCTGGGTGCCCTCTTACACCAGTTGGTGAAGGTTAGCGTGCAGGTGCAGCAGGTGGTAAAGAAAACAAATGGTATGTTGGCCTTCATTGCAAAAGGACTTGAGTGAAGGAGCAAAATGTCTTGCTGCAATTATCAGGACCTTGGGGAGGCCACATCTGAAATGTTCTATGCAGTTTTGGTCTTCTTATCTGGGGAAGTTGTTCCTGTTATACAGGGAATGCAGTGAACATTTACCATACTGATTCCTGGAATGGCAGGACTGAGGAGGTGTTGAATTGGTTAGGATTATATTTGATGGATTTCAGAAGAATGAGGGGGATTTCATAGAAACCTATAAAATTATACCAGGACTAGACAGAGTAAATGTAGGAAGCATGTTCCTGATAGTGGGGGGAGTCCAGAATCAGTGCCTCAGTCTCAGGATGATCAGCCATGATCATAATGGTGCAGCAAACTTGAAGCGTCAAATGGCCTACTCCTGCCCCTATTTTCTATGAGTCCAATAACTTTTCTTCATGTATAACTGTTGCTATATATTCTTTGATGGCAGAAATATCAGAATTATGTTCATAATCAGTCAAGTGAAACACTAAGCTTACCAATAAAATTGAATTATCTTTGGTCAAAAGATTCTTTTAAAACGTGGCAAAAGCAACCAGAATTGATTAAGATTTGTATAAAATCTAGTGATAATTATCAATAGGAACAAATTGAATTAAGAACTCTTGAATATTTGTGCTATATTTAATGCCAAATAATGATTGGCATATTGTGCCTATTGTATTGTCTTAAATTGTAGGTGTAATAAGACACTCATTCTTTAATTAGATGGTGGATTCGTAAGGCATCCAATAGGATGGAAACTTAGGAAAGTTTGATGTAATGACATCTTGTTTGACAGTAAACAAAAAATGACTGAAGAAATAGCACAGACAAATATTGGCTGGTAAGAGATTTGAAATTCTCAACGTCTTTTTAAAATGTAATGTTACAATAACTCTAGTACATTTTTGATTTTTTATAATACAAAATGAAGGTTGGGACACCCCCAGATTTGGAATATCTGACCTTGCAAATAAAAAGTACTGAACCAACCATGCGAAGTTGACAAGTGGGTCCATGTCTGTCAAATACATTTTAATATAGAGAAATGTTGTGTCATACACTTGCACAGCGATAACTGCATGTATGCACCGTGCAGAAATGAATGCTCAAGTTGCTTAATAAGGGAAGAATTTGGGGTTATAATGAAAGTGTAATTAGCAATTCAGGACCAGTGAAGCTATTGTGGAATTAAATAGGGTATTATAATATAGTGCCAGCATAATGCTACTCCTTCCTTGTTGCATCAGACCACATTTAGAGTATAGTGTCCAGCTTTGGCCCGATCATATTGAGGGTGATATGGAGGTCCTGAACTAAGGAAGGCCATCCAGATTAATGAGTAGGTTAAGGACCATCAGGACAAGCTAGATTTGAGGAGACATGTCTAAATCTTCAATATAATGTAATAATTAGATTGAGCCCATTTGATTTGGATACCACAGGTTGATAGACTCATAGTCATATAGCACAGAAACAGACCCTTTGATCTAACTTGTCCATGCCGACCAAGTTTCGCAAACTAAACTAGTCCCATCTGCCTGATTTGATGAGCAACTCTAGGCCTAGAAGTTCTGGCTATGGACCACATCTCAGCACTGGTGGCAACAGTCTATACTAACTTGCCGTCAATCAATAGCGAGGTCACTAGTGGAGTGGCAGGGGTGAGAGGGTCAATGCTGTCTTCCTGAGATGATAGCAGATTTGAGCTCAATAGAGCTACTGCCCTTTCTCCCATGACAGTTCTTTGGTCACCCAAGTACTCTGTTGAAGGACAGAATGCTGGATAACTGTGGCAGTCTGCAAGCCCCTTCTTTGCATGCAGCAGTCCTCGTGATAGGAACATGAGTTTGCATGGTGAGATGCTGATATTTAATGGTTTCAGCTGAGTTTCCACTGCATTAAGTATGCATCACATATCAGCTGTGGTTGAGGTGCAGTCTATTATGACTCAGATGGTAGCACTTTCTTTTCTGAGTCAGAAAGTTGAGTTTAATTCCACTCCTGAACTTGAAGATAGATATCTAGGGTGACATTCTAATGCACTGCTAGAGGGGTCATATGTGAAATGAGATATTAAACTGAGAACTTCTGTGCCCCCAGTTGAGAATATAAGATCCCAGAGCAATATATTGAGGAAGATCAACTGAATTCTCCATTTGAAACAGTAAAATACCATGGTTTCTGGAAACGTAAAGCAAAAACAGGAATACAGGTCTGGAATTACCCGTGGAAAGTGAAACAAAGTTAATCTTTCAGGTCAATGATTTTTCATCAGAACTGATCATCAAACTGAAATGTTAACTCTTTCCACTGATACTGCCATACCTGCTGAGTATTTCCAGTATTTTCAGTTTTTACTTCAGTTATCTCCAGAGTCCTGACCAATATTTATTCTTCAATCAACATCGCAGAAACAGATTGTCTGGCCATAATAACATTCAGCTTATAAGAACTTGCAGTGCACAAATTGGTTGCCTTTATTACAACATTGACTGTGCTTCATAACTATTCACTGGCTGTAGAATGCTTTGGGATGTCTTATGATCATGAAGATATAACAGAAATATAAATATTTTCACAACAGAACCTGTGAGCTGTCAGCCACCCAGATAGCTGACAACTGTGCTGTCCTCATCTCTTGCCTTCAGCTATACAGTGTCTCATGTGCAGATCCTATCCCTTTGCACCCCCCTCGAAATTATGTGTGATTTGAGCTGAGGGTTGCAACTGTTGAATCTAGTGACCCTGCATCTTCACCATCTCTGTTCCTTCTGTTATTCCACTGCCTGGCTTGCACTTCTTGAAATTTAGAAGGAGAAATTTACAATGGTAAAAGAAAGTTGTGAGGAGATGGGCTAATAAAAGCTGTATGTTTACTTTGCCCACAATTTGTAAATCAGAAGAGAATGTGCGTTGATGTGGAAGTTGGATATGAGGAGGAGTTTTAATTGTATTTATAGGATATGTAGGGTAATGTGTAATTTAAAAATACAAAGAAGTGTGGATACTGGAAATCAGAAACAAAGTCAGAAATTTGCTGCAAAATCTCAGCAGGTCTGGAAGCATCTGTGTAGAGAAGGCAGATTTAACATTTCGGGTCCAGTGACCCTTCTTTAGAACTCTTCAAGGTATAACTAACTTCAATCTTTAAAGACCCATTGTTGGTTGGTTTCAGCAATTGCTGTCCCAATAATGGCTAGCATGGACTTCTTCATTGCAGCAAGAGCTTGCAGAAGTAAGGTACCTGCCTCATTAAGTTAGCTCCTGTGGCCTCTGGTTTGCAGTACCTACCTTGCATGAGGGAGCAAAGTATGTCAGTGGGTATTGCACAATCTGTTTGGGTGACGTGGTTGCCATGGTTTAAAAGCTGGTGGTGTGTGCAAACTATAAAATGTGGGTGTGAAATTTACAACAGAGCAGTGTGTGTGTATGAGGATTCTATAAAGCAAATGACTGTCAGGTATGAGGCCTAAATTTTACAGATTGTTGTTGGGTGACTGGTGGGGTGTGGTCAATTGAGTAGTGTTTGAGACTAGTGGTGTAGTTAATAAGATATGACGTTTGAAGATGCATTCACTGATCTTGACATCTCATGAGATCATTGAGAGTCTTGTTACGTTGCATTCAGGTTCTGGAGGCTTGGCTTCTGCCATTGCATCCCACTGCCTCTTCCTCACATGTCTGAAGGGTCTCCTGTCATCTGTGGGTACAAGACATCTCTATTCCTTTCCATGTCCTCCTGTACAGTGTCTGAACAGTTTGCCAGCTGTCTCCCAGCTGCACCGTGCCTGAATTCTTCCCAGGTCAGAGTAAACTCTTGCACAATTCGCAGTATCTGCTGCAGTTATAATGCATTTCCTTTTTCATTGGTGAAAGCTAGCTTTGAATGGTGCCAACCATTCCACATCATTGGCCTTCTATTTATGCATTCAGCCAGTCAGCTGTTGGATACTTTAGCCAAAATGGTGTTAAACAGGTCACACAGATTTGACTTGTTTACATATTGCTGTCAACAGGCATTAGTTAATTGTGTATTGCATTCTCACTAATATTTTTGTGGCTGTCAAATTTAGTTCCCAGTAGCATAATGAATACTATTATAGCATAATTATATTTTAAGCAATGTTTCTAATCACAGGATTCATATAGCTATACAGGTGCTGTGAATTTTGAAAACTTTTTAAGCCAGACTTCAGGGGTGTTTGTGGCACAGTGGTAGTGTCCCTACCTCTGAACCAGGAGGCATGGGTTCAAGTTCCACCATCTCCAGAGGTGTGTCATAATATCTCTGAGCAGGTTGCTTAGAAAAATATTTAAACCTGACTACATATTAAAAACTCTTCTAATTTGATACCACTAGATCCTTTCGAAAATTTGCCTACTGAATATATCAAGATATGATTTCCATAACCCTGTATTGCAAACACTTATGACCTGATTCACACCTCTGTTTCCTCCCCTCTTTTGGGTAATGATGTGGGAAATGTGAAGAACTGTGATTGTAAGAGCTGAGGTCATCATTCTGAAACATTAACTGTTTCTGTCTCCACAGATGCTGTTTTATCTGTTGAGTATTTTCAACATTTCTGTACTTTTGTGCTAACTTTGTTGAGTTATCTTTGGGATGAATATGGAAATCAAAATGTCTGAGTTTTGATTTTTCAGTAAATCAGTGCACAAACTTTTTCTAAGTGGCAAACAATTAGTAGTATATTTAGAGATAGTGGGAACTGCCGATGCTGGAGATCTGAGATAACAAGATGTAGAGCTGGATGAACACAGCAGGCCAAGCAGCATCAAAGGAGCAGGAAAGCTGACGTTTTGGGTCTGCACCCTTCTTCAGGACCTTCTTCAGGTTCATCCAGCTCTACACCTTATTATAGTAGTGTATTTACATTGCTTAAAAGTATAATGCCTAATTGTTCTAGTCTGTTATCTGTTTATAAGCGTTACTTAAAGAATTTAAATCTGTTTTGGTAGCAATATGCAGCAAAACATTACACTAGTGCATATTTCTTGGCTTTCATTTAGAAGCTTAGGAGACCACATATTGTTTAGAAAATGGGCACTGAAGGGTCTAACTTGACTGTTCTGTGGAATGTGCTGTTGAGTTTAAGGTGAGGATAAGGATATATAACATATATGGTAGGAGAGTGAAAGAGAAAGTTTTGTTCAATTTTTTTGATCACAACAATTGATTTAATTTTGTTATGCTGTCTAAAATGAAAGCAAAACTATTAGCATATTTTACAAAGTTTGTGGTGACTTTTCTAACATCTGGATGCACTTATTCTCATCAGACTCAAGAACTCACATTTATGCAGTTTCATGTATGCAGTCCGTCTCCTTCTGTGGAACAAATAGCTGCACTTGTAACTCTGAAACAAAAGGAAGGAAAACATTTTCTATCTGGTATACACCCAACTACAGTAGGCAATTGCTTGGGGGCCAATTTTAAAGCTTTAATTCCAGCGTTGAATCTAGTTTTTCCTGTTTCATTTTTTGAGTTTTTAAAATTTACTTGCTCGTGGGATGCGAGCATATCTGGCAAGGACATAAGATATTGCCATTCCTAATTACTTTGATTCACAGATCAGGTGTTTCTGGGAAACATGCTACCTAGTGCAACAAAGAGTACCTTACTTTGAGAAGAGTCCGTTGAACACAGTTGCTGGTAGTTTTCTCAGAGTTGTTTTGCTCTGCAATCATGACATCACGTATGGTACGAGGTAGTGTGTTTATATATGGAACTGGACTTTCTGCTGCAATCTTGCAGCTCCAAGTAAAATTCCCAACTAGTGCCAAATTTGACTAGGCCTTAAGTCGGTTGCCCACTTCTTCAAGTGACTGAATGACAGTGATGTGTTTCATGTGCTATGAGGTTTACCCTGCTTTAGAAAATTAGCAGGGTATAGCCCGTGTATGTTTCATGTGCCGCTATTGCCCTGACTCTGACCCACTGACAGTATGGTATGCTCCTTTTCTCCACAGAGAGAGAATGTATGGTAACAGCATTAAATAACTGGATGCACAACTTACAAGGCAAGCCAGTGATTAACTTTTCAAATCATTCAGTGACCTCACTTTCCCTATATCTGCAATGTCCTGTAGCCCTACAAGCTTTCA
Organism: Ginglymostoma cirratum; assembly: GCA_024137785.1. Lineage (NCBI taxonomy): Eukaryota > Metazoa > Chordata > Chondrichthyes > Orectolobiformes > Ginglymostomatidae > Ginglymostoma > Ginglymostoma cirratum. Next base: position 15,600,788 of record JAHRHZ010000263.1, on the reverse strand, counting down.
AGGTATCTACTCTCTGATGTTAACATCTTGAGCATCCCTGATCTAGTCTGTGCTGTCATGAGCTCAGGTTCTTCAGAGCCAATGAAAGTGTGACAGATTTTTTGGGACCTCAGTCATATTATCAATCCCTAAGTATTCCATACAGGAGTATTATTTCACTTCGAAAGAAAACCCTTAGCGTAATTTTAATAAACGTCCAAAGCATTTAATTTAGTCATTTGACTGTAGACTGAAGTGCTTATTATTCAAGGTATCAAGATGTTCAGCATTTACATAATACCTTTTGATTTCTGCCAGATATTAATTTAGGGTGGATACTTCATGGAACTGTCAACCAAATACAACCATGTGAATTAGGAGCAGAGTAGGCCATTCGTGCCCTCATACCTGCTCCATTATTCAAAAAGGTAATTTCTGCCTACCCTGATAACCTTTGACTCCTGTGTTATTCAAGAATCTACTTATATCTATCTTAAAAGTATTCAATGACTCTGCCTCTTTCTGGGGAAAAGAGCTCTATAGGCTCTCAGACTACTGAGAGAAGAATTTATCCAGAATTCCATCTTAAATGGAAGATCTCTTATATTTAAACTGTGTCCCTTACTTCTAGTCTATCCCACAAGAGAAAATATCCTTTATGCATCCAATCTGTCAAGTCCTGTCGGGATTTTGTATGTCTCAATAAGATCACCTCTGAACTCTAATGGATATAGAAATAGTAGGAACTACCAATACTGAAGTCTGAGATAGCAAGGTGTGAGCTGGATGAACACAGCAGGCCAGGCAGCATCAGAGGAGCAGGAAAGCTGATGTTTCGGGTCTGGACCCTTCTTCAGAAATGGGGTAGGGGAAGGGGCTCTGAAATAAATAGAGAGAGGGGGAGGTGATGATAGAAGGTAGATAGAGGAGCAGATAGGTGGGAAGGAAGATGGACACGTTGAGGAGGCGGGGATGAGGCTAGTAGGTAGGAAGTGGGGGTAGGGGTTGGTCAGTGAGGTGGGAGGACTGGATAGGTGGGACAAAAGACGGGCAGGTCGAGGAGGCACGGACGAGCTGGGCTGGTCTTGGGATGAGGTCGGGGGTGGGGAGATTTTGAAGCTTGTAAAGTTCATATTGAGACCACTGGGCTGCAGGGTTCCCGGGTGGAATATGAGGTGCTGTTCCTCCAGCCTTCGGGTGGCATCATTTTGGCACTGGAGGAGGCCCAGGATGGACATGTCGAAGGAGTGGGAGGGGGAGTTGAAGTGGTTTGCGACTGGGAGGGTTGGTGTTTGTCTCGAACCAAGCGTAGGTGCTCTACAAAGTGGTCTCCGAGCTTCCGCTTGGTTTCTCCAATGTAGAGGAGGCCACATCAGGAACAGTGGATACAATATACCATATTAGCCTTCTGGAGGGAGCGCTTTCTCCACGACTCCCTCGTCCGCTCCACACTCCCCACTAGCCCCACCACCCCTGGCACTTTTCCCTGCAACCACAGGAGGTGCTACACCTGCCCCTATACCTCCCACCCCCACCCACCTGCATACCAGGCCCAAAGAAAACCTTCCACATTAAACAGATGTTCACCTGCACATCCGCTAATGTGGTATATTGTATCCGCTGTTCCCGATGTGGCCTCCTCTACGTCGGGGAAACCAAGTGGAGGCTTGGAGACCACTTTGTGGAGCACCTACGCTCAGTTCGTGACAAACAACAACACCTCCCAGTCGCAAGCCACTTCAACTCTCCCTTCCACTCCTTGGACGACATGTCCATCCTGGGCCTCCTCCAGTGCCACAGCGATGCCACCCAAAGGCTGGAAGAACAGCACCTCATATTCCACCTAGGAACCCTGCAGCACAATGGTCTCAATGTTGTCTTTACAAGCTTCAAAATCTCCCCACCCCGACCTCATCCCAAGACCAGCCCACCTCATCCCTGTCTCCTTGACCTCTCCGCCTTCCCTCCCACCTACCCGCCCCTCCCTCCTCACTGACCAACCCCCATCCCAACTCCATACCTACACTCACCTGTACTGGCTTCATCCCCACCTCCTTGACCTGTCTGTCTTCTCTCCACCTATATGCTCCCGTATCCACCTTCCATCATCGCTTCCCCCTCTCTCTATTTATTTCAGAGACCCCTTTCCCTCCTCCATTTCTGAAGAAGTGCCCAGACCCGAAACATCAGCTTTCCTGCTCTGATGCTGCCTGGCCTGCTGTATTCATCCAGCTCTACACCTTGTTATCTAATGGATATAGACCTTGTCTGTCCAACTTTCCTTCTTCCATCTCTGGTATCAGTTGACTGAACCTTCTCTGTACTTTTCTAATGCACTTATATGCTTTCTTCAATAAGGAGACCAAATGTAGACAATACTCCAGACATAGTCTCACCAGTGCCCTGTATAATGGAGCAAAACATCTATTAATATTTAATTCTCATTGCAATAAGAAGGAAATTCCATTTGCATTCCTGAGTAATTACCATACCTGTATACTAACTTCCATGTACCAAGACACCCAGAACCCATATTCCGGAGCTTCTTTGCATTGTTCTATTCTTACTACCAACTTGTACAGGTTCACATTTCCCTACATTGAAGTCCATCTGCCAAATTTTGTCCACTAACTTAATTTGTAAATCCTTTTATAGACTTCTTGTCTTACTTTTCTATCTATGTTTGTGTCATCAGCAAATTTAGCAACCATACATTTGGTTCCTTCTTCTAAGTAATTCATTTTAATTTTTTTATTCACTTGTGGGAGACGGGCTTCGCTGGCTGACCAGCATTTATTGCCCATTCCTAGTTGCCTTTGAGAAGGTTGTAGTGAGCTGCCTCTTGAACCAGTGCAGTCCACCTGCTGCAAGATCCGCAATCCAGGATTTTGACCCAGGAACAGTGATATATCTCCAAGTCGGGATGGTGAGTGACTTGGAGGGAAATTTGCAGGTGACAGTGGAGTTCCCATATATCTGCTGCCCTTGTCTTTCTAGACGGAAATGATTGTGGGTTTGGAAGGTGCTGTCTAAGGATATTTGTTGAACTCCTGCAGTGTATCTTGTCGATAGTTCACACTGCTGCTACTGAACATCTGTGGTCAAGGGAGTGGATGATTGTGTCAGTCAAGTGGCCTGCTTTGTCCTGGATGGTGTCAAGCTTCTTGAGTATTGTTGGAGCTGCAGTCATCCAAACAGGGGGGAGTATTTCCATTACATTTCTGACTTGTGCCATGTAGATGCTGGACAGCTTTTGGGGAGTTAGGAGGTGAGTTACTCATTGCAATAATCCTAGCCTCTAACCTGCTCTTGTAAGCACAGTATTCATATGGTGAGTCCAGTTCAGTTTCTGCTCAATGGTAACCCCAGGATGTTGACATTGGGGGATTCAGTGATGATAATATAATTGAATGTCAAGGAGCAGTGGTTATTATGTCTCTTATTAGAGATAGTCTTTGCCTGGCATTTGTGTGTGCAAAATAGTTGAGGCCTTAGCATGATACCTATGGTACTCCATGAATTGTCATTTTCTAACCTGAAAATGACCCATCTATGTATACTCTGTTCCCTGTTAGCTGACCAGTCCCCTATTCATGTTATTATGTTACCCCTACACCGCGAGTTTTTATTTTGTAAATAATCTTTGATATGGTACATTACTATATCACAGTTTCCAGCATCTTCCCAGTAACAGATGTTAAGGTAACTGCACGCCCCACTACCCAAACTGTAACACTGCTTTCTTAAATAGAGGAGTCAGAATCGTTACAGACAATAGCAAGTGGTTGTGGGTTGCAAAAGGGTTCTGTTCCTGAGTATATTTGCAAGTAAATTTGTATACGAGTCAAAACACAATACAGGACAATAGCTGTTCGTAAGTACCGGAAATACTTGTATATTGTCGGATCTTTAAACCTACAGGTGCCTCTCCAAGGCACATGCACTACTAACTTACGAGAACACAGTCCAGCAAGTGTAGACAGACCCGACACCACAACTGGGCAACAAGATTCTTAACACACTAAAGAGACTCGAACAGACTGGACAAATCAACAAAACAGACTTCTTAAGAATGAAACCTGAAGGAACTAACACCCTCCGATTCTACGGCCTCCCTAAGGTACACAAACCGGAAGTACCCCTCAGACCCATAGTCTCCCTGGCAGGCGCGCCATCGCATAGATTAGCCAAGGAGCTACAAAGGAGACTAAAGCACCTCGTCATCAAGTCATCCCACTCAATCCACTCAGCCCAGGAGTTCCTCAATTCATCAAGGACATAAGAACAGATGATGACGAGACCGTGGTATCATTTGACGTTACTGCCCTATTCACATCGATAGACATACCACTAGGAAGAGAAACACTGACAACACTACTAAAACAAGAACAAGACCCTAGTGACACCATCTCCACAGACAACATGCTGAAGCTACTGGACCTATGCCTCACCACCCACTTCACCTTTAACAGCCAAATATATGAACAGATCAACAGGACATCCATGGGATCACCTGTCTCTGGACTAATAGCTGAAGCGGTGATGCAGAGACTTGAAAGTATGGCCATTCCGCTAACCCAACCAAAATTATGGATGCGCTATGTGGACAACACCTTCGTTACTATTAAACGGACCAAACTAAATGAGACGCACAAACTAATAAACAACACCCTCACCAGGATCAGATTCCCCAGAGAAGAGGAGAAGAACAAATGGCTGCCATTCCTGGACATCATGGTGGTACGCAGGACAAATGGGGAGTTCCTAACAAAGTTCACAGGAAAGCCACTCACACTGACCAAGCACTGAATTTCAACAGCAACCACCCTAAAACACACAAACAAAGTTGCGTGAGAATACTATTTAAACGGACAACAATGCACTGCAGCAGCACAGAGCTACGCCAAGAAGAAGAAGAGTACCTCTTCCAAGTATTCAAAGACAATGGATACCTGAAAAATTGGGTCAGAAGATGCCTATCTCACACACAACAACAGGAACATACTACATGCCCCGACACACTCACCACGCTACCTTACATCAGGAACACATCTGAACTGACCACAAGACTCCTATGGCCACTAGGCATCAGAGTCGCACACAAACCCACATTAACCCTACGTGAACTGCTCAACCGGACCAAAGACCCACTACCCACAATGGACAGGACCAATGTCATATACAAGATTCCCTACAAAGACTGTGACAAAGACTACATTGGACAAACAGGAAGGAAATTAGCCACAAGAGTACAAGAACATCAATTGGCCACAAACAGATATGACCAATACTCACACATCTCCATCCACACGGATAAGGAGAACCACCAATTCAATTGGGACAACACCAGGATCCTGCGACAGGCAAAGCAGAGACAAGCACAGGAATTGCTAGAAGCCTGGTACTCCACTAAGAAAGCCACCAATAAACACATAGAGCTAGACCCCATGTACACTCCATTGTGAAGGAAAACCGGAAGTGAGGTAATCCAGCTCAACGGACACCTGAGTTTAAATAACAGGTGGGAAAACACAACAGCTCTTCATCAGAGGCTGCACTGATGATGTTACCCAGCAGGATAATGAAACGTCTGCGGAACAATGAACCAGCTCGGCGAGCCAACCAACCTCAAACCCCACAACCAGAGCTACAAATCTTCTCTAAGATCTTAGAATTAATAAAGCTCTTTTTCAGTACCTTGGGATGAACTATGTTAAAGCTATGTTAAAAATGCAAAAATAAAACACTGGGGATGCTGAATGTGAAATAAAAACAAAAAGTGCTGAAAGAACTCGGCTGGCCCAGCAGATCTGTGTACCGTACTGAGAGCACTGACCTGAACCATTAATTCTTTATCTCTCCACAATTAATATGTTCAAATCTGAGAACTGAGTTGAGGAACATAAACATTTAAAAATGTTTATCATTACACTTATTTTACATCTTATGATTTTATATGCCAAGATTAAGCTGTGGACCGTTATCAGTAATAAGCTTTCTGGATAGCCAAACTTTGTAAAGATCTCCAGCAATATTTCAATGGTTTTCTCTAAAGATGTTGTTTTCATGATGGCAACTTTAGGCCAATTAGTTTGCACATCCACCACTATGAAAAGCATTTGCCCTTCAAAAGGCGGCCTAGTGTAGTCAGTAAGGATTCTTTGCCATGGATTTTTTTGTCCATTCACATGGGTATAATGGCTCTAATGGAGATAGGTTGCAAACTCTTGCATAAGCTACACACATTCCTGCCTTCTCCTCAACTTTGGATTCGAGCCCTGGCCACCAAAAATAGATTCTGGCTGTCTCCTTCATTCTGACAATGCCACGGTGACCTTTGTGGAGTTGATTTAACAAATTTTTCCTGAACAGTGGTGGAAATGATGACCCTCATTCCCCATAGGAGACATTCTGCTTGTATGGGTAGAGTGATACATGTTTTCAGTTCTGGGGTTATTTTGTAATCTTGCAATGGAGTACCATATCCATCATTCTTATGGTAGCGGATCATTTCCTACTGTCCTTCTTAACTTGTCCTTCTGTTACTGGAGTACTCCCTTCATGTTCAAAGTAGAAAAAGCCTACATAAGGACTGCAACCGAAGCAAATGCTACACCTGCCCCTACACCTCCCCCCTTAAGCCCATCCCAGGCCCCAAGAAGACCTTCCACATCAAACAGATGTTCACCTGCACATCTGCTAATGTGGTATACTGCATCCGCTGTACCCGTTGTGGCCTCCTCCACATCGGGGAAACCAAGCGGAGGCTTGGGGACCGCTTTGCGGAACACCTACGCTCAGTTTGCAACAAACAACTACACCTCCCAGTCGCAAACCATTTCAACTCGCCCCCCCCAACTCCTCGGACGACATGTCCATCCTGGGCCTCCTGCATTGCCACAATGATGCCACCTGAAAGCTTCAGGAACAGCATCTCATATTTCACTTGGGAACCCTGCAACCCGAGGCTATCGATATGGACTTCACAAGCTTCAAAATCTCCCCTCCCCCGACGACATCCCAAAACCAGCCCAGCTAGTCCCACCTCTCTAACCATTCCTCCCACCTCAAGCCCCACCCCCATCTCCGACACACTAACCTCATCCCATCCCCTTTACCTGTCCGTCCTCCCTGGACTGACCTATCCCCCACCTAAATCCCCACCTACATTCACCTTCACTGGCTCTAACCCCGCCTCTTTGACCTGTATGTCTCCTCTCCACCTATCTTCTCCTTTTATCCATCTTCTATCCACCTCCCACTCTCTCCCTATTTATTTCAGAATCCCCTTCCCCTCCCCTGTTTCTGAAGAAGGGTCTCGACCCGAAACGTCAACTTTCCTGCTCCTCTGATGCTGCTTGGCCTGCTGTGTTCATCCAGCTCCACAAAGTCTTATCCTACACAAGGACTGTTTGGTTCATTTGCAAAGGTGATCTAGAGAGCCCATCAGCATTGCCATGTAAGATGGATTGCCAATACTTAATTACATAAGTGTGAGCTGATAGCAACAATGCCCAGTTCTGCACACAGCTCACTGTTGAAGAAAGTATCCCTATATGAGGTCCAAATATTGTGGTCAGTGGTCTGTGGTCTGTTAGCAGGGTACATTCCCACATCTACAGGAATCAGTGCAATTGTCTTATACCAAAAATGATTCACTGGCGACTTTCTCTATTCAAGCATATTTTAATAATCTGCAATAGCTAATGACCCCTTTTCACCATTGGGTAATATATGAGAAATGACTGCTCCCAATCTATAACGGATAGTAGTTGCAATGGTAATTTTGGGTCAAAATAGCTCAGGACTTCTGACTTTAATAAAACCTATTTGACTTGTATAAATTTTCACATTGATCTTCCCATTTCCAATTCTTATTTTGGCATAATAAATTGTATAATGGCTTGAGAATTGTTGCAAGATTTGGGACAAACCTACCATATTAATTTAGCAAGTTCAAAATATATCGGATTTGGTTTACATGCTTACGTGCTGGTGCTTCAGTTAAGGCTTTTACTTTTGAAGGTGATTTGTGTGTCCCTTAGCTTCAATGACAAGTATTCAATGGACAATTTAAAAAATTTACATTTATCTTTCCTTACTCTTAGGCCGTACTAATTAAGTTTCTGTACATTAGCATCTAAATTGCTGAAATGCTTTATTTTTCATTTCTCCCTGTAATGAAAATGTTGTCTAAGTAACCCTGGATCCCTTCCAATTCACTTAAAATTTGATCCAAAGCATTCGAGATAATGCAGGTGCAGACATGATTTCAAATAAAAGTTTCTTGTATTTGAATAATCCTTTTATGTGTTACAGTTGTCAAGTATTTCTGTAACTCAGGCATGACTGAGGTCAACTTTACTTGGAAGCTGGCCGCCAGCTAGCCCAGCAAATAGCCCATCAATTGAAGGCAAAAGATATTGCTCAGCACACTGCACGAGATTAACAGTGACCTTACAATCACCGCACATGGGTACCAATCAATCTTTCTTAACACTAGCACGGCAGGTGTGGCCCAAATACTCACAGTTATGGATCCAAGGACTCCTGTCTTGGCTAGCCTCATTAATTCTGCTTTGACCTTTGGTCTGATTGCAGAAGGTACTGGACTAGCCTTGCAACATCTTGCTTAAGTCTTACTTTTGACTTTTAATTTAACAGAAATATTTTCATTGCTTCCCAGATCACTGTTGAAAACAATGGCATGCTTTTTTTAGAATTTATGATAGACCAGTCTCAGAATATGACATGCAATTTATTTCAGCCCATTGAGTTTGATTTTTCTCCAATCATGCTCTTCCCAATAAGGTTGGAAAATTTCCTTTGGTAACATGTAGAAACAAATTTTATGAATGACCATATAACTGTACATTTACATTGATACAACCCTTTAAAGGCACCACTTCACCTTTATCTGTTCTTAGCACATTTTTTGAGGTTTGCAGCGCAATGTGACTGAGCTGCTTCTGATACACACTTTCGGATATCCATAAAACTGCCGCTCCACTGTCCACTTTCATTTTTCCTGGTTTTCCATTCAGTAAGGGATTGACCCAGCATAGGCTAGTGTCACCAGCAACGGCCGGTGTGTTTAGTGACAGCCCCACTTCAGACTGAGAGTATGGGCTTTTGTCATGACCTTTTTGTACCGTGTAGATTTTCTTCCTACTCTTCAGTTTCTGATTTTTGTTATATGTTGCTCATGTTTCTGCCTCAACCACACCCATTCATTGTGGTCTTTTATTCCTGCAGTTTATGCATACAGCTTCTTTAGACCAGCAATTTGCTGCTGCATGACCTGCTTTTCTGCATTTGAGTCTGTGTTGGTGATCATCTCTCAGCCACCATTTTGTGATCTTTGTCAGTTGCCATATTGTAAATTCTCATGCTCGAACTTAGTTGTTGAGCTTCCAGGGCTGCAACTTCCATTGAAACTGCTATTTGACGTGCTTTCCTTAAGTCTATGTTCCTTTCCATTAGTAATCTTTTCTGGACATCTTAAAATGCAAACCAGTCTGACTCTGACAGCATATTTAAATTGTCTTCAAGTTTCCAAAATTCTCCTAACTTCTTTAAAGTTGCTATGAACTGGAAGATGAGTTCACCATCATGCTGATTGTGTTTGAGGAATCTGAACCTTTCAGCAATGGTTTTTGGTGAAAAATTGTCCTGTAGGATTCTACTATTTCTTCACAAGTTTTGGAACCCAGCTTCTCTAGCTGTACTAGATTCATCAGGGATTTATAAGTTTCTCTCACCATAATGATCAGGAATACAAAGCCAACTATATCTGCTTCAATTTTGTTAACTTGGGCAAAATAATAGAATTTTTCTGTCTAGGCGGTCAAGCTTTCCATGTTTTCATCATACAGACCCACAGATACAAAATTTCCCACCATTTTATATTTATTTTAAAATGGTAAGAGCCGCATAGTACAATGTATCATGAAAATATTAGCACTACCTTACCTCCTCCTGTTTACAGCAAGATACAATATTCCTGAGGCAGCCTGTTTCTTTCCGCGTTTATACCCCTAAAACATGTCAAAACATTTCCCTTGAGTAGGGCATTGGTTACTCTGTTGTTACTCTCGTCAGGGTGAGGCTTGTGACAAGATTTTTCTACACTGTTCTCAATTTTTTCTCTTGCTGACTATATCTGCTTCAGCGTAGTGATAACATCTGTTGATGTTTCTTCTTTCGAAGTGCCTCTGAGATATTTTGTGAGGACCACAATTCCGTTTTAACTTGACAAATCAGTGAGTTGACCTAGTGGATCTCGAAGTAGTTTTTATCTTTGTCACCAGTTTTCTTCTTGTGTCATATTACAAGAAGAACCAAGAGGCCAAAGTGTTTAACAACAACAGGAGCTTTGCTAAGGAGGTTTTCACTCTTCAGGCAACAAGGTTAGGCTAAACTGTTTTCCACCCAAAATGGCTGATGCTGTCATTGTGATGTAACGTGATTAGCCTCTTAAAATGACAATCTACTATGCTTACCAAATACACAACATATGATAGAACATGGAGCAGCACAGCATAGGAACAGTCCCTTTGGCCTGTCATGCCTGTGCCAACAATGATGCCATTCTAAAGTAATCCCATGTGCCTGCACATGGTCCATATCCCTCTATTCCCTACCTGTTCATGTGTCTGTTTAAATGCCTCTTAAATGTTGCTATAATATCTGCTTACACCATCTTCCCTGGCAGCATGTTTCCGACTTCCATCTTATCCATTCTTCCCATAATTTTATCAGGTTGCCCTTCAGATTCTTATGATAGCCATTCAAACCTGCAACCTCAGTCACGTAGAAGGGCAAGGGCAGTAGATAGATGTCAATAGTATTCCCTGCAAGATTTTCATCCGAGTAACACACTATCCCAAATTGAAACTATATTGCTATTTGCTCACTGTTGCTCAGTCAAATCCTGAAACTCCATTCTATATAGTGCCTCAAATGGACATTATCTGCATGCAAACCCAAACTAAGTCAACTGGAAAGTAATATTTTTCACTTCTTGAGCTGATTCTGCATTCTTATACAAACAAAAGGATAATGCATTAATTGCTATATATCATAATCTACATCTTCATGTGTGGGGGATAATTCCAAAGTTTACAATGACTCAAAATTTTGGTGAACTATAAACTGAGTAGGACAATGTAGACCTTAAAGGATATTGACATGGTGGAGTGGGCAATTAAGTGGCAGATGAAGTTCAATGTCGAAAAGTGTGAGGTGATGCACATTGGTAGGACAAGAACAAAGAAATACTGTATTAAATAAAGGGTATTATTCTAAAGTGTGCACAGGAGCAGAGAGTCCTGGTTGCGTGTGTGCATGAATCATTAAAGCTGGAAGGACAGGTAGCTATTACTAAAGCATACAGCACTCTAGACTTCCTAAATAAGGACACCAAGTACAAGAGTAGAGAGGCTATGATGAATTCGCGTAAGATACTGGTTAGATCTCCATTTGGATAGTATGTACAGTTCTGTTTGTCAAACTATGGGAACGGTGTGAATGAATTGAAGAGGGTACCGAAAAAAATTTACAGAAATGACTTCGGAGATGAGACACTTCAATTACATGGAAAGGTTGTTGAGGTTAGGACTGATTTCCTTGGAGAAGATAAAACTAAGAGGAGATTTGATGGAATTCATGAGAGGTCTGGATAAAGTGGATATGGAGAAATTGTTCCTGTTGTAACAGATCAAAAACTAAAGGGCACCTTCTTAAGAGATAATAGGTACTGCAGATGCTGGAGAATCCGAGATAACAAGGTGTGGAGCTGGATGAACACAGTAGGCCAAGCAGCATCATAGGAGCAGGAAAGCTTGACGTTTCGTGCCT
>JAHRHZ010000263.1:15459543-15588550 GCA_024137785.1 Ginglymostoma cirratum | reverse complement strand
CTGTGTTCATCCAGCTCCACACCTTGTTATCTCGGGTACCTTCTTAAAGTGGCTTGCAATAGAAACAAATGTGAAGTGAGAAAAAATATTTCACACAGTGAGTAGTTAAGGTATGGATTGCACTGTCTAGATATGTAGGGGAGGCAAGTTCAATTCTGGCATTCACAAGGGCATTGTATATTATTTAAATAGAAATGATGTGTGGTTTTATGGAGAAATGGTAGGATATTGGTGCTAAGATAAAATACTGAGAGCTAGTGGTCTGAATAGCCTCCTTCTATGACTCTGTTTCATACTTGTGTGTCAAAACTGAGCTAATATTTACTAATTCATGAATTGACTTGTTAAATTTTGTGATTTTTTTAAAGTATCGATGCATATCTGCCAGATGCCAACAGTGAGGATGAACACAGCCTCGCAGACTGCGAGATGTTGGCCAATGAGTCCTTTAATTTTGAGAGCACTCTAACTAAAGAGCAGCAAGAAGCTTTGGCAGAAAATTCAGCAAGAGTAATCCAAAGAGCATGGAGAAGACACATCGTAAGTTTAACTTTGTGCTAAGTTGGCAAACAGCAATGTAGGGTGGGGAGTTACAGGAAGCACAAAATTGCTGAGCAGTTTTAGGCTGTTTTTTCATCTGCATTAACTACACATTTATTAGTTTATTAACTGATACTGGGTCATGTTTTCATACATTATTATGATAAATTTCAAAAGTACTTCAAAATATAAAGCATTTAGGGATATCTTGAGGGTGTGAAAGGCACAATGTAAATTCAAATTTTCTCTTTTTTTCTCAAGATATTTCTCAAATGTCACAAAATTTAAAGGGCAATTTAGTAAATTGTAGATGTGCAAATATATTTTTAAAATAAATATGTTTTTGAAACAAAAACAATTCCATTGAAGACCTTAAATTTGGCAAGACTGAAAACAGTCAGGAAAGCTATGTTAAAAATAGTTTTACACACATGTTTCTCTGAGTATACAGCTGAATAATTTGCATAGGTGTGGATGGGTTATTATGGTACCCACCTGCTATGTTTTGTGTTGGTAAAACAGATTTTAAAACAGGTTAGTCTAATGTTTACTGACACAACATTTTAGCAGATGTGAGATTCTGCCAATGTGTTCACTCCCTACAAAATATGCCATTAAATAAGATTAATGTTGTTTAAGTCGTGTGGTTAAATGTATTTTGGGAATTAATTTGGTTTTTATCCATGTTAACAGATTTGTAACCTGTTCCTTAAATAAATGTTTAGTTTAATCTCCTTAAACTGATAGCGGAAAATTGTTCTTTTCCACACGATTGATCAAGGTAAATCAGAGGATTTTTTTGTTTTGTGGGTCTTTTTTACCTTTATTCTTTCATGAGATGTGCACATTTCTAGCAAGGCTAGCACTTAGTATCCATCTCCAGTTGCTCTTAAACTAAATGCCATGTTAGTCCATTTCAGAGACAAATTAAGAATCAACCACATTGCTTTCAATCTGGAGTCAGACCGCCATGTAGACCAAATCGGAGGGCAGATTTCCTTCCTTGAAGGAGATTTGTGATGGGTGTTTTAATGGCAATCAATAATAGTTTCAGATTAATTGATTGAATTTGAATTATGCCAAGTAGTGTGGCTGAGTACTTTCTGTAAGGTGGTGTGTGAAACCTACTTCCAGTAACTAACTATAATAGTTAATTATACAGCAGCAATCCACTTCAATGCATAAGTATCCAGGCATTTGACAACCAAATAAATTGTAACTGTGGTATCTGACAACAGAATCAGGGTCAGAATATTCCAGTTTCCAATTGGTTTTTACACCCTTGCTGATTCAAGGTTTGAAAATCTTTATTGGTTTTCAATTAGTACTAACCCACTCTAAGGGCAGCAGACCAATAATTTCTTCTGGATGTGCACTGGAAAGTGTTTCTTCTTCATTAGTTCACAAGACATGGATATCATTGGCTGAGCCCACCTTGATCGTCCTTGAGAAGGAGGTGTTGAGCTCCCTTTTTGAATCACTGCTGTCCTTGGGATGTAGGGACACCCACAGCACCGTTGGAAAGGGAGTTGCAAGATTTTGACACAGTGACATTTAAGGAATAGCAGCATTTTTGCAAGTCAGAATAGTATGTGGCTTGGAAGGGATCTTGCTGGTGTTCCCATGCATCTGCTGCCCGTGGCCTTTGAGGTGATAGGGTCGCAGTTTTCAAAAGTGATGTTGATAGCATCATGATGAGTTGCACTAACGTATTTGTACATAGTACATACTACTGCCACACTGCACCAGTAGTGAATGCACTCTTTCTAGATTGTAGACCAGCTTTGACCTGCTCTTGTAGCCGTAGTACTTAAGCTGCTGGTCCAGTTCAGTTTCTGGCCTATGCTAATCCCTGAGATGTTGCTAGTGGGGAATTTGGTGATAGTGGTGATCTAATATCAAGGGGAGGTGGTGAAATTCTCTTTTGTTAGAGATGGTTATTACCTAGCACTTGTAGGATATGAATGTTGCTTGCAAATTATTAGCCCAAACTTGAATAATTGTCCAGGTCTTGCTGTGTTTGAACACAGAGAGCATCTGTATGTCAGATGTAGAAATTTGCAAAAATGGATTTGCATAGAACCCAACTAACCAAGGCCTGATGAGTTTTATTTGAAGCAGCAAGGTACGGTGCAACACTTTGAAGAGCTATGTTGACAATATGCTGACATCTAGTGTCGATTCACAGGATCTTACAAGTCCAATGAATAATGCTGTTGGAATTTTTCTTTTGCGTTTTATGTTGACCCTACTGTTCTGTTTGTTAAAATATGTTAGCATGAATGAGGGAGTAGAGGGACTTCTTACCAATTTTCTCATTTGCTTCCTAAAGGCATGAACAGTTTTCTGGGGTAGTTACATAAGTACTAACTGCCTTGACATGCTTTCCCAAATGACTATTATGCATACATCAGTACTGGCTAAAATAAAGAAGTTTTGCCTATAGAGGTGTATCCTGACAAGTTCGATCCTTTCTTCATCTTACATCTTGCAAGGGTCGTTGAATACAGATCAGGGCTAGGAGCTGTGATGATTTTCCTTGTGTGCTGAGGTCGATTGTAACACTCTCTCGTTATCTCATTGAGGTGAACTAAACTGGAGATCAGATTAGGGCTTTGCTCATCTGTGAGATGACTCATTGAATAAACTTGCTGCATCATTTAAAATTCTTTAGATAGACTGGATTTGAATGAGGGGCTTGATTTTAATAAAAGCAGCAAGTGCTGGGAAACTCGGTGGATCTGGCAGCATTTTTGACAGAAAAACAGTGTGGTGTCAGACCATCATTGCTTAGGATGTGGCCCCAAACAGGAAGCTGGTGTCCTGTTTCACCAACGTGGACCTGGAGGTGCTGGTGGATAGGGTAGTGGAAAGAAGGTCACATCAACAAACTCCGCCAGCCTGGACTGAGATAGCAGTCCAGGTCAGTGCAGTTGTCCTGGGTTAAAAGAAACACACAACAGTGCAGGAAGAAAATTCATGAGTCTGCACTCCACAAGGGTAAATATCACCACTATCTTTTTGCTATTGCTCACTCAAACTCTGTACTGCTTTCAGCCCTCACCAAGGCTCAGGGCTACAGCTGTGTGTTGCAGACAACATGTCCACTTGATGGTTCTTGCCCATCATCTCTTCAGGAATTACTAACCCTTCCTGCTCTCTATGCTTCCTACTCACAAGCTGGGGTCACCTCACCACCTGTCCTGACCCTACATCACTACAAATGGATCTCTCATCCACTTCCATCATATTCAACTCTCCTTTCATCTCATTGTAGAAAAATGTCTCCTAGCCAGGCAGAGGTCAAAAACAAGCTGGTCAATGGTGGACGTAAGGCTTCTTGCAACACATCAGGAGAAGCTGTTATATTTGGTTGGAATAGAGCATGATTACTTATCTGGGCATGTGGAGACCTCAGTGGGCAACAGCTCAGTAAACTTCATTGTTCTGTGCCATGCTGCACTGTTCTTACCACAAATGCTCACTCACTCAAATGTTTTATCCCTTTTATACAACTAATTCTCTCTCTCTTTCCCTCTATTACTTAGACAGTAGTGGTATCAAATCAACATTCTTCCAAAGAATCCAGCACAGGAAATCATTACATATTGAACATTACCTTTGAACAGGAGGATGCAGTAGCAAAGCTTTCACCTACACTGTCCACCTGCTCAGAGATTGTTACCTCAGTACAAACACCCCGATCTTTGAAACTAAGAGGAACTTATCGAGAGCAGGCACCTGTTCAGTGTCAGGTAGAGGATGATCCTATGGGCTCGGCTGTTAATTATTTTGTCAAAATACTTATACAAGTGGAGGAACAGCAGGAAAATTTGTCCGAGCCAATCAATAAACTGGATCAAAGAATGGAGGAGTCCACTAATGTTATCGGTACTGTGCTAGCTCTGGCATGCCTCCATGGATAAGCTGGCTACTACCATAAAGACCCAGGTCCAGCACACTCAGTGTCTGCCAGATGTGTGCACAGACTTGCATTCCATTTCTACAGCCATAGGTGCACTGTGTCAATGGCAAGACAAGAGGGGCTTTAAGAACTTCGACCTCATTCCTCTTCCTCTCTGTGAGAGATGATGGGGCTAGGATGCACTGAGATGCTGCAGAGATGCCTTGCCCCTCCACCTCTCCCCTTTCAGTGATAACAAAGCCTGAAGAAATTCAAGATATAGAGAGTGAGCATGCATTTGGACAAGACATTGGAGGAAAGCCTGGGCCCTTTAGACCTAACTGTCCTTGGAAATGACTGGTCAAGTCATCAGTTCCAACCAAGAGCAAGTTCCCTCCACCCCAGCTATGGAAATCATGAATGCACAAAGATGTAGTGAGAGGGAAAGATAGAAAAAACTTACCAAGGGGAGAGATGAGCAGCCTGTTCAGGCACCCAAGAATGTTTATCTCTCGTAAACATCAGACATCATGGATCCTTGAAATGTGTATTATGATGACTACAGCCAAGATGTTGTACTTTAACATGACAACACTGAGGCTAAAAGCAATATGTAGGGATTTTATTAGGGCCAGTCCTGCACAATCATCCACGCGTACCCAGCTTGTGAGTGAGAAGATGGAATCATTGAAGATTCCACACAACCTAAAGCCCATCCAATATCAATAAGGCACAAGTTAGGGGTGTGATAGAACACTTTCCACTTTCCTTGATGAGTGCAACTCCAACAACACTCAAGCAGCTTAACATAATTCATGACAAAACAGTCTGCTTGATTGGCAGTTATCCACTCCATCCACCACAGATGCTTAGTAACAGCAGTGTATAAAATCTACAAGATGCTATGCAGACATTCACCAAAGCTCCTTCGACAGCACCTTCCAAACCCATGACCACTACCATGTCGAAGGACCAGGATAACAGCATCACCACCTGCAAATTTCACTCCAAGTTACTCACCATCCTGACTTGGAAATGCATCACCATTCCCTCAGTGTTGTTGGGTAAAATCCTGGAATTCCCTTCCTAAAAGCATTATGAGCCTACCTACAGCACATGGACTGTAGCAATTCTTAGCTCATCACCATCTTCTCAAGGTCAACTAGGAATGAGCAATAAAGGCTGGCATAGCCAACAATGACCAAATCTCATGAGTGAATTTGAAAAAAAAAACTGGAAGCAAAGTTTCATTCTATTTATCAGATTTTTAAGGGAGCATACTATTTTTCAAGGCTGGGAGGTGTATAATTCAGTTCACATGTGCACTTTCCCTTGAAGAGCACTAGTCTGTCAAGAGAAGATAGACAAAGTGCTGTCCTTCTCAGGCTAAATGCTGTCCTATAGGATGCTCAAACATTTGAAAGCAATTTACAAGTCTATGTGAACTGTGAAATGTTAAAGACTAACTGATGGAAAGGTAAAAAGGAGACGTCTCATGATTTGTCTCAACCTGCTGTCTATCATAAGAGACTTCACTGCACAACACTCACATATCACATGCTGACTGAAACCTTAAAAACTGATTTAATCATAGCAGCTTGCAGTGTTAGTGCCTTGTCTCACTGCTGCTTTCTTCTAGGATAGATGAGGTGGACCTATAACGTCATAGATACTTGATAGTGGGATCACCCATAGATTCTAAGCATATGGATCAAAAAAAATCTATTCAGCAACTGAAAAGTTCAAGGAATGCAAAAATAATCATGTCCACATGTACTGTGACTGACCGGGGGCTCCTTGCCATTTTTTTTTTCTATTCACTTGTGGGATGTAGCATCGCTGGCTGGCCAGCATTTCTTGCCCATCCCTAGTTGCCCTTGAGAAGGTGGTGGTGAGCTGCCTTCTTGAACTGCTGCAGTCCACCTGCTGTAGGTTGACCCACAAAGACATTAGGGAGGGAACTCCAGGATTTTGACCCAGTGACAATGAAGGAGCAGTGATATATTTCAAAGTCAGGATGGTGAGTAGCTTGGAGGGGAACTTGGTGTTCCCAAATACTGCTGCCCTTGGCCTTTTAGATGGAAGTGGTTGTGGGGTTGGAAGATGCTGTCTGAGGATCTTTGGTGAATTTCTGCAATGCGTCTTATGGATAGTACACACTGCAACTACTGAGCATCGGTGGTGGAGGGAGTGGATGCTCGTGGTTGTAGTGCCAATCAAGCCGGCTGCATTGTCCTGGATGGTGTCAAGCTTCTTGAATGTTGTTGGACTGCACTCATCTAGGCAAGTGGGGAGTATTCCATCACACTCCTGACTTGTGCCTTGTAGAGGGTGGACAGGCTTTGAGGAGTCAGGTGGTGAGTTACTTGCCGCAGTATTCCTAACTTCTGGCCTGCTCTTGTAGCCACTGTTTTTATGTGGTGAGTCCAGTTGAGTTTCTGGTTAATGATAACCCCAGGATGTTGATAGTGGGGATTCAGTGATGGTAACACCATTGAATGTCAAGGGGTGGTGGTTAGATTGTCCATAATTGGTGATGGTCATAGCCTGGCATTTGTGTGGCGCTAATGTCACTTGCCACTTGTCATTCCAAGCCTGGATATTGTCTAGAACTTGTTGCATTTAAACACTGACTGCTTCAGTATCTGAGGAGTCATGAGTGATGCTGAACATTGTGCAAACATCAGCAGACATCCCCACTTCTGACCTTATGATGGAGGGAGGGTCATCAATGAAGCTGCTGAAGATGGTTGGGCCGAGGACACTATCCTGAGGAACTCCTACAGCGATGTCCTGGAGCTGAGATGATTGACCTCCAACAACCACGACCATCTTCTTTTGTGTCAGCTATGACTCCAACCACTGGAGAGTTTGCCCCTAATACCCATTGATTCCAGCTTTGCTAGGGCTCCTTGATGCCACATTCGGTCAAATGCAGCCTTGATGTCAAGGGCTATCACTGTCACCTCACCTCTGGAATTCAGTTCTTTTTGTCCATGTTTGAACCAAGGTTGTAATGAGGTCAGGAGCTGAGTGGCCCTGGCGGAACCCAAACTGGGCATCACTGAGCAGGTTATTGCTGAGCATATACCAAATAACCACTGAAAGCTACACAATGAAAAGAAATCGAAACCCAGCTCATTTTTTCTGATGAAGGGTCTAGGCCCGAAACATTAAGTTTTCCTGCTCCTATGATGCTGCTTGACCTGCTGTGTTCTTCAATCCAGCCCCACGCTTGTTATCTCATTTCCCCTGGAAGTGGGTTTCATTTAGATTCTCTATGGCTTTGTGAACTTGAAATTGTGCACTTTTTTGGATTTCCTAGCAAAGGTCCTGATGCTGGTCCTCTATTTCATCCCTGGAAGATTTCAGTTGATCCTCCATTTCATTAGCATCCAGAATATTCCCTTTGTCAGCTCCAGTTGTGAAGGGCGCAGCTTGGCACAATGATATATAGATCTATGCATCAAGATCGTGGCGGCAGGGTCGGAAGTGCTTGCTCTGCTGACCTCCCTGCTTCTATCGCCACGCCTGCTGCATCCGTTTTTTAATTTTTTCTTCTAACACCAAGTTCATCTTACCTTCTTTTGGTGGGTTCAGCTAATGAAGGAGGCTCCAATAGGCTGATTCAGCGGAAAATGGTATGGATTCAGCCATTCTTCATGGCTGGGTCCTGGTGGGCTCTTTGACAATGCTGCTTCGGCAACAGCTTTGAGGAGGATGTGGGCCTGGGATTCCTTTCAGCATCTTTGGCAGCGGTCTAGGATTCCTGTGGTGGCTTTTGTGTCAGTCTGTGACTCCATGCAGCTTTTCTTCAGCATCATGGGCATCCGGCCCAGGATTCCAATGGGGCCGCTTGGGTCCTCGAACCCAGAACCATGAAATCGGCTAATTTCTCTTTTAATTTCTTTCTTTATTATTATGGGACTATTATTCTGAATTTTTTCATTCCTATTTTTCTAATTTATTACTGTGATTTTTGTACTTTTGAACGTCTGTAATGCTGGACTTCTTATTCCTTTATTTTTCTATATTTTCCCCTCAGAATTTGTATTCAAGAATCTACCTAGGTACCGTTGAACCTAAGATGGTGCCATAAGTGGTGACTTGTAAACCTTTCACTGTACTCATGTGAGTACGTGACAATAAAGCTAATTCAATGATGCAGATCTGGGCTGTAGTGCAGGCTCTGCCAGAATTGTCCAGGTATCAAAATGTAAGGAGGCTTTATGGTCTTTTCCATTGGTGAAAGTATGGACAGAGTTGTATCTTTGTTCTGCATCAGTCTGAGGGTTTTGTAAAGGTTTCATGAGCAATATTTGGAGATGATAGCTCTTGTCTCCCAGCAGCCATCCTGTATGGCACAAAGACCTTGGAAGAAGGCAGGAACCTGCACATATGCATGACGGCAGCTCCCAGAATTTCTGGTGCATGCCTCCAAAATCAGGCATGAATGGTCACAGATAAGTTGAATATTGATAGAATAGGAGTCTTTTTAGTTGATGAACTCTACAAGGTGGTGACAAAGTTGCCTTAAAGTACCATGGGTGAAGTTTATAGTTCTCCGCAGTTTAGGGACACCAGCATTGGTAGAAAATTGATATCATGGATGCATTTGTGGATCGCGGACCGGGAGATGCCACACCCATGTCCAGTTGCTCCTTGAAACAAACTACTGGCATAAAAATTAAAAGCAGCTTTAATCTTGACAACCAATGGGATAGAACGGCCAAACCTTCTTTCTAAATTCAAATCCCACTCCAGCAGATGACAGCTTAATGATGATAAACCTGAACTGTTGTCTGTATCTGTACTGTTTTGGAGAGTTGTAGAAGATAAAGGTGAGGCCTGTAGACGTAGGTTACGGTGATTCTGCTTGGCCTTCTCAGGGGATCTTTACGCTGCTTCTGCCTCTGGAGGTGTGAGGCAGCCAATGAAGTTTGCTGTGCTTGCTGGACTTGATGACAGCATTGTAATTGCTCTGTCCTTAAGTGCTGTCTTTGTCTGTGAAACGAGGGCACAAGGAATCCAATAAGTGAGGTTTATATCAGATACGTGAGCCAATAATCCAAGGGGAATGTCAGAAAGAGAAGAACATTTCTGTAGTGCCCTCATTTCAATCCCAGTGAAATGTCGCATTATTCCCTGATGCAATGTGGCTTGGAGACTTTGCAAGGAAGCCAATTTGATGGTTTATATGGAGTTCTGAGGTAGGTAACCTCACCCAGATAGGTTATTTAATATGAAAATATTCATGCTACTCCTCCCAATAAAGCCACGTTTAAACATCTCAGTACTTAAGTGTGCCGGTTCTGAAGAGTTTTGTTCCAGTGTCAGGTATAAAATTTGAGTCAGAAATAGCAAACCCAGGTGAAACTTACAAGTTTACAACTGATCAGAGGTGCAAATCTGACATTATAAGGAGTCAATTAGTGCAAACTGTGTAATGGTCATGATCTCTGCTCACTCTGTGTGTGGTAACCAGTATTGTGCAGTTGACTGGAAAAGATGGAACTATTTTCAATTTAGTGCCCCTGTGAGCGACTTGTAGACTCCACCTGAGGTGTAGGATGATTACCTACATCCCTCCCACCCCATTCTTCATGTTTTCTTTTGTGTTGCTGTCTCTAATTATATTTCAGACTCCCAGTTTCCATTCAGTCCCTTTCTGTAACTATTTATATAGCCAAGTTACCCCCTGAACACATGACTTTGCAAATTGCCATGCAATGCTCAGGCAGAGTCCAGAGTGATGGTGGCTTGTGAAAATTTCCACTCCAAGACTCCCCTCTCCTCTGGTTCTCTGAGATCTTGTCCTTCTATCTTGAATTTCTTCTTTCCACTATTATCATTCCATTATCAATCAAGTTTAAAGAGCCCCGTCCCAGACTTGAGCTATCTGCTTTCCCCAGGACACTATAGATGGGTCCCTGACTGTTAATGTCCAAATCCTCATGCCTCTTAAGAGTGATCTGGTAGAATAGTCCTGACTGAGAATGAACTAGCTCCAGACTTGTGTTTCCATAGTAATCCAACTGACCTACCTGTGATCCCCAGACTGGCAGCACTTTATAAATGAATCATTTGTGGGACTAAGCCAGCATTTATTACCCATCCTTAGGTGCCCTTGAGAAAGTAGTATGAGCTGCCTTCTTAACTTATGATGGAGGAAAAGTCATTGATGAAGCAGCTGAAGATGATTGGACCTATGACTTTATCCTGAGGAACGCCTGTAGATGTGTCCTAGAGCTGAGATGACTGATCGTGCCACCCTGTCTAATGGTTTTGCAGTTGGGGCAGTGATTAGCGCTGCTGCCTCACAGCACTAGGGACCTGGGTCTGATTCCACCCTCGGGCGACAGATGAGGTGGATTGGCCACACTAAATTGCCCATAGCATCCAGGGATGTGCAGGCTAGGTGGATTAGCCATGGGGAATGCAGATTTGCTAGTGTGCCCTTGGTGCCACACTTGGTCAATAATGGCCCTGATGTCAAGGGCAGCCACATTCACCTCAGCTCTGGAATTCAGCTCTTTTGTCCATGTTTGAGC
This sequence comes from Ginglymostoma cirratum, assembly GCA_024137785.1. NCBI lineage: Eukaryota > Metazoa > Chordata > Chondrichthyes > Orectolobiformes > Ginglymostomatidae > Ginglymostoma > Ginglymostoma cirratum. Next base: position 15,577,555 of record JAHRHZ010000263.1, on the reverse strand, counting down.
CAAGGCAATCATGAGGTGAGGAGCTGAGTGTTGCTGGCAAAACCTAACTGAATGTCAGTGAACTGGACTTGACCTTCTGGACTGAGTGTGGCCCAATTCTTGACTGCAAAATCACTGATTCACAGATTAGCACTTGCCTGACTGACAGACCCCCTGGACTGGAATGAAATGAGACCTTTGACTAACTCTGGTGGCTACCCCCCGATTATTCGTAGGCCACCTTGACTCCACTGACCCCTTTGACTTTCAGATCTGGCCATTTGCTTGGAGCATTTGGAGTGTGCGTAAGCTGTGTAAGCTGCGTATGTTGCTGGCTTATGTGGGTACAATATTGATGTTGCACAGTACAATCACCCCATTTCCACCCCTTTTAACTGTTCAGTGTTCTAAATGTCATCAATCTGTCTACCTTTCTGTCTGCACTAAAAAGCAATGCAAGGCATACAGGCTGACAGCCTATAACTTAGCACCAAAGAGCTTATGCACTCAAAAACAATTCAACCCAGACCGGCTGATGGCCTGTAGCTTATCACTGAAGAGCCTACTTACTGAGAAATGATCCAGCCTGGAGTTCTGGATTACGAATCCAATGACATCACTATTAAACCACCATTTTCCCCCAAGTGGAGATATATAGAAATAAGGTAATCACCTCTTATTAATGAGGTTCTGAACTCTCTGTTTAAAATATTGAGTGAAAAATCAGAAAATATTTTTTCTTAACATTGAGTTTCTGATTTCTTTTCATTTTCACCATATTTGCCCACCTTTCCCACCGTTACATATACCACTCAAGGTTGTGGAAAATTCTACCCAAATTCTTGCCCATGGTTTCTGTATATCTTCTACAATGGTTGCAGTGAGCATCTGGGTGAAGCCCCATTGAAACTAAAGATCACATTTTTTAAAAAATCCCAATGACTAAAATTCATCAACTGCATATGTACCTCAATAATAAAACGCAATTTAAGTATGAAACACTTGCTCCTGCACCCCCCCCCCACCAATTCAAGTTAAATTAACAGATTCATCCTTTTTGAGGAATTTGTATTTAGTTTTTGAGATTATAAATGATATTTATAAAATTTGTTTTGCTGTTTGCAGGATACACAGCTGTTTAAGCATTACAAGAATATGATTAATTTCAGAGGACAAGGAAACCCTCGATTTATGATGAAATGTATTAACCCAATCGAGGTAAGAAAGTCCATTAGTGGGGAGATTTTCTGGGGCCTACTAGACCAGGAAACATGGCAAGCAGGGTGATTTAATTAGGTGGGTGTTGAAATGTTGCTGTCCTGATGACTGGTTCACACCATCCTGTGGTGATTTCCTGCTTGTAAAATACTTGTATGTCATTCTCAAGGGCTACAGAAAATGGGTAATAAATGCTGACCTAGCAATTGACAACCATATCTCACAAGTGGATTAAAAAATCACTGGAAGCAAGATTTCATTCTATTATCATATAATCTAAACGCTGAGAAATTGCAGAGGAATCTGGATGCCCTAGTGCAGGATTTGCAAAAGGCAAGTGTGCGGTACAAGTAATTAGGAAATCTAATAGAATGATATTGTTTATTGAAGTGGTGAATTACATACAAAAGAAGGAAATTATGCTTCACTTATATAGGTCACTGGGAAGACCATATCCAGAGTGCTGTGCAAATACTGTGTACAATATTAGTCAGTGGTGGGTTAAGAGACGGTGGGCAAATGGGAAGATATTGGGCTGGACTAAGTTGTGTATGGATGCACATTCATGTCATCAGGCAGTCTGAACATAGAACATAGAAATGTACAGCGCAGGAATGGGCTCTTCAGCCCACAATGTTGTGCTGAACGTGATGCCAAATGAAGTGAATCCCTTCCGCCTGCCATTGGTCCATCTCCCTTCATTCCTTGTATATTCATATGCTTATCTAAAAGTCCTGTAAATGCCTCTATTGTATCTGTCTCCACCACCACCCCCAGCAGTGTGTTCTAGACTACTACCACTCTCTGTATAAAAAATTGTCTCTCACGTCCCCTTTGAACTTTCCCCCTCTAACAGTAAATGCATGCACCCTAGTATTAAACATTTCAACTCTGGGAAAAGATTCTGACCGTCAACCCTGTCTATGCGTCTCATAATTTTGTAGATTCTATCAAGTCTCCCCTTAGCCTCTCCCACTCTGGAGAAAACATCCAAGTTTTTCTAGCCTCTCCTTATAGTTCATACCCTTTAATCTAGGCAGCATCTTTGTAAACCTCTTCGGCACCCTCTCTGAAGCCTCTACACCCTTCCTGTGATGTGGCGACCAGAATTGAATGCAATACTCTAAATGCAGCCTAACGAAAGTCTTTTAAAGCTGTAACATGACATCTTCGCTCTTGTATTCAATTCCCCAATCAATAAAGGCAAGCATGCAATATGCCTTCTGTACAACCCTATCTACTTGCATGGCTACTTTCAGGGAGGTATAAACCTAAACCCCAAGATCCTTCTGTCCATCAATGCTGTTTAGAGTCCTGCCATTAACTGTACAATTTTCCTTAACATTTGATCTCACAAAGTGCAATACCTCACACTTACCCAAATTAAACCATTTCTCCATCCATATCTGCGACTGATCCATATCCCTCTGTATCCTTTGACAACCTTCTACTCTATCCACAACTCCACTGATCCTTGTATCGTCGGTAAACTTACTAACCCACCTATCTACATTTTCATTAAATCATTTATACATATCACAAACAGTCCAAAGATGTGCTGGCTAGGTGGATTGGCCATGCTAAATTGCCTGTAGTGGTCAGGGATGTGTAGGTTAGGTGGATTATAGGGGAATGGGTCTGGGTGGGATGCTCTGAGGTCGGTGTGGACTTGTTGGGCTGAAGGGCCTGTTTCCACACTGTGGGGATTCTATGACTCTATGACAAACAATAGAGGTCCCAGTTACTGATCCCTGCAGAATACCACTAGTCACAGACCTCCAGCCTGAGAAACACCCTTTCACCAATACCCTCTGTCTTCTATGGACAAGCCAATTCTGAATCCATGCGGCCAAATCACTGTTTGCTGGCAACATCCGCTATTTGGGTCACTTTCCTGGAGGGATAGTTTCAGTTAGTGGGGCTACCTGCCAACGAGTGGGAGTGGGATGGATAAGCCCATCAACAAGGATTAATAGATTAATTAAGATTTATTTTGGGATGCTGGGTGGGAAATAGAACCCGCCTGCAATTGGCAATGAACACGCACTCTGGACACTAATTGGCAAATGTGGGGAAATTCACTATGAAACTGACTCTTCCCCACACAGTGTAAAGTTATCATTCCTGTTTGCACAGCATTACCCAGAAATTGGGGTGCTGACTCAAAATCCAGAGTACAAGTCTTGCCCATTATCCCACTTATAAATAATGACACGAGATCCTTTGGTAAGTTTACATTTTCGTACTCTGTCTCTCTGTTTTGGGTGATCAGGGATTCTGTGCATTTTAATAGCTTTCTGTGTCTTAAATAAAACATGGTCGCAATTTGCACACAGATTGCGACTCTACACAGTTAAATTTAAAACCTATATGGTTGATTATTATAGAAAATTGAGACAGCATAATTGAAATTTATTGCTGGTACATATTCACAGGCAGAGTTGCTGGACGGTGCCGCTGGAGTTCATGTCCGATTCAGACTTGGAGGAGTAGGTGATCTTTGTTTTCTTTTGCACTGATGGAACATTGGACTTTTGACCATTCCAGTTTATTGGTGTGGAAATAATTTGGATGTTACGTATGTTTGTTCATGAAATTAATTTATTTAGAAATAGTTGACTCGAAATTATGTTAACATGTAATGCCAAATATTTACATGGCAATTTCATTAGATCTTGTCTGACAATGCCCAGATGCTGTTGAACAATGCCGGTTCAGCAGAATGACACTTAAGGTACTTTTGCAGTGCCTTTCAATTCCCAAAGTCTGGAAATTTGACATTCCTGTTTTAGGAGGATGGCACGTTCACATGCCCAGTACTGCCAAAATAACCACCACCAAGTCTAGGTCATGACATAACCTGCATATTCACCTTAGTAAAGATTAATCTTTCCAGCAAGAAATTACCTTACTTAGTGCACCAGTCTCCAAGTATACAGCAGTTGCCTGTTTGGAGGAAGATGAGATCCAAAGTCATCTAAGTAAACTTTATTTATATACAGATGATGCTAAAAGAAGCCATTTTATCTGGAGCCCTACAGACTCAGACACTACAGTTTTGTACAAACCAGTTGCTATCCTAGAATAAAGGTAAAATTAATCCTTTACTCAACATTATGATTTGGGTTGATAAAACCATGCTATTACTGTTCCTGTATTCTGCTTTTCCTGGAGCCACACAAGGGATTTTGTTTTAGAATCGGTAGATTGTGAGCCTCGTATTGTTGATCCTAGACCAGTGGATGATACATCTATCATTAGTGTGACCAGATCATGATGTGCAAGGACCTTGGTCAAAATGAGCATTTGTTTAATCTATGAAATGCATGGAGTTGATATTCACTCCCACACCATGCTGGATCTTGTTTCAACTGTTGTCTGAGAGGTTATTAATTTGAGCTGAATGAAGTAAGAATTTTCCCATCTGGTTTACCATTCCCATGAACTATTGGGGTGTCCCTGATATTTTTAGGTAGTATGTTTTGGATGTCATGATAGCTCCTGCCTTCTTCGGGTCTGCCGTTATTCCTGTTGCATGAACAACATGGCCCAAAATTTTAATCATCAGTTTAGAGAATTCACACTTATTAAATTTCAACTCAGCATCTTATAACTTAGTCAAGACTGTCCTTATTCTATCATCATGTTGAGCTTTAGTAGATCCATGGATGAGAATGTCATTTATATGGCATACAATGTCTTTCATGGCTTCTAATATGTTGGGCAACGTTCATTGGAAAATCTCCGGTGTAGAAGTTGAAATAACTCCACAGAGTTGGATATCCCATCAACAAGTCACCCTTTATTTACATGTAGAAAGTCCTTGACACTGTTCCAGGTCCCTCAAAGCTAGTTCTGAGTGATAGGATGTCTGACATGCCTGTTCTTAATCTGTCAGCCAGGGCTCCCTGATCAGACCTGATTAACAGTCCCAAGCAGGAAACTCATATTCTATGAGGTCCACCTGAATGATCTCATTACAATCACTATGAATGTGATACCAAAGAGCAGACAAAGAAATCAATAATAGCCAGAGGGTTTTATGACCATGGTTAACAGTGATAGTGCTTCAAAAGTACTTCATTGAATTAAAGTGGTTTTCAATGTCTTGCAATCATGAAAAGTGCACCAAAAGTAGTCTTTTTTTTCTTTTTCTTTCCTTATCTGCTTTACAGGAAACATTTCCTCCAAAAATCTACTACAAAATATTCACTCATCGACCAATTGTGGATCTATGTGCAAACAGTCCCAAAGATTATACACATCCTGCTGCCAAACAGAAACTACCCAGACAAATTCACAACTATAACTCTGTAAAAAATCAGGAAGATGATCACAGTGGATGGTACAAGCGATTGGAGAATAATGATTGGAGAAGCCTTTCAGACAAGGTTAAATCTCAATTTGCAAAAACATCGGAAATAGGCTGTATATATCTAACCTACTAGGAGACCTCAATTTATGGGGCATTTAACTGACAGTTAAGACATATTAAGACATATGCAGAAATTACTTGGGCTAGCATAAAACTCTAATGTACAAATATTAGGTAAAACATGACTTGAATTGTTAAGTTAGTTTAGGGTTTTTCATTTGTTGTAATATTGTTAGTGTCCTAAGTGGAGAGAAGCAGAAGATGGGTCAGTACAGAATAACTTAATTTAGGTAATTGGATCTAAAGTGCATGATGACAGTTGGGGTATCTGAGATGCATCCTTCAGTGAGGTGGTGTTAGCTAAGTGTTTCTGACTTCTATGACAGGCAGGCTGTTGAGGCTATGATTTTACTCCAGGTATATGTTAGTGAACTGTCAACATTCTCTCGTATTGCCTCTCCGATGCTGATCACAACTTCAGGATGTGGGGCACACGTAAATTAGCATGGAAATCCTGAAGATGCAGTCTGCCGCTCAGGATTCTGACCCTGGTTGCACAGTGAATCATCACCAAATTGGCAATCATTGACACCATCGAGGACTTCACGTTTCTTGCTCCTACATAGAAAAATTATAAAATGTTGAATCTTGTTCAATACTGCTGCACTCCAATGAGGTGAAATTGTTGCCAGGCAGACAGCTTAATCTCTGCATTGCTTACTTTGAGGTCTGCAGTGTTCTTGATTTACAGCTGACCACTGACTCTGGGTCAGTGTGTGAAAGTTATCTTGAAATTGTATGAAAGTGTGAGAACTGTGCATATCCCAAACACAGGTGGTGCTAGATGAGTGTACAGATGATTAATCCTGAGGTAGGATATTCACAGTTGAGTATATATAAGATTATCCCTGATTGTTGGTGGTTACAGCTGAATATGTATAAAGGTTAATCCTGAGGCAGGATGGTTACAGTTAAATAAAAGATAAAAAAGATACAACCTTTATTCTTTTGTATGTTTATTGTTAGGAGTACTAAAAAAAAGCTCCAGCCAAAATTAAGATTGCACATGAAAGTTTTTGAGAAGATTTGTAGCTCGGGTTGCGGATGAGGTTATAGACATGCTTGCTGAGCCGGTGTGTTTGATTGCAGACGTTTCGTCACCCTGCTAGGTAACATCGTCAGTGTTCCTCCCATGAAGCGTTGGTATTCTGTCCTGCTTGTTATTTCATAGAATCATAGAATCCCTACTGTGTGGAAACAGGCCCTTCGGCCCAACAAGTCCACACCGAACCTCAGAGCATCCCACCCAGACCCATCCCCCTATAATCCACAAATCCCTGAACACTATGGGCAATTTAACATGGCCAATCTACCTAGCCTGCACATCTTTGGACTGTGGGAGGAAACTGAAGCACCCGGAGGAAACCCACGCAGACGCGGGGAGAATGTGCAAACTCCACTCAGACAGCCACCTGTGGGTGGAATCGAACCCGGTGCAGTGAGGTAGCAGTGCTAACCACTGAGCCACCGTGCTGCCCACGTTATATGCCTCGGTTTGCTGGCGTGGTTGGCATCATTTCCACTTTTGTTTTTTGGTGGTTTGCGTATTGGGTACAGTTCAATGTGTTTCTTGTTGGAGTTCCAGTTGGAATGCCAGGCCTCCAGGAATTCCCTGGCATGACTTTGTTTGGCTTGTGCTATTATAGGTGTGTTGTCCCAGTCAAATTTGTGTCCTGTTATTCTTATATTCCACCATTACATCTAGGAAGGGTAGTTGGTTATTGTTCTGTTCTTTTTGTGAATTTTATTCCGATGGGGATGTTGTTTATGTTATGCTACTTTGTTCACACTCTAATTTGATCTGTATCTTGCTCTCTTCTAACAAGGCAAACCTGTGTATTCTGTTTAAGTTTCTTTCTCCTCAATTGAATAAGTAAATACTTGGCAATAGGGATAAATTAATTTACAGTGTTATGCAGAATTTATGTTAAATGACTATGGAACAGACAGTAACAGAAGCCCTCTTTCATCCAAAGGTTTGTGAGGTCATGCAGTGCACTACCAGAGTAGTGATTGAGGAAATGATCATGTCAACATTTAACAATGGATTAAGATAGGTGGTTAGAGGAAAAAGAAAATAAATAGGAACAGGATGGATACATGGGATTGGGATCAATACTTATGGATTGTATGAATGTTTGGTTGGATTGAATTACTTGTTCCAATATTATAATTTATATCTAATTCTATGTAATAATTCATGATGAGTGTATTTTCCACACTTTGTGACTCGATAGAAAACAAATCCTAAATTGATGTTATTCATTGTTTGGTAAATCTAGTTTTATCCATTGTATGTAAAGGCTTTAATGTTTTGTTTATTAATTAGATTCACATGAAATTTCTTTTGGGTTTTGTTCAGTACCTTGGAACCACAATAGATTATATGGAGTTTGACCCTAACAGAAAAAGAGCACCATTTCACCATTGTACCCTCCAAAGAAAACAAGACATCAAGAGAAAGCAAAAACAAAAAAAAATTGAATGGATGAAAAAGATGTGAGTTTGAACAAATTTATGTATCATTATATCAAAATTGAATGGGGCACATTTGGACCAATGGGTAGTCCTGGAGTACCTAATGTTTACTGGAGTCAAAGACAAATATCCAGGCTTTGGAAAAAGTAAAATAAAGATCTGTGGCTGTTGGAAATCTGAAATAAACAGAAATTGCTGGAGAAACTCAACAAATATGGCAGCATCTGTGCAGACAAATGGATTTAATGTTTTGAGTCCTGTGACCCAGTGTCAGAACTGGTACCAGGACTGGCATAGGTCAGGAATTAATGCCTTTACCCAGTGGATCATTGCAGGACAGACCAGAGTTTGACATTGAAATTTACCCAAGTGAACTCATTTTGAAGAAGGGTCACAGGAATAAACATTATATCTGTTTTCTCTCCACAGATGCTGCCAGACCTGCTGAGTTCCTTCAACAATTTCTGTTTTTGATTCAAACTTGGGCATTGTGCTTGCTATCCAACTGAAGTTTCAGAAAACTTCTCCAAATCATTAAAGGATTGAGGAGAGGCAACAATAACCAGAGTGGGAGAGTTACCTGTTGCTTTGATTCAGGAGGCAGTCACATCTGGTAGATTAAGTACCTCAAATTTGGGCCAAGTGGCCTAATTTCTGCTCCTATGTCTTCTGGTCTTATGGTCTAATAATGAATCTGCACCACTTTACTTTTCATTTCTCTCAGTTTTGTTCTCTCCCAATTTCTCTAGAAAGTGGTCAATTCATTGTAGTAACAATAATTGCTCACCGACCCTTGCCCAAGCAATAATTATTCACATGAGTTTTGAAAGTGAGTGCGATTTAGAACATAGAACATAGAACAATACAACACAGTACAGGCCCTTCGGCCCATGATGTTGTGCCGAACTTTTACCCTAATCCTAAGGTCTATCTAACCTCCACCCCTACCTTATACTTCATCCATATGCCTATCTAATAGCCGCTTAAATGCCCCTAATGAGGCCGACTCCACTACCCTCTCTGGCAATGCATTCCACACCCCTACCACTCTCTGAGTAAAGAACCTACCTCTGACGTCTCCCCTATATCTACCTCCACTCACTTTAAAACTATGCCCCCTCATATTAGCTACCTCCACCCTAGGAAAAAGTCTCTGGCTGTCCGCTCTATCTATACCTCTGATCATTTTGTACACCTCTATCAAGTCACCTCTCATCCTTCGTCGTTCTAAAGAGAAAAGCCCTAGCTCTCTCAACATTTCCTCGTAAGACCTTCCCTCCATTCCAGGCAACATCCTGGTAAATCTCCTTTGCACCTTTTCCAATGCCTCCAAAGCTTTCCTGTAATGAGGCGACCAGAACTGGACACGATACTCCAGATGTGGCCGAACCAGGCTTTTGTATAGCTGGAGCATAACTTCACGGCTCTTGAACTGAATCCCTCTATAAATGAAAGCTAACACACCATACTCCTTCTTAACAACTCTATCCACCTGGGTGGCAGCTTTTAGGGAACTGTGAACATGAACCCAAGATCCCTCTGCTCCTCCACACTGCCAAGAATCGCTCCGTTAACCCTGCTTTCAAGTATGCTGCTTTCAAGTTTGTCCTTCCAAAATGAATCACCTCACACTTTTCAGGGTTAAGCTCCATCTGCCACTTCTCAGCCCAGATCTGTATCCTATCAATGTCCCTTTGTAACCTAGAACAGCCCTCCGCACTGTCTACAACGCGACCCACCTTCGTATCGTCCGCGAACTTGCTAACCCACCCTTCCACTCCTTCATCCAAATCGTTTACAAAAATCACAAATAGTAGAGGACCCAGGACAGATCCTTGTGGTACACCACTCGTAACTGAGCACCATGTTGAATATTTTCTGTCCACTACCACCCTTTGTCTTCTAAGGGTCAGCCAATTCTGAATCCAATCTGCCACATTTCCCCCTATCCCATGCCTCCTTACCTTCTGCATGAGCCTACCATGGGGAACCTTATCAAACGCCTTACTTAAATCCATGTATACCACATCCACTGCTCTACCTTCATCCGCATGTTTGGTCACCTCTTCAAAGAATCCAATAAGGTTTGTGAGGCATGATCTACCCCTCACAAATCCATGCTGACTATCACGAATCAAACTGTGCCTTTCCAAGTGATCATAAATCCTATCTCTTAGAGCCCTTTCCAATAATTTGCTCACCACTGATGTAAGACTAACTGGCCTGTAATTTCCAGGGTTATCCCTATTCCCTTTTTTGAACAAGGGAATGAGTTTGCCTCTCTCCGATCTTCCGGCACTATACCTGTGGACAGTGAGGATGAAAAGAACGTCGCCAAAGGCCCTGTGATCTCTTCCCTCGCTTCCCATAGAATCCTTGGATAAATCCCATCAGGCCCGGTGAACTTATCTATCTTCAACTTCCTCAAAATTCCTAGCACATCTTCCTTACTAACATTGACCTTCTGTAGTCTACCGGCCTGTGTCACACTGTCCTCGTCAACAACTAGGTCCCTCTCAGTTGTGAATATCGAAGAAAAGTATTCATTAAGGACCTCTCCTATCCTTTTAGGCTCCGTGCACAAATTCCCTTTACAATCCTTGATTGGCCCTACCCTTTCTCTGGTCGTTCTCTTATTCCTCACGTAAGTGTAAAAAGCCTTGGAGTTTTCCTTGATCCTATCTCCCAAGGTTTTCTCATGCCCCCTTATAGCTCTTCTAAGCTCTTTCTTCAGCTCCTTCCTGGATAACTTGTATCTCCCCAGAGCCTTTTCTGTTCCCTGTTTCCTAAACCTTACATAAGCATCCTTCTTCCTCTTAACCAGTTGTTCGACCTCTCTTGAGGACCAAGGCTTCCTCACTCGACCGCATCTTCCCTGCCTGCTAGGGACAAACATAGCAAGCACATGTAGTATGCATTCCTTAAACAATCTCCACATTTCAATAGTGCTCTTCCCTGACAGCACCTGTTCCCAATTTATGTTACCCAGTTCTTGCCTAATAGAATTGTAATTACCCTTCCCCCAATTATAAACCTTACCCTGCTGTATGTACCTATCCTTTTCCATGACATTTGACTCCTATATTTATCTTCCTGAGGGACCTCCCATCTAAATCTATTCCTGCCCTGATTTGGCATAAACCAGCAATTGCCACCTTTACCCAGTGGATCATAGCATGACAGATCAGGATTCTGCACTGTACTTTATTCAATTGAACCTGCAGAGGGCGCTCAACTTTAAAAAGAAATGGACAACTGTTGAATTTGAGAGTTTCTTGTTTTGTGGAATGATTTAGTGTTTGATGTGATCAGCTGGGATTTAGTGCTCTGAGTGCTAAGTGTTGGAGTGGCAACTGCAGGGCGATTAACTCCTTACTCTCACCAACGAGAAAGCTTGCTAGATGCAAGCACTAAATGAACATTTTAGTCCTTAAATAAAACAAGGAACTGCAGACACTGGAGATCTGAAACAAATGCAACGGAAATTGCTGGACAAACTCAGCAGATCTGGCAGCATCTGTGGAACATAGTTAACATTTTCAGTCCTGCGATCCTTTTCCAGCGTGTGCTGTCCTGCAAGATACTAGTCCAATTGAGAGCCTCATCACTGAAATCCTGCCACTCTTGAGATTGCCTTCCAATCAAAGGCAGGCAACCTCAGAGAGCTGAAAGAATGTCTTTGGAGGCCCAGGCTGCAAAGCTGTGTCAGTTTTTTTGGATGGGGGTTGAGGCTTCGGGCTGACATGGTAAGGGTTGTAGGGTAAGAGGTGTCGGGGTATTGGAGGCAAAGCGAAGGTAGGATTGATTTTAAGTATCATACTCTACCCCTGCTTGTCACTATTTCGGGGCAAATGGAGTTGTCTCAAACCTGGCTGACAGGCAGGTCACTTTGTTTCCCTGTCCAGAAAGCAAAGAATTTTCTCATCTGCCAGAAGTGATCAGTGACAGTTAAGGTCCTCTAGTAGCTACTAATTGACCACTTAAGAGCCTTAATTAATGGTGGGTTAAGAAGATTGCACACGGACCTACTTGGTAAGAACATAATAACTGAGATTATGGGAAGAAGGTGAGTATGTCTCTGGGACCTTTGGCAATTATTTGCCCTTTGTGCCACCTTCCTCACCATCAATACAGAATGGTAAATCACACCCATAATGTTGATTTGGGATGACAGTCACTTAATTAGATATCGTTACATCTGACTGTGTCATTAAAAACTAAATGTCCCAAGTAACAACTTTTGATCCATCTCATTCAAAGCACGTGGTGTTAAGGTATCAATTATGATCAGGACGTCTCTCCTAATTTCTGTGATATCCAAATAATGTAAATTAGTTCTGCTTCCATTTTTTAAAAATGCAATAGCGGCAAATGAACAGGAATGGGCCATTCAGTTCTTTGAACCTGTTCTGCCATTCACCACAATCACGGTTGATCTTCTACCCAAAGCCATATTCTTACACTATCCCCTTCCCATTAAATTCCCTTAATATGCAAAAATCTATCAATTTCTGACTTGAATATACTCAGTGATTGACCATCCGCTGTCAGGAATGGCATGTTCCAAAGATCCATAACCCTTTGAGTGAAAAAAGAATTTTAATTTCAGTTAACACCCCAGCCATGGGAAAAGCCTTCTTGCATCTACCCTACCAATCGCCTTCGTAACTTTGTTTCAATGAATTCACAACAGGCTCTTCTAAATTATCAGAAACATGGTCCTAGTCTACTTAATTACTGCTTATAGAATATCACACATTCTAGGAATCAGTCTAATAAACCTTTGTTGCACGACCTGCAAGGCCTAAAGTCCTTGGTACTTTTATTTGCTTATATTATTTCTAATTTCCTCATTTTCCTTTGACTCATGGTTTGCTGCAGTTTCTGGATGTTTTTTTGTTTCTGCATGTGCATTTTTGTGGCTATTTTGAATCTGAGTCCATTGGTACAAAATCATTTTTCTCCCCCTTCTCCTTCCTTGGAGCCTTGACTTTCACCTTCTCCTTTTCATGCCACCTAACATTTCTTACATTTTGCTCCCTCTTGGGTACATTGTCCCCCTAATCCATATCCAAAACTATCGCTGCTCATCAACCTTTCAATTTCCCTACAGTGTTTCTTTGGTTAGGCCACTAGCTACCATGTCTCTCTCCCATTCACCTTACCATCAACTGTACCCACTGCAGCTAATCTTGTTAAACTCCCCCCTAACCTGCTTATCGCATCTAACACTATTAATTTGAATTATGCCTGTAGGTCAGTGATCATAAACCCTGTCCACATTTCATTGTATTATATTTGTTCATTCACAAACATGGTTTTTGCCTTCCATTACCTTATTGATGATTGCATTGACATCTGGTTTTGACTGAAACTTGACATAGTTCCATTTCCCCTTCCTTAAATTTCTCTCTTGAAAATTTCCATTATAAATGTCATCCATGCTGCCACATAGCAAATCCCTCTCAGCCTAAGTCCCTGATGACTTTAACACTTTTTATTCTATATAATTTTAGTTGAACGCACATTTCACCATCTGCCATGGTATAATTTGATCCTGTGTCCCCAGAACGTCAACCTGTGGCTCTGGATTACCCGTTCTTCATTCTGCTCAATTTCTCTGCAGCTTTTGGCACAGTTGATTGCATCTTGCCTCCATTGACATAAGACGTCGACAAATGAAATAGGCAGAACATGATAGGTGAAATTTAAAGCAGAACCATTTGAAGTGTTGCATGAATATAAGCTAAATTGTATAATCTACAGGGGTGCAAGAACAGAAATGTAGGGTTTGGTACACATACACAATTTTTTTTAAGATGCCAGGACAAATTGTGCGTAAGATCAGGGACTCCAGGGAAGAAGGTGAGAAAACTGATCACATCACCATAGTGCAGGGGAGTATTCAATTGGCAGAATTAAAAGGAATATGGGTGTATGAGGGGTCAGTATAGTACTTAGAAGCTAGGGACTGGACTGATAAACAGTGCCATAAAGATAATAGGTTCAGGGTTACTAGCTGAGCTTTGAGCAAATGGCATAGGGTAAATAAGATCAGAGAATTGGTGTGAAGGAGATGGGCTTTGATTCATGGGGCACTAGTACCAGTACTGGGGAAAGTGGAAGCTATGCAGTTGGTATGGCTTTCACCTGAACCACACTAGAACCAGAGTACGGGCAAATCATTTAACAGCATCTGTAGGGCTTTAAACTTAAGGGTGTTCATATGAGCAGAGATTTATAAATTCAATGAAAAAGGACAGAGCAATAGAGCAGGAGAGTGATGACCTAAGTGTGACAGGAGGGGACAGAGCCGACAAAAATGAGAATGCACCAGCAAATAGTCAGAATAGGCAAAAATGCCTCCTTATCCAAATGTTTACAATGTTTGTAACAAGATGGATGAATAGATAGCACAAATAGAAATAAATGAGTGATGTGTGAAAGCCATTACAGATACGTGGTTACAAGTTGACCACAACTAGAACATGAATATTCAAGGTGTTTGATATTTCAGTAGGACAGGATGAAAGGAAAAGTAAAGTGAGGTAATTACTATCACAGGGACATAGCTGAGGGAGGGGCAGGACTGGCAGCTCAATACTCTAGGGTATGGAATCTTCAGGGAAAACAAGGAGGAATGTAAAAGAGGAGATAATTGCAATGTTGATCCAGAAGTCAATTATTGTAATAAAGAGGGATGAAAACTTAGAAAGTTGGTCAATTGAGGCCATATGAGTAGAACTTAGAAACAAAAGGAGAGTAATCACATTGTTGAGAGTGTACTATTGTACTCCAAACAAACAGGAAGATCTAGAATGGCAGATATGGAAGCAAATTTCAGAGAAGTATAAAATAATAGGGTAACAATAATGAGGAATTTCAACTTCCCAATACCAACTGGGATAGGCAACATGCGAAAGGCTTAGAGGAGGTGGAATTTCTAAAAAGTATCCAGGAGAGGTTTTTTAAAACCAGTATGTAAAAAACCTAATTTTAAGGAATGAAGTGAGGCAGTTGGTAAAGTGGGGTCGAAGAGCATTTCAGTGACAGTGGGTGTAACTCAATAATATTTAAAGCAGTTACTGAAAAAAGGACTGAGCAATAAAGGTTTTGAACTGGAGAGAAGGGTTAATTTTTAATATTATAAGCCAGGGCCTGGCCAAAGTGGACAGGGAGCAATTACTTGGAGGAAAATCTATATCAAAGTAGTGGAGCCTTTCAAAGGGAAATAGTGAATCTGCAGAGCCAACATGATGTTGTAAAGGTGGGAGAGAGACCAAAAATTCCAGAGAACTCTACATATTGAGGAGTGTATAAGACTAAATTAGGAAGAAACGGGAAGCTAATGGTACATACTGAGGGCTCAGAACACCAGAAGCTCCAGACGCATGTAGAAAGTGCAGTGGGTTTCTTAAAAAAATAAATTAAGCAAGTATAGAGGAGGCATGAAAAATACTTGCGGTGAAGTAAAGGAAAATTCAAAAGCATTTTATTATCGGGGCAAGAGGATAACCAGGGAAAGTCTATCAGGAGCAAGAGAATAACCAGGGAAATGGTGGGACCATTAAGGACCTAAGGGGCTATCTGGGTGGAGCTGGAAGATATAGGTCAGGTTTCACATGAGCACACTACATACGTATACTATACGAGTACTATACAATAGAGAAGAACAATGTAGGTATAGAAATCAGGGAAGAGGACTGTCATAGAGTTGAACAAATCACAGTTTAGAAGCAGGAGGTATTGGTGGTTTTCAGCAGGCTTGAATTTGGATAAATTCCCAGACCTAGATGAGATGTATTCAAGGCTGCTCTGAGAGGCAAGAAAGGAGGTTGCAGGGGTCCTGTTACCAATTTTCAAATCTTCTCTGGACACAGATGTGCCTGAGGACTGGAGGACAGCTATTGTGGTACCATTATTCAAAAAGGATGATAGGGATAAAGCAGGAAACTACCAACCAGTGAGTCTAACATCAGTGGTTGGGTAAATATTAGAAGAAGTTCTAAGGGACAGAATTAATCTCCACTTGGAGAGACCTTGGAGAGACAAGGATAAGTAGCTAGGCTTTGTCAGGGGCAATCATATCTGGCAGAGTTTTTCAGAAAGGTGTGAAGGTAGTGCAGAGGATGTGGACTTTGGTAAGGCTGTTAAAAGGATGGGAAAGTGGTTAAGAGTCAAGGGGTCCAGGGCAGTTTGGCAGATTGAATCCAAAATTGTCTTAAAGGCAAGAGGATAATGCCCAAAGCTTGTTTTTGTAACCAGAAGCCTGTGTTTAGTGGTATACAACAGGGTTCTTTGCTGGATCCTTTGCTGTTTGTAACACTCAATAATGATCCAGACGTGAATGGAGAGAGGTTTGATTAGTAAGTTCACAGATGACACAAAAATTGGTGGTATGGTAAACAGTGAGGTGGAAAGCCTAGACTACAGGACAATATAGTCGGATGGGCAGATCATCGGCAAATGGAATTTAATGTTGAAAAGTGTAAAGTGATGCATTTTGGGAGGGCTAACAAGGCAAGGGGGTACATGATGAATGATAGAACCCTAGAAAATACTGACGATCAGAGGGACCTTAGTGTGCACGTCCATAGATTCTTGAAGGCAACAGGACAGATTGAGGGGTGGTTAAGAAGTCAATGGGATACTTGTTTTATTTGTTGTACTCATTTTTGAGTCAAGACATTAAATACAAGAGCAGAGATGAAGCTGCGTAAGACATTAGTTGGGCTACAGTTGGAATACTGTGTGCAGTTCTTGTCACTGCACTGTAGGAAGGATGTGATTGTAATAGAAAGGGTGTTGAGGATATTCACCAGGATTTTATCTGGGCTAGACTGTTCTGTCCACAAAGAGAGACTAGATAGGCTGGGGTTGTTTTCCTTAGAGCTGAGATAGCTGATTGAAATGTACAAAATTGAGGGGCAAAGATAAGGTAGATAGGAAGAAACTTTTGCTCTTAGTAGAAGGATCAATAAGAAGCAGGCATAGATTTAAAGTAAAGGGGAGGACAATTAGGGGGTTTTAAGGAAGTTTTCTTATCCAGAGGGTGATCGGTGTCTGGTATTCATTCCCTGATAGGGGGGCTAGAGTTGACAACAATTGCAACATTAAAGAAGTATTTAGATAAATACTTGAAATGCCATTATGTACAAAGCTACAGCCCACGTGCCGGAAAATGGAATGAGAGTAGAGAGGTACTTGATGACAACCATAGACATGATGGGCCAGAAGATCACTTTTCATGCTGTAAAACTCTATGACCGTAAACTCTATTCCAAATGGATATACTATCCCGTGACTAACTGAAGACGTTAAGGGTGATACCAATTTGAAAACAAATGCAAACAGTGCTGTGAGGTTTAGTGGTAGACAAGAAGATTAGGGAAATTTTAGAAATCAGCAAAGAATGACTGAAAAATACAATAAAGAAGGACAAATTTGAGTATGAGAGAAAACTAGCAAGAAATTATGACAGTCACTATACAATACAGCGATTAGGGCCTGTTCCTCAAGTTGTTTTATTTTGTATCTTGCAGGTACAAAGAGGGCATGCTGCAAGCCCAGACACTGGATCCAAATACAGCTGTCCTAGTGCAGAGAGCAACGGAAGGATTAATTGACAGTGTAGAGCAGACAGGCCCTAATTCTATCCTTGACTGGGAGGTGGACGAATTACTTGAGTGGACAAATGCACTGAACTTTGAAAAGTAAATCAACATTTCGTTTCAAATGCATAAATTGTAGTTATTATTCTTGGCACTGCGGTAAATTCCCAATAAGTCAAATCCCAGGGGATCTGTCCACAAATTTATGTTAAGTAGAGGTTCAAATTAACTGAGGAAACTGCATTTTAACCTGATTTGCCTACAAATGCAATCTGTGTCAAAAGTGCCAAACAAACACAGTAAAGACATAAATGTATAAAAAAAAATCTTTTATTCAAATTATTCACACCTTACATCAGTAACGGGCTTTCAGGTTCCTAATCTCTCCTGATCCATTTGTTAGAGTTGGCCATAATGTTAGGGGAGCTACAATATCAGTTTGATACTCTTAAGGCCAGTGATGGAGGGGTGTGCAGTCTAGTTGTAATAATTATAATCTCCCATTTTGTTTGTTGACCTGTTTTGTTCACTTTCCTGATTCATGCCTCAAAAATGCTGGAGGTCATCCAGATGGTTTTGTTAGCCTCATAGTTCATGGTTAATGTCTTGACATTCATCAAGCAATATGGTCTCTAGGACATTATTATCCCAGAAATGATAGCTTTTTGGTGTTAACTATGTTGGTGCAGACTTAACAATAATACATTCCTTGCATGTTTCACCTTTTATCATTAAAGAGCAGTCTGGCAGAAAGATGGTGAAAACAGTCTGTTTTCTTTCATATTTAAAATATCTTTTGATGTACAGTCATTCAGGATGTGGAAGAGGTCATTTCCTTTCATAACTATTGCACCCTCGCCAGCTAACATGCAAGAAGTGATGCCATTCTTTGTCTTGAATCAATCCAGCCATACGTTGCTGCATATCCTTGTGACCCAGCTTCTTTGACATGGCAATTCCTTTTTTCTGCAGGATTGGACTGGAGATGGGAACGCTCTCTGCTCAAATATCTTGAACCATGTTAGCAGAGCTTCTTTGATGTCGAGATAGGTAGCCATTCTCATCATCATTGTCACAACAGACAAATGTCTGCTTGTCAAACTGCTCCAAGATTTCTGTCTTGTGTTTCAGAATTGCTGACTAACTCAGTGATGAAATCTCCCACTCACTGACAATGTCCACTTTTTGTTTCATGTCATGTTTTTCCACTTGCTGGTCCAATTTCAGCTTCTCTCCTGTCGACATTTTTAACCTTCTCTCAGGCTTTGACATGCTTTCACAGGGAGATTTTGATCTAAAATAATGCCTTGCCTAGTAGTCCATGACTCTGCACTATTGTGTGGCCTAACTTTGTCTGTTTGGTCAGAACACTGATACAACAAGCTTAGCCAACTTTGACTAATCCAGAGTTACTGCTTCAAAGGTTTGGCTAATCATAGGCATCGGACTATTGGATTTGCTGTTTGGCTAGTGGGAATGACTGAACTCAACTGGAGTTTTGTATCATTCAAATTTGACTCATCACAATTTCACTGTCATTAGTTCAACAGAGTGCATGAAAAATAGGTCTTTATACTGTGCTCATGAGTTTTAATTGTAAAGGTAAAGTCACCGTAATTCTACTGGACCACAGGGCAACTCTCCCATTAGAGAGAAATGACTGGTGGTGGTTTAACCTGGGGGGAGGGAAGTAGTTTAGAAGAAGCATCCTTCATGGTAAACTCAGCCAGTGCAGGAATTGAACCCACACTGTTGGCATCACTCACCTGCCATAGGGCTAATTTAGATATCCAACCTTTTTCTGTATTAGAACTGCAAAACAGCTCTAACACTGCACTTGCCCATTAATCAAAATGTAAATTATTCTATAGTGATGACATTATCATGACTTTGAATGCAGTGAAAGGCCATGCCAGATTTTATTTTTCATTCCTGGAATATGGACATTGCTGGCAAGGATAGAATTTGTTGCTCAGCTCAATTTGTTCTTTCATGGTGGTGCTAACATGTGACTTAACTTTTGTCTTTGACCCATAACCCCTATTGCCCTTTCTTGATAACAGAATAAATAAAAGGAGGACAAGGCTCCTCAAGGCTGCTGTACATTCAATAAAATCGTGGCTGATCTTCTACCACAATTCCACTTTTCTTTCCTATCTCCACATACCATTGTGCCCAAAAAGTTAGAACTGCTTCTCAGTCTTGATTATTCACAATGATTGATCACCCAGAGGCCTCTGGGTGGAAGATTCCGAGAGATTCACAACCTTTTGAGTGAAGAAATTCTTTTGCATCTAAAAATGTGTCAACCTAGTCATCAAACTTTCAATTAAGCTGACATCCATTTTCTTTCAAGAAACCAAATTATTATGCATCCCAAGTTTAGGTTCACCTCAGAATTTAACCCTTTAAACACTATTGTTTTGGTAAATCTGCAAAGTCCCTTACTTCAATTTCAATATTTCCATCTATTGGTGCTTTGCCTAGTTATGAAACTGAAGAATAACTTAAATTTTGTTATCTAGTAGACTCCAGATAATGAGGGAAATGATTATTCTCCAAGATGCACTACCCTTGTGTTAGGTGATGTTGAATGAACTTGGCACATTGTTACAGTACATTCTACAGATTGTCCATGCTGCAATCATAGTTTACTTGTTTCGGAGGGACTGGATGTTTAAACTAATGGTTAGGAAGCTGATTAAGCAAACTGCTTTGTCCTAAAACGTGTTGACTTTCTTGAGTGTTAGCGCAATTGCCATCACACTTTTGACTTGAGCCTTGTAGATAGTAGCAAGGCTCCGGGGATTTATGAATCTGGGGACGGAGACAGTCTCTGATGATTCCTACTGCTAATTATTGACATTGGCTAGTGTAAGCTTTTGGAATTTAATTCAACCTTAATTGAAAGTTAATGACAATTATAATTCAAGACCAACCTTGAGAAAATCAATCTAAACATTTACTAATCTACTTGTCCCATTGCAGGTACAAATATGGTTTCACACGTTTTACAGAATTTATGAAGTTTATCATAGCAATCACAAAGAAATAATTCTTAATAAAAGCAATGATTTGCATTCAAGGCACTTCGGGATGCAATTGTGATGCCAAATGTGGTTGCCTGATTAACAATTTAGATCACATGGAATACAGGGAGAACTAGCCATTAGGATATGGCTCGAAGGCAGAAGACAGAGGGTGGTGGTGGAGGCTTGCTTTTCAGACTGGAGGACTGTGACCAATAGTGTGCCATAAGGATCGGTGCTGCGTCCACTGCTTTTCATCATTTATATAAATGATTTGGATGTGAACATAGAGGTATGATTAGTAAATTTGTAGATGACACCAAAATTGGAGGCGTAGTGGATGGCAAAGAGTACAATGGGATCTTGATCAGATGGGCCAATGGGCTGAGGAGTGGCAGATGGAGTTTAATTTAGATGAAAGTGAGGTGTTGCATTTGGAAAGGCAAATCATGGTAGGAGTTACACACTGAATGGTAAGATCCTGGGGAGTGTTGCAGAACAAAGAGACCTTGGAGTGCAAGTTAATAGTTCCTTGAACATGAAGTTGCAGGAGCTAGGATAGTGAAGAAGGCGTTTGGTATGCTTGCCTTTATGGTCAGTGCATTGAGTATAGGAGTTGGGAGATCTTTGTTGACTGAAGTTTTTCTGCCTTCAGTCTTCCTTGTTCCAAATCTCTAAGTATCACTGCTCAATAATCCTTGCTAGCCACTACATTACATGAACAATCCTGGTCATTCTTCTGAAGAAGGGTCTAGGCCCAAAACGTCAGCTTTCCTGCTGCTCTGATGCTGCCTGGCCTGCTGTGTTCATCCAGCCCTACACCTTGTGATCTCAGACTCCGGCATCGGCAGTTCCTACTATCTCTCGTGGTCATTCTTGGATTGGCTAAGTAGTGTTTGCCCAATTCCTGAGTTTTTAAAAAGTCATGGTCATCTGAGTACCATCACATCTCACTGTCTCCTGATTAATTCTTTGACATAGCAATCACATTGAAACACTGTCCTTTTATGACAGGTAGTCCCTTTTAGCTTACCAACCTTATAGATCTTAACTAAGATAACATGGCACCAATGAGACCATTTATGTGTTTGCCTATTAAGTAGCATCAGCCCTGATGATATTCGACTGATACACCTAAAAATGTCAAAGCATGTCAAAATGTTGTGGCCGTAGATAATTTAGTGAAGGGGACTATCACTGTTCTTTGCAGCCAAGAGCATAAGTCCAGAAGGCTATGTTGCTGACTTAGTGCCAAAGTACAGGATATTTTCAGGGCCAAACAGGACTTTGGAGCAGAAGGATGAGGAGCCATTTGTTATGGTCCACATAGATACCAGTGACATAAGCTGAAGCTTCCACTTGAACTGTATGAGGAGCTATGCATTTTCTGTCTTCTTGCAATGCTTTTCATGTAGTAATAGCTCTGCTTACACTGCTGGTAGAAGAAATAATTCCAGGGAGAGGCAGAAAGCTGGGGATTGCCCTGCTGTCGTAGCCACCTTGATGGCCTCTGGCAATGCATTCCCACCTGGACTACAAAGAAGGAGGACTTGTTCCAGGAGATTGCACATGTCAGCAATGACTTGCTGTAAAAGCCAATGCGTCTTGCCTCAAGAACTCCGTGTTCATCCCTTTGTACTGTGGAGGAACATATGGTTCAGAAACAGCAACTAGTCCTGCCACTGACAAACTAATTGAACTGTATGGAGATGAAGACCTTGCCAGATAGTGTTTGAAAAATAAGCAGTATGCCAACTGTAGTAGTATTTATTCAATATAGAAATTATATTAAAACAGAACGGATTAGAGGGTACAGGTGAGAGAGAGAGATCACCAGTCAGATGACAAGTTTTATCTTGCATCCTGTGAGATATATAGTAGAAGAAGCTCACTAGAATAGGAACAACATTTAAGATATATGAAGGATTAAAAAAATCTACATTGTACAACCTTTAATAATGATGTGTCAGAGCAAATTTCTTCTATACTGTTTTTCAGATATTTGAATGACTGGACGGAAATCGCTTGTAGCAGTTCTTCTGCAAAACTTCCAGGTTCATCAATATTCATTTCAAATCTGCTTGGATATGCCACAATTGCAATGATTCTCCAGATAACAATTTTACATAAATATATCAAACATGGAAATAGTGCACCAATTGAAATTTGTAAATGAGATCATTATGAATTAAGTGAAAAGAGGATGTTCCTTGCAACTGGGGACATCCAATGGCATTTTCTTGTACTTCTTCTCAAATTATCGGAACATATAGACACCGTGGGTGGAACCTTAAAGGGGCCTGAATGATGTGGCTGTAGTGAGAAATGTGGCAGATTAGCATGAAAAGTCCAGCAAGGTCTACCTTGACATCAGGAGCAACTTGTTGTACCTTTTAACTAAGTTCTAGGCTGTCAAGTTCTGAGGCAAAATTCTCACTAGGTAGCAGCGAGTTACCTCTTAAGAGGGATTATTTAATGACCTTATTAATTGCAGATCTTGCCTCATTAATATGTAACTTTCTATTGTCCCACCCATATCAAACAAACTGAACGCTGAGAATCCTCAATGTGGAAGTCAGAGTGGGTAACTGGTGAATTTAACTCACCACTTGCTGCAAAAGTAAAAGTCACCATTGTCTTACCATACCATAGGGTGCACTGTCATTAGAGAGAGGTTACTGGTGGTGGTTTAACATGAGGGTTACCATGCCTCAGGCAAGGGAAAGGTTAAGAAGGAGAGTCCTTCATGGTTTTGCTCCAAAGGACACCGGGCACCAACATCTCAGGCCTTCTGGCCTCGCACAACTTGCAGTCACAGACATTGACATCTGACACATGGTACCAAGTTCACAGTAATGGTGTCATGCTGTGCCGTTCAACATAAACACAAAGCTGGGAAGCTTGTTATGGTTGTCATCTGGCCTCAGCCATGTCAGGGGAGATAGCCTTAAGTCTGGGGGGTGGGGTGTGGTGGGTTGGTCCTGACATCCGATACCTGTCCAAGCTCTTGGTAATGATCAGTCAGCCACTCAGGGCAGTCAGAATCAGTTTCCTCTCCTAATTAACTTGGGCAGCACACCATCCATTTTGACTCTTTCAGCCATGTTGTGGGCTGGTTTCCTCCTGGATTGAGAGAAAGGCAGGAATCAAGGGAGATGAAAGTGCATGACTATTATTTTTAGTGCAGACGGGGAGGTATCCTGAGCAAGCGACTTTGCAGCACAGGGTAGTGGTGTTGGGTTTGGGGTGGATGGAAGTGAGTGGGGAAAATGTTGCAGGCAATACTGTGAAAGTTAGAGCTTGAGCCTTGGTTGGCAGTACGAGAGATAGAGTGAGTGTGCTAGAGTCAGCTAGAGGTGGTGGCACTTGGAGTGGTGGAGTGGAAAGGGTCATTGATCTTCTTCCTGCATTGCTGTGCGTTTCTCCACATGGCTGAGACTGTACTCCAGATTTCTCCAGATGGCAAGTTGGCCCAAGCTGGCATGGTCTGGTGCCATTATCTTAACTGCCCTGAGATAAGATGTCAACTTGCCTCTGCGCGACCCCGTCCTCCAAGACCTCCAGGTCCCTGCCCACAAAGCAGGATGTCAATTTGCCCTTGTCTGCCATGTCTGCTGCAAAAGTCAGGAACAGTGCAGGGCAGGCCCATACTAACAGTGCTTCCCTGGGTTCACTGCTAGCACTAGATGCCAAACCATTCTAGGATATCCTGGCAATGGTGACTTTTTCTGGGTCATAGAGTAATATGGCAGCGAATAAACGATTCAGTCCAACTCGTTCATGCTGACCAAGTTTCCCAAATTAAACTGGTCACACATGCCTGTGTTTGGCGCATACCCCTCTGAACCTTTCCTATTCATGTACCTATCTAAATGTCTTTTAAATTAGTAACTGTACCTGCATCCATAACTTCCGTTGGTAGTTCATTCCACATACAAACCATCCTCTGTGTGAAAAAGGTTGCCCCTCAGGTCCCTTTTAAATCTTTCTCCCCTCACATTAAAGATATGCCCCTAGTTTTGAACTCCCCCCCACCCTAGGGAAAAGACCCTTGCTATTCACCTTATCTATGCCCCTCACAATATTATGAACCTCTGTAAGGTCATCCCTCAACTTCCTAGGCTCCAGTGAAAAAGTCCCAGCTTATCCAACCTCTCCTTATAACTCAAACTTTCTAATCCCTGCAATATCCTGGTAAATTTTTTCTGAACCATCTCTAATTTATGTGGAAAATGGTAGAATGGGGCTAGAATTGGTCAAGAGGGTGGTGTAGTTACCCTCTTGTAGTTAATGGGCAAGTTTAGTAAGTCATGGCAAGAAAACTCATTAGGCCCTGTAGAAAGAATCCCTTCAAGAAAGTTGACATTACTAACACAGCCACAAAATTTTAAGGTTCAGGCCTGAGTATTTTCACACAGAGGGTGGTTTGTATGTGGAATGAACTACCAAAGGAAGTTGTGGATGCAGGTACAGTTACTAATTTAAATGAGTATGTTTTAGATCCAATGAGTGGGTTGCTCTGTGAGCTTATGACTGATAAAGCTGTGAGTAAACTCAATTTTTTTTTAATTTTCTCAGTCTGCTGTTAAGTTTTGTCGGTTAATTTTTCTTTTATAAAGCAAATTATCAAAAATCGTTAGTTCCAGCCATTAGAACAAATGTGAAAAGGTCACTGGTTGGCATACAGGATTAGGAATTCTAATTGACATCAACTGGAGTACCACATGTACTATCCTGGCTGAGAATAGTTAACTCCACTCACGGTAAAGTTTGAACCCAGGATGTTCCTTTTAAAAGAAACAAAAGAACCATAAATGCTGTAAATCAGAAACAAAAACAGAAATGTCGGAAAAGTTCAACAAGGTCTGAGGAAGTGTCACTCAACCCGAAACATTAACTCTGACCTGTCTCCACAGATGCTGCCAGACCTGCTAAGCTTTTCCCACAATTTCTGTTTTTGGTCCAGAATGTTCCTTGTCTGCAATAGCACACCAGATGATGTTTTTAACCTACTAATCTAATTCTTTGTGCTTCTTGTATAAACTGTTGCACATTATAGGCTGTTGTGTTTACTTCTGGCCTTCTAAAAATAATGTTTGGTGTGTATGCAACATCGTGCATGTTAGACTGTATGAAGCTTAATATGGTCCTCCAAAGATACTGTTGGAGGTGACAACGAGAGTTAATACACAGTCAAAAATTTGCCATATAGATGTGAGATGAAGGTTTCTTCAGAGCTACATCCAGTCCATCAATGCATTTCAATGAATTTAAGGTAGTGGAGTAGGAGTGATTCTTACTTTTGCAAACCTTTTAAGTAGCTCAATTGTACGTGTGGTTGGCTCGATGGGCCTTTTTCTGTGCTGTAGACCTCAATGCCACGAGACCATTATGGAATAACTTCTAAAACACTTTGATTGTCAGAAAATTGTGTTAGCTTCATAGTACAAACTAATGAGAAAAAAGGATGCAATTTAGGATAATATCAAGATATATAAACCTCACAGAGACTTGCAGGACATGTTGTAATTTTCCTTAATTTATCTATATTAGGCAGATAGAAGGAAACTATTTTTTAAAACACAGGCATTGTCAGGAAAACTCAGACAGCCAATAAATGCAGGATAATGGTCGAAATCTTGAAATTTTGCCACAACAAAATATAGGGTTGCTAGAAAAATATATGTGTAGACGTGTGCTTAAGGCATTAATTTTGTAATAGCTCACACTAAATTTAATAATATGCTTCTGGTTGTAGCTTTATTGGAAACGTAATTTCAATTATTGCCTTTCAGTCATTAATTACTGAATGTATTTAATAGTTTCAAAATTAGTTTAGTTCAAGAAAGTGTATAGTTCAAGAAAGTATTTTTCCGTATGTTCAGTACATTTTCAAATTAAAGTGTAATTCTAACCCTCAGAAGTTTTTATGTTCAAAAAAGACATTTTGAGGCAAGTATTCATGTCAAGACATAAACTAAGTTCTGTTTCTCAATTTATCCACAGGCTCAAGATGCTACTTTGCAGAGAATGATCTTTACAAACAAGTTAGATCATGTGTAATGAATACCTATGCAGCTATGCAGGATGCTGCTCAATACACTATTTAACCAAGAATAAATAAATTGAACAATTATCAAAGAAGTTATATACCATTAGATTAAAAAATGGTGAAAAAGTAGATATTGCCTTGGCTGAAAATTGATATACAGGTGTGACGCTGAAGATTTGTGTGTTTGGTCTCATGTAATTTTTTCATGTTTAATTTTTTTTTCAACAGCAGTAGTATCAGTAGCAGAGTCTGTTATAACATTTCATCTAAAACTTTTTAGACATTCTTGTGGTATATACATTTGAAACTGCATTTGCACAATAAAAATAGTGTATTCATGTCTCTGGAACTGGAGGCAAAATCAAAGGATTTTGTTAAGCATTCTGTTCACCTTGAATTTTTGAGTGGATTCATGAAATGATTTGACCTATTATTATCATACAATTCTGATCATGTGGATTACTGTCAATATTGGTTATAATTGTCATATTAATTATTGTATTGAGTTTAAGGCTGATAATGAATCAGGGAATAGGTAGGAATGCCTTCTGCACAAGTAGATGTATTATAATGTTCATATAATTATAATTGTAGAGTTCTTCACTGAGCAAATTATGTTTGCAAAATGAACATTTAGTTACCAAAATTCAGAAATATGCAGTAGATAGTTCGCTTGGACCATAACTTTCTATTTATTCTTTCATGGCACATGGTTTCACTGGCAAGGCCAGCATTAGTTGCCCATTTCCC
The DNA here is from genome assembly GCA_024137785.1 of Ginglymostoma cirratum. Taxonomy (NCBI): domain Eukaryota; kingdom Metazoa; phylum Chordata; class Chondrichthyes; order Orectolobiformes; family Ginglymostomatidae; genus Ginglymostoma; species Ginglymostoma cirratum. Next base: position 15,550,003 of record JAHRHZ010000263.1, on the reverse strand, counting down.
TGTTATTTCAGAGGGAGTTTAAAGATGAAATTTATATTTCTGCACAAGATATTGTTTTGATGGAGGATACAATCTTTGATATCATCGGCCTTTGCTATTAACTTAACCATAAAAACCTTACATCACAGCCAATTCCCTTTTGAAATTGGAAGGATGAATAGTATGAAAGCTGCCATGTTGTTCCTGACATGTGCGTGCACACACACACACACACACACACACACTTAAATACACTCAGAATCTAGATAATTACAAGTATTTTGTATCTTTTCCAGGGAATTGCTTATACCACAAGAGTCATAAGGCTGCTCGTGCTATCAGTCAATTCCTGGGCACACATGGGCTTGATCTTAACTGTGACAGTGTAAGATGAGTGACAGTGAGTTGACAGCCCATTTACATTCATCTGAATAATTACTTCCATTGAAGCTTAGGAAAGTAAAAATCAGGAGAAATGTAAAACAGGTTGCCAACCTCCTATCACCAATTTTACACTATCAAAGAAGGGCAAGATTTACTTTTTGCAATTTTTATTTCAGAATTTACTAGCTTCTATATAAACATACAAGTATATAGACTATAGAAAGAGTATCTTATGGTCATACTTTCATTCTAAACCTATCTTAGTTTTATGGCTGTACTTTTATTCTATGTCTGATTTTCTAACTAACTCATTAAACAAAGTTGTATTCCTTGCTTTTTTTCTTTTCTATCCAGAAGTGGTCTTACACATAACTTTTTTTTTCTTCCATTGCCAAATCACCCAGGGTATTTTTCATCTATTAGCCACCAGTGTTTTCCTACTGATTAATTAACATGCAGAGTCTGTTAAGGGCAATGCAGACCATCAAAGATCAGGGAGAATATTCCCTGCTTTTACCTTCATCTGATGTAAGTAGGGAAAATAGGGACAAGGGACAATTTTGTATGAGTTCAATAAGAAAGTTTATATCAGTGTTAGTAATATTCTAGCGTCAATGTATTAACAAGCCACATAACTGCAGATGAAAATATCTTGCAAAGAAGCCATTTGAATTGTGCTGTGTGGGAGTGATGAGGAATGAATACAAACTTGGGAATTTGATGCAGATGAGATATCTCTGGTAATTTTTTCTGGTAATTTAGCTTAACATTCAAGCTCTGACATAGACCTTTACATCAGCAAACTAGTAAACAAAAAAGCCCAGTTTAAAAGGATTTGCAATGGCAGTTCAATTAATTGGAAGTGGTTGTGTGAATAGACGTTTTTGTAACAGAAAACTGACTTTGCAGTTTCCACTTGGGTGGGAGTCACTGACGCAGGTAAATGGAGATGATGTGGAATAAGTGCTAACCTGGAATTTGGTGCAGGTGGAAACTTGATGCAAAAGGGAGGGGCGTGCTGTTTTTCACACATTTTTCAGCCTCCAGTTTCAGCTGGCTAGGCAGTATTTTAATGGCTGGGAAGGTGATTGTTGGTAAACTTCAAGATTTTGTACTTGTAAGTGGTGTTAGGGAGATAGATGTATTGCATAAAATACATAGCTTAACTAACTCAACTTAATACAGTTACTTATAGCAGTGAGTAATATTTCTAAACTTGTAACCTAATTAAATGAAACACAATAATGATGGCAGAGCAGGTGATGTGCTGCAGCATGTAGGACACCAGTGTAATCTGTGGTAAGTACATCTGCAGCAAGTGTCTTTAGCTTGAGGAACTTCACTTCAGATTGGATGAGCTGGATGTTATACACTAGAAGAAAAATGGTTCTGAACAGAATCCAAACCCACACTTCAGATGAAAGCTTTAATTCAGCTAACCCCACTCCATAAAACTCAGACCCCCCCCCCCCACCGATTAGTAACTCCCATATTAATAACAACCTATTCAAACCCAATTAATCCTTCCTTAATATATCCATTGCCAATCCCTTCATTCTATTAGAATTCACATTCCTCCAGGCTGTATTAAATGAGAACACTGGAGTCTGAGCTTTAGACACAGATTAATCAGGGAGGGGAAAAGTTACTGTAATTCTATCCTTTAAACAAGGTACTTCTGATTTGGTTGATGCTCAGGAACAAGAAGATGTGATTGCAAGTCAGGTACAAATGGAGACCCAGAAGATAGCAGTGGAGCAGCCCGAGCCCCTTCATTGTCTAAGAAGGATTTGTGGTTCATGCAACTTGTGTGAATGAGAGCAACACTGTAGGATGATGAGAAAACTGACCATAGAAGCACAGTGCTGGACTCCACACAAGTGGGAGGAGTGAAAAGGAATGAGTGTGGTTGGGAACTTTACTGTCAGGGGGTTAGATACTATTCTCGGCAGCCAAGAGCATGAGTCCTGAAGGCTGCACTGCCTGCCCAGTGTCAGGACAGCAAGCACTTAGCATCTTTAACATAAGTTGGTGCTACATAAAGATAATAAAACATTCCAAGGCACTTCACAGGACTATTAAAACAACAAAGTATGCCACCAAGCTAATGACTTTTCTGAATCATTAAGTTTGTGACCTCAAGTTCTGTTTAGAATTTGGGTATATCAGTCATACAACATGAAAACAGTCCAATCAGTCAATGCCAACCATAATCCCAAACTGAACTAGTCCCACCTGCCTATATTTGGCTCATATCCCTCCAAACATTTTTCATTCATTAAATTATCTAAATGTCTTTTAAATGTAACTGTATCCTCATCCAGCACTTCCTCTGGAAGTTATTTCCATAAATGAACTACTGTCTGTGTAAAAAAAGAATTGCCTGTCATTTTTTAAAATCTTTCTTCTCTTACCTTAAAAGTATGTCCCCTAGTCTTTATATCCCCCACTCTAGAGAAAAGACACCTGCCATTCACCCCATCTATATCTCAACCTCCTATGTTCCAGTGAAAAAAACTCTTCTTGTAATGCTGAGGGATTGCTTCAATGTCTGTTACTGCACCTGTCAAAAGAGACATTAAGCTGATGCCCTGTCTGCCTGTTTACATGGAATTTTAAAAATTGCATTGCATTTTAAAGGAAGCATAGCTTTCAACTCAAAACAAAAAAATAGCTTTTAAATTATATCATCATAACAGATTGGAGTTAAACTGGACTACCACCAAAAATAACAGGACTTTCAATTTTGAATGTGTTTCTGAAAGGAGTGATACATTTTGACCTGGAAAGACTGTATAATGGTACAACATGCAAGAGAACATGCTGCAAAGTTCTTGGACAGTACTATGTGGGAGCCCTTGGTGATGGGGTTAGAAGGAAGAGAAGTACAATATCCAGAGGGAGCCAAGAGGCTTTCCAGATAATTGCACATGAGGAAATTGAATCAGAGGCAGATAAGTCAATGCCATGAGTCATATTTTGAAGTCCTGGATGCAGTGCTACAAGAAGTTCAATGACCTGACCTGAAGGGCCATAGTCAACGAATTCATCTTCAAATGCCATATCCTGTCAACTACAACATTAGCCCCAAAGACCATTCAATGAGTCAAATCCCCATAACTTACCTACAAGCAATCTTTGTTTTGGCAAGATGCTTGATCAACATTCATAGCTGCACTTTCCACACCTTAATACTGAAGGCCTCACAACCACATCTCCCAGGTTAAACACATTGCCAGCCATTCAACCGTGACTATCACAGTACCAGACAGATTGTATTACCTTATTATAATGGAGGAGAATGGTTGCCATCAATGGGGTAACCATCACTGAGGCTGTCAGCAGTAGGACTGAAACTATCGAGGATGAAATATCCTTATCCATAATCCTTCTCATCACATCCCACTTCCTGTTATTCCATCATTTCTCCTGATTTATAAATTGCAAATAACATAACCCATGGACATCTTGATTCTCCTGCCCATACCGCAGCTTTGTTTTGGTGCCTTTCTTCTTTCAAGTTCCTGGGCATTATAGACCCATATGTTGCTCCAAATCATGTTGTAAGGTCATCTACAGTTGGTCTTATTTAAAACTAGTAGCCTTCCAGCAGCTATGCCGCACTCACTAGTCTAACACTGGATAAAAAATGATAATGAGCAAAGGCACTTGGAAGACATGCACTCAGAATGCACTAACACACATGAAGTTTCTGTCTATTAAGGCATTATTTGATTTACAAATTTGGTTTGAATTATTTTTGTACTGGCCTTTTTTTCACAATGTGGCCAAGTGCTGAGGGCAAAGTGAGTGCTAGCTGCATCTGCTATAATCCAATCCATGCTGATCTAGCATGTTAGGGAATGTAGGAATGTAAATGTGAAGTAAGGAATGTTCTCCAGTGCAGAAAACAAATGTACGTATGGCAAATGTGAACCAATAACTAACAATTTGAATGAGCTGACAATATGACCTACTTCTATACAGGGACTTGTTCTATGCAAACAAAAGCAATTTGTGAAACCTTGGTGTCTACAAGTCCCTGTTGCTCACGCTATGAAATGTTTTGGCCAATCAGAGTTAACTTTAGCAACCAATCAGAGATAATAGGTACTGTAGATGCTGGAGAATCCGAGATAACAAGGTGTGGAGCTGGATGAACACAGCAGGTCAAGCAGCATCATAGGAGCAGGAAAGCTTGACGTTTCGGGCCTAGACCCTTCATTTTCATCCAGCTCCACTCCTTGTTATCTTGGCAACCAATCACTTTTATGTAATTGTGATTATTTGACATTCTTGTGTTTGTCATGATGAATGCAAGAATGATAGTTTTGGCAACTGCTCTTTTTAGCAATATTAATTTTTTGCTTCTTTATCAAAGATTAATTTTGTCCTATCAGCATCCTTATTTTCGTCTGAGTTAATAGTATTCTGAGGACCATTTTAAAATGGTTACGTTGCATGTGAAAATCAACATAAATCTTTATAGAACATATTGATACAACAGAAGCTTAAATGGCTTATTTATTCAATTAACTTTGCATAATTTGGAGTCCTCTGTTCTAATTTTGTGTAAACGGAGAAACGTTCGTGTTCAAAGCAATAGAAGAGAATGGTTACAATTTGGTGGGACTTGTCCCTTTGCGAGTCATTTTTTTTGTCTGTGCAATTTCTCTGGAGGTTAGTCCCGCTTCTTTGCCCTTGTTTTCTGTAACCCTACAATTATCTGCGTCCCTTATGTGAGCATCGATGCCTCGATTCATCGATTTAATATCACGTGCTCTAATTTGTTCAGGTTTTAAAGTTACAATAAGTAATATTAGTCACAAAACAAGAAAACATTTCACATGTAGGGTTTCAAAATTAGGGGGCACCCGGATTTGAACCGGGGACCTCTTGATCTGCAGTCAAATGCTCTACCACTGAGCTATACCCCCATTGGCAGTCGGCTTGTTATCGATCTATTTATTTCAAAATAAGAATGTGTGAATTGTTCTTTACTGAATTGAAAGTTTGATTCTTTAGTGACTTTTAATGTCTCGAGCAGCTAACGTTACTATCACCGAGGTGATTTAATTATTGCACGTCCCCCAGCGCCATTGTGACACACATTGGGCGAACGTTAATACATTGGGAATGAAATGCTGCCGCCTGGTGGTTCCACCTGGTCGGAAACATTTTTTTTATAAGGGCGTGTCAGTTCAGAATAGTGTTCTGCAGTCCTGCAAATATTCTAACCCACAGCGAGTAGAAGTATACATCGTGTATAGATAGATGTTCTTCTCTAACCTTGTAGCATTTTGCGATTTGAGTTTTTACAATTGGTGTACCCTTGTTAATGGAAATAGGCTGTGAAACACAATGCGCGGGACGTAATTGAGAACAGGTACCCGACTGCTCTGGGTCTTAAGTGTTAGAAATGTCGAAACTTCAAATGAGTTGAAGGGTAACTAATACAAATAAATCTGTGGAATGTTGGAAACAGACAAAAGGTTGAAAATATAAATGAGGCGGACAAACAACTGAAAAAGAGGAATAAAAGCTAAATGCAGTAAATAGCAGACCACGCAGCATCTGTGGAGAGACAAAACTAACATTTCAGTCAACGATTCGAAAGTAATGCCCTCAATTGAAAGGCCTGTGAAGTCGCACCTCTTGGTTCAGGATTCTAAACGTATAATGAAAATTCTCTCAAGTCTGTAGCCTGTAGATTTAATTGATACTGGCATAAAGTACACGAAACAAATTGTGAATGAGAGGCTTTCCCGCCCATCTTAATGTATCCTTTCAGAAGCAGTTATAACTGGTGCTTAGAGTAAGAATGTTTACAGCACAGAAAAAAGACTTCCGGTCAGCAAACATCTATCCCAGCCGTGGTTTCCAGCACTCATATAGTTTCTAGTGCTCATCTAAATGCTTATTAAAAGCTTTACCAGATTTAGATAATGAATTCCAGATAACCATCAGTTTCTGAGTGAAAATATCTCTCTTCAAATCCCCTCTAAATCTCTGCACCTTACCTTAAAACTCTTCTACTTAGGGGGAAATTTTATCCCCTATCTACTCTACTTACGCCCCTTAGAGCTTTGAACACGTCAGTCAGTCTTCCCCCTGTCAGCTTTTTCTCTATTCTCGAGAAAATAACCCCAGTTTATCTCACCTTACTCCAGTTTATGAGGGTCACTCAACCCGAAATATTAACCCTGATTTCTCTCCACAGACGCTGCCAGATCTAATGAGCTTTTCTATTTTTGCTCCAGTTTACCTAGTCTCGCTTCATGGCTATATTGCCCCAGCCCAGGCAACATCCTAATGAGTCTCTTTTACACCCTCTCTAGTACAATCACATCCTGTCTGTAATGTGGTGACCAGAACTGCACTCCCGTACACCTGCTGTGACCTAACTAATGCTCCAGCTACAGCTCCATCATAAACTTGTATTCAATGCCTTGACAAATAAAGACAAGTATCCCACAGGCTTTCTTAACCAGCTTTATTGTCCTGGCATGCTGCCTTCAAGGCTCTGTGGGTGTGCACACCAGGCCCTTTGGATCCTCTGTGCTTCCTAGGATAGCACCTTGTATTATAAAAAAAAAGCATTATGAAGATCACAGCATGATCTGCAATGACTTATTGTTCCATTATCCCTCTTCAGAATCACAGAATTGTTATGAAACAGAAAGAGGCCATTTGGCCCATTGTGTCCACACCAGTTCACTGGGCAGTTTAGTTTAGTGTCAGTTTCCTGCCTTTCTCTGTAACCATGCTCTTTGAATGATTATTTAAATAGAAACAATACCCTCTTGAATGCCTCAATTGAAACTGCCTCCACCACACCCCCAGCAGTGCATTCCAGATCTTAACTCCTTGTGTGAAAAGATTTTTTCTCATTTCACATTTACTTCTGTTGCAAATCACCAATTTTGTTTGGCAATCCTCTTAGAAGCATAGACAGTTTCTCCATAACTATTCTATCTGGACCCTTCGTGATTTGAAAACTTCTATCAGATCTCCTCTTAGCCTCCTCTGCTCCAGGGGAAAATGTTCTAACCTCTCTACCCTATCATTATATCTGATGTTTCTCAACCCTGAAACCTTGTTCCTAAACTTTTTCTGCAGTCTTTGCAATGTGTTCACATCCTTCCTAAAGTGCAGTGCCCAGACCCAGTACACTGCATGGGAATTCCTGCAGCACCTGTCTGTTTCTCTTGAACTGCCTGGCAGTTGCCTATTCTGCCTGCTTACCTTTAAGCTGTGATATAACCACATCTCTGAACATATTATCCACATGGTTTTCTGCCTGGTCGATGCACTTCAGTGATTCCAGCTATCCATTGCGATCCAAAACCAGAAGCTTAAACTTGTTCAATCAGGGGTACTTCCTGCACAACTCCCCATGTGCCACAGGTTGGGCCAGACTGCCCTACCATACCTTAAGTTTATTTTAACTTTGTTCAACTTAACTTACTTTAGCCTTACTTAGCCTTATTTTAGTTTAACTTTACTTACTTTAACCTTAACTCAGTACCTTTTATTACAATTTGGACGTTAGTAAAAGATGAAATTCTTCACCCTTACCATAAATCAGCTTCCTCCCCTGTGCTTATGTATTCTTAATCTCCCTGTGCTCTCTGGTGCTGTATTCAGAGCGAAGTTTCTCCTGCATTCTACTGTTTGTAAACTTGCTGCTTCTCCTCTCTGTATGCTGTTTAGAATGCTCTTTCTCTTGGGGAAATAATCCAGGCTGAATTTTGCCAACCCTGCGGTGAGGTACTGGAAGTCAGGAGAGTTAATGAAATGGCAAAAAAAACATCAGGAAGGGAACCCAGCGGTTACCCACTGCCATGCTAATATTACCAGCTGCAGCAGTGTGGCCACCCACTCGAATCCCCAATGAAATGTCCCTTCGCCACTACATTCTTGCTTGTATTGGGAAGGCCGGCTGCTCCTTGGATACACTGCCAATAAAGTCCAGGCTGCCTCCCAGTAGGGTAAAAGGGAGGATGACTTTTAAATTTCCATTCTGTAGCTAGAGTGTGGGATTCTGGGTTCATGGGCACCCAGTGGTAACAGCCATCCTCGTGGCAATAATGGTCTACGTACATAATTGCCAAGGTCTGTCTGCCAGGCCCAGGCTTGCACAAAAGCACTTATCTTCAAGGGCATCTCAACTTTGAAGTGCCTTCTCCTTCACGCTGCAACTTTGGTAGTGACCGTTGCTTGTTTTTATTTCAAAACTATACTTTTTATACTTATATACACACATAGTCACTACAGCAGTTTGATTCTGTACACAGTCTTTACATATGTAGACCAAACAATCCAAGGCATGTTTTACTTATGCAAGATTATATTTACGTAAATTTGACGCACTGGGACGGTCCAATAACTGAATGAGCCCCCATTAACTTTAGATGGTGGTCTTTCCCCACTGTACCTTGGTGGCAGCTGCCCCAAGCTTTAGTGCGTCCCTCAGGACATAGTCCTGGACCGTGGAATGTGCCAGTTTGCAATACTTGATCAGGGTTAACTCCTTGCTCTGGAAAACCAAAAAATTTCAGGCAGACCAAAGAGTGTCATTCACTGATTTGATGGTCCTCCAAGCACAGTCAATATTCGTCTCAGTGTGCATACCAGGGAACAGCCCATACAGCACAGAGCTCTACATTATGGAACTTCTCGGGACAAATCTTAACAAAAACCACTGCATCTTTCTCCAGTCTTCCTTCGCAAAGACACATTCCAGAAGATGTGTAACAGTCTCTACCAGCCTGCAGCCACTTCGAGAGCAGCAGCGGTGGCACAGAGAATCCAGGTGTACATGAACTATCTCACAGATAGTGCCCTCCTCACCACCAACCAAGCAATGTCATGGTGCTTGTTGGAAAATTCTGATGATGAGGCAGTCTGCCAAATGACTTTGACAGTCTGTTCAGGGAGCAACCTGACAGGATTCACCTTCTCCATTTTCTGCAGGGTTTCAAGGACATTATGTGCTGACCACTTCCTGATAGACTTGTGGTCAAAGGTGTTATTCTTTGCAAATTTCTCCATAGATACAGGGTGGTCTAACTACTTGGAGCGTTCTGCAGCAGTGAGGCCAGTCCCTTCCTTCCCAATACCAATGTCAGGTAGAACCTCAGTATGTAGCAACACTTGGTATTTGTGTACCGAGGGTCTATGCATAGCTTGATGCAGCCACACACAAAGGTGGCTCAGGATGAGGGTAATATTGGGTATGTTCTCCTGCCTCCACCCTCACCACCCACCAACTCCTTATCCAGAGTTTTGTACATGGAGTTCTTGCAGACTTGGTCTTTCTTAGGCTTCCAGATGAAATGAAAGATGTCTTGGGTGACTGAAACAGCACATGTTCAGGGAATGGACCAGATCTGTAGCACATACAACAAGAGAGTGCGTCACACCTGAAGACTAGGTTTTTACCCACAAGGGAGAGGGAATGGTGCTCCCAAAAGACCAGTTTCTGTCTCACTTTGGTGATACACTCCTCCAAAGATTTTGTGCACACCCTGGCCCCTTCCAACCATATTCCCAACACCTGTAATCCCAGTAATCTGTCCTGACTGTGAAGGGAATGAAGGATCAGTCAGCCCAGTTCCCAAAGAACATGGCCTAGCACTTGCCTCAATTTACCTTGGCTCCTGAGGCCAGTTCGAACTGGTTGCAGATGTTCAGGAGTCTGTGTGCTGACAGTGGATCCGAGCAGGAAACAGCGACATCATCCATGTACAGAAAGGCTTTGACCTGTCGGCCTCCGCTGCCTGGAGTAGTCACCCCTCTCAGGCTTGCATCCTTCCTGATGGACTCAGCAAAGGGCTCTATACAGCACACAAGAAAGGCAGCAGAGGGAGGGCAGCCCTGCCTGACTCCAGAGCTGATCAGGAAGCTTCCCGATTCCCACCCATTGAATGAGACTGCGCTAACAATGTTGGTATAGAGCAGTCAGATCCAATTGCAGATTCCCTGTCCAAAATCCATTTGGAAAGCACATCCCACATGTAGGTGTGTGACATCCTGTCAAAGGCCTCCTCCTGGTCCAGGCTGATGAGGCTGGCATCAACCACCCCCACCCCTTCCCATGGGCAATCGTATCCCTGAGGAGCACAAGGCACTCAGAGATTGTCCTGCCCTGTATAGTACAGGTTTGGTCCAGGTGAATCACCAAACCCAGTGTGGACCTAACCCAGTCGGTGATGGCCTTAGACAGGATTTTGTAATCTGCATTCAACAGTGAAATTGGTCACCAATTTCTAATTTCCTTCCTCTCCCCCTTCTGCTTGCAGATAAAGTGTGATGATACCTTTCTTCAAGGATTCACATACTGTACCTGGCAGAAGCACACTCTCATACATCTCCAGCAAGTCCTGGCCAATCAAGTCCCACAGAGCCGAATATAACTTGGCCAGTTAGCCATTGTTTCCGAAAGTTTTATTCTTTTCTAAGGACTCGAGGTCTTTGCTCAGTTCATCCAGAGATAACGGCCATCCAGCCTCTCTCACATGCTGTTGTCTAAGACCTCTGTGATAGGGGATAGGAACAATTGGGAAACCACGCTGTCTGTGGGCTTCATGTCATACAGACTGGCACAAAAGGATTTGTTGATCCTCAGCGTGTCAGACTGAGATGATGTTCATGAGAAATTTACTTTCTTTAGGCTTCTAGAAGAAGAAATGCGAGCATGTCTCATCCCGCCCCGGATCAGAATATCTTGGAGGTCTCCGAGGCAAAAAGTGAGGTTTGCCGGCTCTTCACCTCCTGGAGATCCTCCGTGAAATCTACCCCATTGTTTGTAGGAATAGGTTCTGCATGCTTCTCTGGAATTTGGACAGTTTTCCCCATCTATCTCACTTTCTGAACACCTTTGAGGATAAAGAACCTCTTGATGTTCCCCTTGACTGTTTCTCCCAGTCCACTGGAGACTCAGAGGAGCTTCACGGTTTTCCAACCTGTACAATCCCTTTTGAGCTCCTCAATATTTTCTGGGATCAACAGTTACATATTCAATATTTCCTATAGATGACAGTCGGCCAGCAGGAGGCAGTGGTCAGGGAAGAACACCAGCTTGATGTCAGGGAATCTGACTGAGAATGTGCAGGACACAAATAGGAAATTTATCTTTGAGCGGATAGACCCGTCTGGCTGTGACCAGGTGTATCTACGCTGAAAATGGCAAATTTAACTGTTTCTATCAGGGAGAGTGCCACAGTTGAGGTTGCTGATAAAATGCCACTTTGGGGTCCTGCCACCCAAAGGACTGGTGTTGACTCCCACTTTTGGTCATGACAGCAGGACTTCAGTTTTTCACCACACACAACCCCCTCCCCTCACAAACTTCAGTCCATTCTACTGTGGTGGTGGTTTAGAACTTGAAATCTACAAATTGAAAGATTTTAAAAAAGTGAGCAAAACTGGTAATTGGTCTTATGCAAGTGAGGACAAATTTTAATTACTAAACAAAAAGCTGGAGACACAACAGAACAGATAGCAATGGTGGAAATGGAAACCGTTAACATTTCAGATCAGTATTGGAACACGGGTAGAGCATTTAACCCATCGAGCCAGCCTGACCATTCCAGATTACCTACCTCACTGCCACTTTCCTGCATTTCCTCAATGCCACTGGCGCTCAGAAACCGACAATTTATGTCTTGAACATACTCAGTGGTTGAGCTTCCATGTTCCACTGGTGTGAAAAACTCCAAAGATACACCAGCTTTTGAGTAAAGAAATTCTTCCGCATCTCAGCTTTCAATGGCCTGCCCCAACACATATCCTTCAGGTACCCCACCAGCAGCAGCCTGCCATCAGAGAATGATCCATTTATTCCTAGTATCTCCTTTCTGTCTATTATCCAATTCTCAATCCATAATATTATATTCTACCCAATCCCATGGATTTTAAATGCAGTTACCAATTTCCCGTTTGGGAACAGTAAATGTTAACAGTTCCTTACTCAGGATGACATGGAAGGAAACTTTTATGTTCTAGAGATCTTATGCATTGTCCTTGTCCATTTAAGTGGTAGAGGCTGTTGAACAAGCTTTAGCAACTTGCTGCAATGCATCTCGCAGATGATACACACTGTTGTAACTGTGTCCGGTTGTTGATGAATGCTTAAGACAGGGATCGGGTATCCATCAAAAATATGGATGTCGAGTTTTTTAATCTTGTTCAGCAGCATTCCTCCAGACAAATGGAGAGTACTCCATTAGACTCACGACTTCTGTCTTGTAGGTGATGGACAAGCTGCGTGGAATCAGGTGGTGAGTTACCGGAGACCCCTGCCTAGACTTGAGTGTCAGATTGCAGTTTCTGCTTAGGATGTTGTTTGAAGTAGTTGACGATCAGCCTGCTGAAGGAAAATATCTTCCCAGTTTAGCCATTCTGTTTTGGAAATGTCTGTTGTGGATCCAGTGTAGTGCTTAGTGTAACTTAGTTTGACAGTATTTCCTGAACAATTATGATTTCAAAGGATCTCAGCAAACAACTGGATGTTATGTCCAGCATTTGCACTAATCTGCAACATTTTTTCAGTATTTTTCCAACAATCCTTTCCTCATATACATTGTTGTCTAGTGAAGCATCTGTCTTTTTGTACACTTTTAACTGTTTTTGAAACTCATTTTTGTAGTTACAGATCTGCCACACTTAAATGTTATTCCTTTTTCCACATGTTAAGGCTTTATATTTTAGTTTCATTTTGTATAAACTCAAACAAAATAATAATCTTAAAAATAAGTGAAATGAGGGAGGCTCCTCTATACTGCCAAAATAAGTACAGCAAACTTTGTTTTAACTGGCATCTTATGGAGCAGTACCCTTGATGAACAGGCAAAAATTATATACCTAAAATATTCCATAGGTTACTGTATTATTCTGTCCAATTATGATAGTTTTTAAAAATTTACCTCAATGTAAATATACTTGTTGTTCAATTGAATGACCACATAAAATATCAACAGTTGAATCAATTTTGAGTCAATTTCTCCTCAAATACTGCAATGTCCGAGCAGTCGGATGACAGTGTGCGTGAGAAGGCTCTGCCGCTAAGTTTTTTTTAAGGCAACGTTGTATTATTATTCAAATGATTTGTGTTGTAAATAAAGTACAATAGTGATGTGTATACCCATTGCATTAAGCTTCTGTTACTTAGTGAGTATTTTTACATTGATTATGTGGTCCTCGTGATTATCCAGAATATTTGATCAATTGGCACGCACTCCAGGTCTCATTTGCTCTATTAAAGGAGAAAGGACAGTTTACAGAGAGGCAATAGCAGCTTAGAGCTACAGTTGTCATTTTCCCCTGCCCACCATGATATGAAATTGTCCCCAACATAGAAAACAAACTATTAAATGAGTCAACAGAAAGAAGAATATTGTGTTTATTCAATGTACACTAAAACAAACTTAAATGATCCAACCGTATGAGAAGTTCTCTCATGTGCAGAGTGTGATTTTATAAACAGGTGATCCTGAGGTGAAGACAATGCATTTTATATGTTTAAAAAAACTGGAATAAAATGAAAATAAGACTCATATTTTGTAAATGTTGTTGCAATATTTTTATTTCAGTTTTTGTCTAAAAATGTGTACAGCATGTTACCTTGACAGTAAAATGGCTACTTATCCTAATTGTTAAAATTCACATTGCATAGAATAGGTAAGCAGACTGTGTATTTTTTTTTCCCCAAGAATGGATAAGGTGCCTCATAATGCCAGTGGAAAACTCAGACAGGAGGATTATAAACTTAGTCACTGTAAAGTTACAACTTGCAGGAAGCATAGAAATAATTAAATTTATAACGTACACCAGATACAAATTCCATTTGATATCAAATTGCACTTTGAACTGAAAGAATTTCTTCAAGCATTTCATTCTCAATGGTAATTAGGGATAGCCAGCAATGCCCAAATCTCATGAAATAAAAAAAAGTTATAATTTGTGAACTTTGCAAAGTAAATGTCTTGCTAGTTGAGACGATAATAGACTAAATACAAAATAACTGCAGCAGACAATAAACTTGCTAAAACATCATGTTTCACTGACTAATTTTCGAAATTAAAGATTGATTCAATTTGCATATGCACAAGATGCCTCTAGAAATACAGTCATTCCAGCTTTATTTTTAGTTCCTTTGTTACACTGTGAAAACTGAATGCAAGTTAGGAGATGGCAGAGTAAATTCATTGATCCCACACTTTTGATGGAGAACTATGCTCTGGCTAGAGACACAGTTTGTATTTGTAGGGCCCAATTGCCTGCTGCACACTACTAAAGCATGGTTTTTTGTTAACAGAACGAAATTCGGTCAAAATTTGTAGCTATGAATACAGGAATTCAACTTTTGTACTAATTTTGATTTGAATACTATTATAGGAAACAAGGCACAAAATTGACATATAGTTTGACATTTTTCTAATAACTTGACAGAGAAACATGTTTTCTTGTTGTGAACATGAGAGCATAATAGCTACATTGGGTACAGGAAGAAAAATCAACGTTGTTCAAAGTGACATCTTGTTTCACTGTCAATCTGTCAATTAGATTAACCAAAAATAGAAAAATCATTTGCAACTCTTGACTGGTATCTCAGCTTGAGGCATGGCCCAGGAAAAGTCGGGGGCATATCAGGGCCCTATCACTGGGCCCGCTGTGCCTGGGAAGAGCAACAGGCTGTGATTTTTGACCCTGACCCTGACTTGAGGTACAGGACTCAGTTTCAAAGATATGACGAACATACAACACATCTATACTGTACATACAAGTAACAATACAAGTTAATTTGTAGCATGTAACAAAAATAAAATTTACAGTTCAAATTGTGATTTTATCCATTTTCTTTCTTTGATCATACCCAAGGTTGCCATCCTGGAAATAATCGACTGAGGTTCTTGGGATCTCTGGCTTGCTGTATCAGGAGATTGACCTGTCCACCCACACTGAGGACAGCACCACCTTCAACTCCCTTCAGCTTCTCCTGTAGCCTTAGAAGTACACGTTCTGCTACTTTATTGATGCTTTTGACATCACTATTAAAAGAAAATATAGCAGATAAACACAGATCAATAATAAATGCAAGATACAACAACAATTTGCATTTATATAGGAGCTTTCACTTAGAACGATGGCCAAGCTACTTCATGGAAGTCTAAGTGCTAAATATAAGTACTGAGCCAAAGAGGTTATGTGTGCAGCAGTGTTCCTGACAGGTTTGTGTTGGGCCAGTGCTTTTTTGGTATTTATCAATGACTGAGATTAGAGCATACAGAGCATAACTAAAATTTGCAGATGACACATGATTTAGAAAGGTGTACTGAACAGTAAGGTAGTACAGGTTTCAGGTGAAATAGACTGGCAAAATGGCACTTGATAGATGACATGTTAAGCAGAGCAGTGTGAAGTGATTCATTCATTTTTCTTAGAGGAAGGAAAAACTATATAAATTAAATGCTAAATTAATTCTCTGCTCATGCCCAGCTACAGTGATATGGATAATTTTAATCTCATAATTTAGGAGGGATGTCACAGCCTTACAGGCAGAATTTACTAGAATAGTGTCAGGGATGAACTACTTAAAGGCTGTGGAGAAATGAGAGAATCCATGTCTGTTTTTCTTAGAGGAGAGAAAGTCAAGACAAGATTAGATAAAGAGGTTCAAAATCTTGAAGGTTTGACAGTAAATAAGGAGAGATTGTTTCCAACGGCAGTAAACAGAAGATACAGATTTAACAATTACTAAAACCAAAAGTGACAGGAAGGAAAAAAGATGCTTATATATATAGTGAATAGTTTTAATCTGGAATATAATCTGAAAAGTGCTGGAAATAATATTAGTGGTAACACCAAAACTGAATTTAAAAAATACTTGAAAGAGTAAAATTTGTTGGGCCATGGTAAAGAGTCCAGTTGGATAACTCTTTCAAGGAAATGGCAAAGGCACAATGGGCTGACTGAGCCCTGACTGTGCTACAGATCATTTGATAAAATGATTAGGAGAGGTTGTTTAAAAAATTAAGACAAATATATTGGTTTTAAGGAGGGTCTTAAAGGTAGGGAGGGATACATACAGGTTTGTGGGGTTACAGAAAGCAATAGCAATAAGTAGGGAAATCCATGAAGGAACTTAATAAAATGAATTTTGAACTTGAGGTATTTGTGAACCAATAAGCAAAGGATTGATGGATGAGCAGATCCGAGCAAAGTGTGAAAGCTGGGCAGTGGAGTTTTGATTACCGATGATTGAGGCCAGTAAGGAGAGTATGAGGATAGTTAAGATAGAAAAGAGACTGTGAAAAAACGTTGAGACCTAAGCTCAACTTTGAGCTATACCTGGCACTCTTACTAATAAATTCTGATAATTCACCATCACTGTTTTGCCCTTTGTTCTTTTAGAAACAAAATTTAAACAAAGGACATTAAAAACACATTCAAAAGTTTCTCTGTTCGAACCAAAACATCAGCTTTCCTGCTCCTCTGATGTTGAATGGCCTGCTGTGTTCATCCAGCTCTACACCTTGTTATTTCAAAAGTAATTCATTGGAATCTGAATGAGGCTGGTTTATATGCTCAGCTAGAGTGAGTATTTACTATAACTTTGTCCTGTAAATATTGTAAAGGAGCCCTTGCTATTCTTTAACATTGTAGATTCAAGAAAGGCAGTTATAGTAAATGGTGAATGGAATGCTTATTAGGGTAAAGATTTCTTTGACTTGTTAAAAAAAAAAATTGTTTGACATCTAGTTAGGATTGTGCTATATATTACCTGAATACTTTTCAATTTCTTTAAATTTTCCTGTGGTTCATATGCAATTGACATCCTTGCCTTATGTTCTTAAAGGTGTATGCATGCTGATTTTGCAAATGACAGTGAAATAATTCATAATAATAATTTAATAATAAATCATTTTTGCCCAAATTATTGGTTTCTTTTTAAAAATAAAAGTACATCTTCCAAGTGTTTTGCAGAATACTGCCGATCTTCTCTTTGCTATTCTATTCATGCAAGGGAATTGTATCCAGTGGAAATAGCCCCCACTGGATAGATGAGCATTTCTATGGGAATTCCATGTGTCCTCAGTGAGCATGATAAGGCATTTTACAAGCAGGAGGAGTAACGGTAGCCTTACGTGAGCGGACCTGCTCCAACCCAAGGAAATAAGTGTAAATATAACCTAAAAGTTATTTGTATAGTCTAAGGACAACTGTCTTTGCTGTGTATGCTTAACAAAGGATGAAGTTGCGGACTCCTTGTGTGATCCTAACTCCACAAGTCTGTGCATCTTTGGGTGGTCATATCAATGACAATGGAATTTTTGAATTTTTATGAGACCAAGCTTCTTTCAGATGATCTCTGAGGTGAAATGCACAGTTGCCTTTGAGAAGGAACAAGGGCGAGAGTATGAACTGGTAGAGCCAAATGACATCTCATTACATTGTAAATTCAATGCAACCAGAAAACAGGAACAAAGATGTATTCTTGGCTACTCTGGAAGTGAAATTCTATCTTCACTCTCTTGTCTGTATATAACCGGTTACTATATGCCAAAATATGACAAATGCCTCTCTTCACATACATAGGTTTACATATCATGAAGACATCTCAACATTGGAAACATATTAGGCTTGAACATGGAAGCCTGATGGGGATGAGCAGAAAAATTGCTGTGGGAGAATGGTGAGCTGGTTTGCTTATTTTCAAATAAGCCAGGTTGGAGATGCACTGGCCGCTTCCCTGCGAGCATCAAGTAGTCCAGTTAAAGAGACTGTTAAGACCAGGGTAGAAAGGTGGCTCCCAGTTTCAGACTAGGATTTGGGATGTTAGCATTCCATGTTAGTTAACATTGCGCGTCTCCTTCCCTAACTGTAAAAGTATTGGCTGGCACTTTCAACTCGAGATTCCCCAACTTGCCTTTACATGCATCACTAGGCTGCTGCCGTTTTAGTGCAGGCATATTCATCTGCTACTGTTGAGAACTCATCAGCTGTTTTTAACTGGGTGGCAGGCATGTCCTCTAGCCATTCATTGGTCAGCCATTCAAAAATCATAGCAGACTTCTCATTTTGCTAGTGTGTGGAGTTGAGATATATAATTCTGACTTTGGGGCCCTCGACCAAAATGAAAATCTGGCCCATTGTGCATAAACTATTACTCCATAATGCAGAGAATAACAATAAGCTAAGTCACCATGGAATATTATTAATATTGTCACAGTATCATAAACTAATGTTAATTTCTTACCTGGTTTCTCCATCAAAGTCTGACTCATCTCCTGTTATAGTCGAGTTCAGTGTGGAATGGAGGTCTACGTCTTCCTCAGGTCTCTGCTGTAGGTAAAGTGCTTTTAAAGGATTCATGGTCCAGTCAAAAAGAGGGTCATACAACAGCACCTGAAAAGTGTGCAAAGAGGAGAGATACAGGAGATCAGTCTATATGACTAACAATAAGAATAGACCTTAACAAAAACTCCATCCTAACATTTCAAATTAACACAGGTTCAAAATTTTAACTTTTTAAATGTACAAGACGACACCAAAACATTAAACACCATAACTAGGTGATGATCAAAGCAGATCCAGAATTTACAGTTGTAATAGCATTTTCAACGTCAGCATTTGCCATCATTACTCTGTGAAACTGACAGCAACTTGCAGTATTTGAATATGAGGTTGTAGACAAGCTCGCCAAACCAGTGGGTTTGGTTGCAAACACTTTGTCACTCTGCTAAGTAACATTGTCAGTCCGCCTCCGGTGAAGCGTTGGTGTTCTGTCCTGCTTGTTACTTATATGCCTTGTTTTGCTGGGGTGGTTGTTATTACTTCCAGTTTTGTTCCTCAGTGATTTGTACACAGGGTCTAATTCAATGTGTTTGTTCATGGAGTTCCGGTTGGAATACCAAGCCCACAGGAATTTTGTCGTGTCTCTGTTTGGCTTGTGCAATTATGAATGTACTGTCCCAGTTGAATTCGTGTCCCTCGTTGTCCATGTGTAGTGAGACAAGTGAGAATTGGTTGTGTCTCTTGGTGGCTAGTTGGTGTTCATATATCTGTATTGTCAGTTTTCTTCCGGTTTGGTCTGTGTACTGTTTCTCACAGTCATTGCATGGTGTTTTGTATATTACATTGGTTTTGCCAGTTTTGAGTATGGGATCCTTTATGTTCGTCAGTAGCTGTCGATGGGGTGAAAAACAAAGGGGAACTCCAGACTAGCGGAAATAGAAAGACCACACATACAGACCTAATACTCAATTACACTAGCAACCACCCCAACGCCCACAAACAAAGCTGCATCAGGACACTATTTAAACGAGCCACAACACACTGCAGCAACCCGGAACTACGCAAAGCAGACCAGGAATACTTATATGAAGTTTTCAAAAGGAATGGATACCGAAAAGCACAATCCGCCATTACCTCCAACACAGACCACAACAGGAAGACACAACACGACCAGAATCACTTATCACCCTATCGTACATCAATGACATATCAGAGATGACCACACGACTACTCAGACCTCTAGGTATCAGGGTAGCCCACAAACCAACAACCACCCTATGACAGCTACTGATGAACATAAAGGATCCCATACCCAAAACCAGCAAAACTAAATACAAAATACCATGCAAGGACTGTGAGAAACACTACATGGGCCAAACAGAAGAAAATTGACTGACCGGATACATGAACACAAACTAGCCACCGAGACACAACCAATTCTCACTACACATGGACAATGAGGGACACGAATTCGATTGGGACAACACATCGATAAACACACAAGCCAAACAGAGACACGGCAGGGAATTCCTGGAGACCTGGTATTCCAACTGGAACACCATCAACAAACACATTGAATTAGGCGAGACAACAGGATGTAATGTTTGGTCCAAGACAAACCAGGAGATAAAAATGCAAATAATCTCTCTGAGCATTATTTTTGAGGTGAGAACGAAAGTCATGGAGGACTTATCACAATAACGTACATTTAGCCTCTGTCTAATACGGAAATAGACATCAGCTTAATTAAATAAAAATACCTCAACAATAGTTAATAAAGCTTCTTGTGAACTTCTCATAACCTCCATTGTCTTTTCACAACACCTGAAAGACAGAACAACAAAAACATTACTGGATACTTGTTGCCGCAGCATTCACCTTTAGAATCTAAACTTATTTTGAAGAGTGAAATGAATTATCTTTCTTTGCTGATTGCAAGCTTCAAAAATGTAGTTATCAACAAAATACTTTCTAATAGGCATTAATTAAAATTTTGGAGGTACAATAATTGTTAATGTAGAAAATTGAAAAATTCCAAATATGCAGTGGGAGGTGCACTTTAGAGGCACAATAGTCAGAATTAAACAGAAGTCGCAATAGTCAGAATTAAACAGAAGTCACTGTACAGTACGTTGTTCAGATCTAGAATGTATAACGATAGACTTGACAACGCTCAACCAAATTAACAAAAATGAAAAAAAATGTCAATCCCTAAAGACCAACTTTTCTCACCTCATGCCCAATGATCCCAAAAAAAAACTACTTCTCTGTCAATCATACCTTTAAACATTCACTCCCTCCATCAATGTGGCACTGTACACCACATATAAGGTACATCATAGCAACTCACTAAAGTTCCTGTGATAGTACCTCGCAAAGTATTATACCTTGGGTAATGTTGTAGAACAGAGGGACCTAGTGGTGCAGGTACATAATTCTTTGAAGTTTGCGTCATATATAGACAGAGTGGTTAAAAAAGCCTTTGGCACGCTTGCCTTCATTGCTCAGTCCTTTGTGTATAGGAGTTGGAGAGTCATGTTGAGGTTGTACAGGTCATTGGTGAGGCCTCTTCTGGAATATTGTGTCCAGTTCTGGTTGTCCAGTTATAGGAGGGATATTATCAAGCTGGAGATGGTATAGAACAGGTTTACCAGGATGTTGCTGGTTATGGCAGGTTTGAGCTATAAAGAAAGGCTGGATAGGCTGGGACTTTTTTTCACTGGAATGTAGGAGGTTAAGAGACGACCTGATAGAAGTTTATAAAATAATGAGAGGTATAGAAAGTTTCTAATGGTAGTTTCTTTTCCCTAGGATGGGGGAATTTCAAGACTAGGGGGCACATTTTTAAGGTGAGAGGAGAGAGATTTAAAAAAGACATAAGCAAATTTTTTACACAGCTTCATGTGTGGAATGAACTTTCTGAGGAAGTGGTGGATGTGGGTACAATTACAAAGTTTAAAAGACATTTGGATAAGTACATGAATAGTAATGGTTTGGAGGGATATGGGCCAGGAGCATGCAAATGGGACTAGTTTAGTTTGGGATTGTGTTTGGCATGGACTGGTTGGACCGATGGGTCTGTTTCCATACTGTATGACTCTATTGCTCTTAAGCAATTTTTAGCAGCAAGAAGGACTACAGCAGCAGATACATAGGAAGGCTACCATCTGCAAATACCCTTCCAAGCTCTACACATAACAACACTGAAGTATATCACTGCTCCTTCACTGTTGCTGAGTCAAAATCCTGGATCTCTCACCCACAGTATCATGTGCGTACCTTATTAAGTAGACTACAGAAGTTTAAGAAGGCAGTTCACCACTGTCTTCTTAAGGGCAACGAGAGATCGGGGGATTGCGCATCTCATGAACGAATAAAACAAAATCCTGAAACTCCCTCCAATAACCAACTGTGATATGTACCTACAACACTTGGACTGCACAGCACTGGAAGATGGCTCAATACCACCTTCTCAAAGGGGCTAGGGATGAACTGGCTTCACCATCGAAGCTCACATCCAATAAAAGAATCTTTTAAAAATTCATATAAATTGCATTTTATAACATATAGCAATTTATAACTAAATCTGTTGGAAGAGATAACAAAAAACATGGTGGGAATGAAAAAGAAAAATATAGATAAAGAATGGGTATATGAAAAATGTAGCAGAGCACCATGAGTGTTCATGCAACCATACAGATGATTCAAAATACAATTTTTGCAGTGGGTAGAGATGTTCATAGGGAGGACATGAGAAATCATGGGTATACAACTCTGAAACATGCTGTTAATTAAGGCTCTTTCTGGCTCAGTATCAAAATGAAGTCTACATTTACATACAAAGCCACTGGAGGAGCAAAGGATAGTGTTGTGGTGCATTATACTTCTTTTTCCGTGACCTCTACATCATGTGTCGTTATCAATTATGGGGGTACGCAGGATAATGTCCCAGGGTACGTGAAGCTGGATTAGGTCAACTATCCTTATCAGTGTAGTCTTTGTTCACCCCAGCTCATGACAGCTCAATTAAGGTAAGTAACACAGTGAATAGATGTTAATCACTCTAGCATGAAACCAACTCAGCAGTTTCAATTTGGGTGTGAGTCATTAGTGCTCTATACAAGGCTGGTATGCTACCAGAGTATTTTAGAGCCTTCAGATGCTGATGAATGTTCAAAGCTTTAATTAGATGAACAGGTAAATGACTAATAAGTTTTAAAGATTTTAATCCTTTAAGTATGCAAAAATAATTTAACTGGTACTGGGAAGATACAAGTACTGCATTAAATGTATAACTTAAACCGTATAGCTGCAGACAACAGTCTAGTAATATTTTGAAACTTGAAGCCCAATTAGTTAAATTAAACTATAAAGATGGCAGGGCAAGTCATGTTTTGCACTTGTGATATGTAGAAGGTGGTGGACATCCATATGATTCATGGCAACTCCAGGACTTTTGGCTCAGAGTAGATGAGCTTTGAATACTGTGATACACCAGGGAGGGGGAAAGTTACCTCTTATTCCAGGAGGTGGTCATACTCCTGAGGTGAGACATTTCAAATCTGGTCCCTGGTTAGAGACAGGAGGCAATGGGCACATTGGTACAGAGAACCAGAAGTTAGCAACTGAACAGCCTCAGCCCTTGAAATTGTCTAACAGATGTTAGTGTAACCTTACTGTTTTTTTGTAAATCTACAATAGTGA
Organism: Ginglymostoma cirratum; assembly: GCA_024137785.1. Taxonomy (NCBI): domain Eukaryota; kingdom Metazoa; phylum Chordata; class Chondrichthyes; order Orectolobiformes; family Ginglymostomatidae; genus Ginglymostoma; species Ginglymostoma cirratum. The sequence goes on along the minus strand of JAHRHZ010000263.1, from coordinate 15,526,636 downwards.
GTAGAGTGGGTTTCGTTTTGATTATACGTTTTATTGAGATCTGTCTCTTGATTAAACTTTGAAAATATAAAACGCACGTACTAAGCTAACCTGGAGCAGTGTTTTTAGAGCAGTAAGACTATGCTATTTTCTGGCTCTGTAGATTGTTGAGGTGCAAAGATGGTCTTTCGCAGAGTGATGTGCTCTTCCTGTTGGATGTGGGAGATTAGGAAGAGTTTCCATGTTACTGATGGTTATGTCTGCAGGAAGTGTGTTTGGTTACGAATCCTATCGGATTGCATGGATCGGTTGGAGCAGCAGTTACAGGCAGTGAGGATTTACAGGAGCTAGGGCGTGTGATGCATACCAATTGCAGGGAGGGAGATAAACCGAAGATACAGTGAGGTAGATGGGTTACCTCCAGGAAAGGTAGGAGAGAGAGGCTGGTTGTGAAGGAGTCTTCTGTGGCTATTCCCATCTGAAACAGGTATGCTACTTTGGAAAATGTAGGGAGTGATGGACTCTCAGGGGAATGTGGCACTGACAGCCAGGTTGTTGGTACTGAGACTGGCTCTAATGTGATGAGGGGTACATCAGGTTCCAAGTGATAGATTGTGATAGGGAACTCCCCAGTCAGAGGCACAGACATGTTTCTGCAGCCGACAGCGAGACACCAGAATACTGCCTTGCCTCCCTGGTGCCAAGATCAAGGATATCTTGGAAAGGGTGCAGAATATTCTCAAAGGGGAAAGGGACCAGCAGGAGGTCGTTGTACACATTGGAACTAGCGACATAGGAAGAGAAAAGGATGAGATGCTGTGCAGAGAATAAAGGAAGTTAGGCGGGAATTTGAAAAGGAGGCCCTTGAGGGTAGTAATATCTGGATTACTCCCAGTGCCATCAGCTAGTGAGGGTAGGAATAGGAGGATAGAGCAGATGAATGTGTGGCTGAGGAGCGGCTGTAGAGGAGAAGGATTCACATTTCTGGATCATTGGAATCTCTTCTGGGGTAGAAGTGACCTGTTTAAAAAGGACAGATTGTACCTGAAATGGAAGGGGACTAATACACTGGTGAGGAGATTTACTAGAGCTGCTTGGGAGGATTTAAATTAGTAAGGGGGTGGGAGGTGGGACCCAGGGAGAGAGTGAGAAAAGAGATCAGTCTGAGACTGGTGCAGTTGGGAAAAGGAGCAAGTCAAACAGTCAGGGCAGGCAGGAACAAAGCAAAGAATGAGGTAGGACTGATAAATTAAACTGCATTTATTACAATGCAAGAGGCCCAACAGGTAAGGCAGATGAACTCAGGGCATGGTTACGAACATAGGACTGGAATATCATAGCAATTACAGAGACGTGGCTCAGGGATGGACAGGACTGGCAGCTTAATGTTCGAGGGTATAGATGCTGTAAAAAGAATAGAAAGAGGGGCAAGAGGGGAAGGAGAGTGGCATATTTGATTAGGGATAACATTACGGCTGTACTTAAGGAGGAAATTTCTGGGAATACATCCAAGGGAGTTATTTGGGTGGAACTGAGAAATAAGAAAGGGATGATCACCTTAATGGGATACTACTATAGACACCCAATAGGCAGCAGGAAATTGAGAAACAAATTTGTAAGAACAATAGGGTGGTTATGGTAGGGATTTTAACTTTCTTGACATAGATTGGGACTGCCACAGTGTTAAGGGTTTGAATGGAGAAGAATTTGTTAACTGCGTACAAGAAAATTTTCTGATTCAGTAAATGCATGTACCTATTCAGAAGGTGTAAAACTTGATCCACTCTTGGGAAATAAGGCAGGGCAGGTGACCAAGGTGTAAGTTGGGGTGCACTTTGGGGCCAGTGTCCACAAATCTATTAATTTTAAAATGAAAAAGGATAGACCAGATCTAAAAGGTAAACTTCTAAATTGGAGAAAGGCGAATTTTAGGTATTAGGCAAGAACTTTCAAAAATTGACTGGGGGTGGATATTTGCAGGTAAAGAGACAGATGGAAAATGGGAAGCCTTCAAAAATGAGATAACGAGAGTCCAGAGACACCCTTTTAGGGTGAAGGGCAAGGCTGGTAAGTGTAAGGAATGCTGGAAATTGAGGTTTTGGTCAAGAATAAGAAGGAAGCATATGTCAGGTATAGACAGAAGAGATTGAGTAAAACCCTAGAAAATATAAAGGCAGTAGGAGTATACCTAAGAGGGAAATCAGAAGGGCAAAACAGGGGATATGAGATAGCTTTGGTAAATAGAGTTAAGGAGACTCCAAAGGGTTTCTACAAATATGTTAAGGACAAAAGAGTAACTAAGGAGAGAATAGGGCCCCTTATAGATCAGCAAGGCTGCCTATGTGTGAAACCACAGGAGATGCGGGAGTTACTAATCAAGTATTTTGCACCAGTGTTTGTTGTACAGAAGGATATGGAAGATATAGAACGTGGAAAATAAATAGCAACACCTTGAAAAATGTCCATATTATGGAGGCAGTGGTGCTGGATGGCTTAAAACGCATGAAGGTGGATAAGTCCCTGGGACCTAATCAGGTGTACCCTAGAACTCTGCAGGAAGCAAGGGAAGTGATTGCAGGGCCCCTTGCTGAGATATTTGTATCATTGACAGTCACAGGTAACATGCCGGAACACTGGAGGTTTGCTAACGTGGTGCCATTATTTAAAAAAGGTGGTAAGGAAAAGCCAGGGGACTATAGACTGGTGAGCCTGACAATAGTGCTGGGTAAGTTGTTGGACGAAATCCTGAGTACCAGGATTTACACGTATTTGGAAAGGCAAGGACTGATTAGGGATAGTCACCATGGCTTTGTGCATGAGGAATCATGTCTCACTAACTTAACTGAGTTTCTTGTAGAAGTAATAAAGAGGATTGACGAGGGAAGAGCAGAGGATGGGATCTGTATGGACTTCAGTAAGGCATTCGCCAAATTCCTCATGGTAGACTGGTTAGCAAGTCTGGTTAGAGCACATGGAATACAGAACAAACTAGCCATTTGGATACAGAATTGGCTCCAAGATAGAAGACAGAGGATGGCGGTGGAAGGTTCCTTTCAGACTGAAGGCCGTTGACAAACGGTGTGCCACAAGCATCGGTGCTGGGTCCACTCTTTTTGTCATTTATATAAATGATTTAGACGTGAACATAGGAGGTATAGTTAGTAAGTCTGCAGATGACACAAAAATTGGAGGCGTATTAGATGGCAAAGAAGGCTACGTCAGAATATAACAGTACATTGATCAGACGGGCCAATGGGCTGAGAAGTTGCTGATGGTGTTTAATTTAGATAAATGTGAGGTGCTGCATTTTGGAAAGTCAAATCAGAGCAGGACTTATACACTTAAAAAGGTCCTGGGGAATGTTGCTGAACAAAGAGACCTTGGAGTGCAGGTTCATAGTTCCTTGAAAGTGGAGTCACAGGTAGATGGGATAGTGAAGAAGGCATTTGGTATGCTTGCCTTTATTGGTCAGTGCATTGAGTGTAGGAGTTGGAAGGTAATGCTGTGGCTGTATGGGTCATTGGTTAGGCCTGTATTGGAATACTGTGTGCAATTCTGGTCTCCCTGCTTCAGGAAGGATGTTGTGAAATTCAAAAGGGTTCAGAAAAGATTTACAAGGATGTTGCCAGGGTTGGAGGGTTTGAGCAATAGCCGAGAGGCTGAATAGATTGGGGCTATTTTCCCTGGAGCATCAGAAGTTGAGGGATAACCTTATTGAGGTTTATAAAATCACAAGGGGCATAGATAGGGCAAACAGACAAGATCTTTCCCCAGGGTGGGGGAGTCCAAAACTAGAGGGCATAGGTTTAAGATGAGAGGGGAAAAATTTAAAAGGGACTTGAGGGGCAGCTTCTTCACACAGAGGGTGGTGTGTGTATGGAACGAGCTGCTAGGGGAAGTGGTGGAGGCTGGTATAATTACAACATTTAAAAGGCATGTGGATGGGTATAGGTTTAGAGTGATATGGGCCAAAAGCTGGCAAATGGGACTAGATTTATTTAGGATACCTGGTCGGCATGGATGAGGTGGGATCAAAGAGTCTGTCTCTGTGCTGTCCATCCCTATGACTCTGATCTGAGGTTCTTCCAGTTTATATTGATGAGGGTGGGAGCTGCAGTGTGGATGAGCAAACAATCTGTGCTATCAATACATCATCTTGGTGTAAAGGCTGTGTGCAATCAGAGCCATAAACAGCCTTCAATTATCTCTTATAATTTTACCCTGTTAATCAAGTAGAGTCAATGTAATTTTTGCAAAAAGTAAAACATATTTGACTAATTTGTTAAAGCTTTTTGAGGAATTAAAAAGCTGCTAGATAATGGGACACCAGAATATATTGTGTACTGGAATTTCCAAAAGGATTCAAAAAAGTGCCACAACAAAGTTTATCGCACAAGCTAAGAGCTTGTAGTGTTAGGGATCATACATTAACAGAGAATTAGGCAGCTAATAGGAAATAGGTTGTCAGGATAAATGGGTCATTTTTCAGATTGGGGAGTGCTGCAGGGATCAGTGCTTAGTCCTTAACTTTTTGCAATCTATATTCATGAACTGTATGAAGGAATTGATTGTATTGCAGTCAAATGTAAATAAAAATATAGATGGGAAAGCAAGTTCTGAGAAGGATACAGAGTTGGGCAAAGGGATATGGATTGGTCAAGTGAATGGGCAAAATTTTGGCAAATATGTATAATGTAAGAAAAGGTGAGGTTCTTCACTTTGGCAGGAATAATAGAAAAAAATTATTTAAATCAAGACTGAATACTGAGGTATAGAGAGATCTGGCTGTCACTGTACATGAGTCACAAAGTATTAGCATACAGATGTGGCATGTAATTGGGAAAGCAAATGCAATCTCGGTCTGTACTGAAAGATGCTAGAGTAGAATGGCAGGGAATTGTTATCACAGTTGTACAGAGCATTGGTGAGACTGCACCTACAGTATTGTGTGCATTGGAAGCAGTTCAGAGAAGGTTCAGTCAGCTGATTCATAGTCACACTGTCATACAGAATGGAAACAGACCCTTTGGTCCAACTAGTCCACACTGACCATGTTCGCAAACTAAACTAGTCCCACTTGCCTGCATTTGGCCCGTATCCCTTCAAACACCTTTTAAATGTTGTAACTTCACTTGCATCCACCACTCCCTCTTGGAGTTCATCTCACACAAGAACCACACTGTGTAAAAAAAAAAAGTTGTCCTTCACATCCTTTTTAAAACTTTCTCCTCTTGTGTTAAAAATATTCCCCCAAGTTTTGAACTCGTCCACACTAGGGAAGAGACCCTTGCTATTCACCTTATCTATGCCCCTCGTGATTTTATAAACCTCGATAAGCCCACTCCTTAACCTCCTAAGCTCCAGTGAAAAAAGTCCCAGCCTATCTTATGACTCAAACCTTCCATTCCCAGCAAAACCCTGGTAAATCTTTTCTGAGCCCTCTCCAATTTAATAATATCTTTACATTAGCAGGGTGACCAATACTGCACACAGTACTCCAGGAGAGGCCTCACCAACGTCCTGTACAACCTCAACATGACATTCCACCTCTTATACCCAATAGTCTTAGCAATAAAGGCAAACATGCTAAATGCTTTCTTAATCACCCTGCCTACCTGTGACGCACATTTCCAGGAAATTGTTCTGTGTTGTTCTGCAAAGAAACCTTGATCAGGTCAGGCCTCTAATTATTGGAGTTTTGAAGAAAAGGATCTTAATGAGACGTATCAGATTCTAACGAGCTTAGCAGCATAAATGCTGGGAAGGATGTTTCCTTTCCTTGGTGCCACAGTTTAAAAAATAGTCTCTCACTTAAGAAGGGTTTAAGCAGCAATTTCTTCTCCTTGAGGACAGTTAGTCTTTGGAATTCTCTTCCAAAGTGAGCAATGGAGGCTGGGTCACAATATGTTCAAAGCTAAGTTAGGCGGATATCATAACAACAAAAGAGTTTAGGATTACTGGGGATATGCAGGAAGGTGGAGTTAAGGACATGTCAGCTCAGCCATGATAGCACTGAAGCAGGTTTGATGGGCTGAATGGCCTTGTCCTGCCCTTATTTCTTATTATCTTATGGAACTATGGATTAATTGACAATAACTTACCAAACCACAGAGTTTGAATTTGAAACTGCAGTTCAATCATGGGGCACAGCAAGAGTCCAAAATTCCAATATGTTCTTACAGTTTATAAATAAATTAAGTACATTACAACCTTCATAACTTTGAAGATAAATTTTATGCAGGTGGACCGTATTCTATCAGTATTTCATTTAACGGGAACATGCATGGAATCTAAGTTTCATCCAACTGCCTGTTAATTTATGGAGATGAACTGATGCAGATTAATCTGTATTTTTAAAAAATTGCTGATTGAAATAAGTATAGTGTTGTAATTGACACAAAAATATCGTCAAACACTTACCTTCTGAAAACACCTTCCACACCAGTGATACCCATTCCATCTACTATGTCCCGGGTCAGTCGGAATGGAACCGTCTCTGGAGTAGGAAGAATTTTTCCTTGTTCAAATGCAACCCCTATTACAAGAGTAAAAAGTATAAGGTTTGCAGGTATCCTTTTTTCTTTCATGTTTTAAGAGATGTGCATAATGCTCATGATGTCTGCTATTTTGTGGTTGTGCGATATTCTCTTACATACAGGGCTTTCTTCACAGACTCTCAGAGCCTCTGTAGACAGTGTTGTTGTGTAAGACTATCTGAACGACACATAACTGATCTGCTTTTGTCACACATGCGGACTTGGCTGTGCGTTTTGACATTTGCTGTTTTTTTTTAATGCTTTATTTCCAAGCTTTTTCATGGCTACTCATCAAAAAAGCTTTTTAGGGATTTAGCCCATTTTCCCTGTAGAGAATAGGCAGAATTCTTTCTCAGTTGGCAAACTACTGGGTACAGTGGGAATCCTGGCACCATGCAAGTGCAGTGCACTAGTATGCTGTGTTATTAAATTTCCAGAGAGTGAGGTGGGGCTGTATTGTATTGAGTAAGCATGAAATAAGTTTAAAATATTCAATTTCATAGAATCATAGAATCCCTATAGTGTGGAAACAGGCCTTTCGGCCCAACAAGTCCACACCAAACCTCAGAGCATCCCACCCAGACCCATCCCCCTATAACCTACCTAATCTACACCTCCCTGAACACTATGGGCAATTTAACATGGCCAATCCACCTAATCTGCACATCTTTGGACTGTGGGAGGAAACCGGAGCACCCGGAGGAAACCCACGCAGACACGGGGAGAACGTGCAAACTCCTCACAGACAGTCGCCCGAGGCTGGAATTGAACCCGGGTCCCCGGCACTGTGAGGCAGCAGTATAAACCACTGTGCCACCATGCCGCCCCTTGTAGAATCTGTAGAATTAATAGTTTTAGCCATCCTATATATTAATAATAGTCAAAGAGTAAACCATTAATTAAACTTATATTATCAGTAGTATGTATACAAACATTGTGGCTACTAAGTACTTACCCAAATCTATATGAACAAGTTCAGCCGAATCCTCGTCAATGAGGATATTTTGTACGTGTCTGTCACCAAGACCAACAATGTAGCAAACTGAAAATAAAGAGGGAATTTCAATAACATAATAGCTAGAGTATGATGCAGAAAGATGTGAGTCGTATAGATTCAACCCCATATGCTAGTTGACAGAGGCTTCCTTCTCACCTTGCTGTATGCTGTAGAGTGGTGTCTCTCAAGTTATAATAACTGTCTCTCAACCAGAGTTAGATATGTCTGCTCCTTTGTGGACTCTGGCTAATTCATATTTAATTTACATGATCAGCTGAAAAGTTAATTGCTATAGAGCCATTTTTCAAAACATGATTCATTTAAAATTGTTATTTGAAGATTTTTTGTTTCTTTCCTCCAACCTTCTCGTTTTCTGTCAGAGAATCATACAGCATGGAAACAGACCCATCGGTCCAACTAGTCCACGCTGACCATGTTCCCAAACTAAACTAGTCCTATTTGCCTGCAATTGGCCTGTAACTCTCCAAACCTTTCCTATTCATGTACTTATCCAACTGTCTTTTAAATGTCATAACTGTACTCGCATCCCCCACTTCCTCTGGAAGTTCATTCCACATACAGGCTCCCTGTGTAAAAACAGTTGCCCCTCATGTCCTTTGAAAAACTAACTTCATATTCTTAGTGATTTTAATGCAAAATAGTTTCAAGGCATGGTATAGCCAAGATATTTGCAAGAGTTTATAAAGGTTGGTTAACAAGATAGGTTTTAATGATTTCAATGTGAGAGAGAGGGATGGAGAAACTTTTAATAGAGATTTCTGGAGAACGGGGACAAAACAGTTGAAGTGAAAGGAACAGAATGTAGTTTGAGAATAACAAGGTGTAGAGCTGGAGGAACACAGCAGGCCAGGCAGCATCAGAGGAGTATGAAAGCTGACGTTTCGGGTCTGGACTCTTCCTCAGGAAGGGTCCAGACCCGGAACATCAGCTTTCCTGCTCCTCTGGTGCTGCCTGGCCTGCTGTGTTTCTACAGCTCCACACCTTGTTATCTCATACTCCAGCATCGGCAGTTCCTACTATCTCAGAGTGTAGTTTGAGGGAGGTTCCAGAGATGGGATAGAAGGTCATGAAGGAATTTAAAAGGGTGAGGGATTATAGACTTGAATGGGAATGGATTCCACAGGCACATCAGTTCCTTAACCATTTTTCTGATGTGAGATTAGGTAGAATGGGTTTAAAGGCTTTACAACTTGGAGAACCTCTTTTACTACCTTTCACACTCTTCACACATGGACATTCCAACAGTAGGTACACACATTACAACTCACTTGATTTTTCTCTCAGTTTAACTGAGGGGTATGGAAATCAGCTGCAATGCCCTGAGTGGCCCAACTATGCATAGGAATATTCAAAGATGTTCAGAGTCAAGATCTCCATGATTTAGTATATTTATCAACTGGCATATTGAAAGAGACCTTGAGCATATGTAATTTCACTTGTGTAACAATTAGGTAATAAGAGGAGAAGTGGCATATCACAATGCAGGGATTAACTGTAACATACCTATTGAAGAAGTGGCTACACTTCGAGTGTATCTGAGCCGTTTTTCAAACCAAACAGCTGCGTCCAAGAACTTTTCCATGCAAAAGTATCGGAAAACAGGCCGGAAATTCTCACAGACATCCATGAAGACTTGATATTTACCTTCAAAGCTTAGTTTCTGTGCTTCCTGTAAAGGTATTTTAAATGTTATTGTGTAGCATTTGGGGATGAAATTCTAGTAGATGAAATTCCTTTGTATTCTCACTGTATTTGCAGGGTACATATGTTCTCGTTCCTTAGCCACTCTCTAATTAGTCATTAGAGAAATACAAAAGTACTGCGATTTGACTAAGTTTTCTTTTCTCCTGTGGTAAATGATGTCATCTTCTTTTCACATTAATTACACACTTGTGGAACTTTAAACTCTCAGCCCTGGTTTCTTCTTCATGAGTTACCTGATATCATGTAGTAATCTGCACTTACAGTGTTCTGGTCTTCCAAAAACATTTCAGAGGTGTACTTGAAGGGTTAGACTAGCTTATTTTCTTCTTCTTGAGATCTTGCTGATGTTCAAGAAATGGGGGAATTTATTTCCAACAATACTATATGTTAAAGGTACATTCGGCTCGGCATCACATCTATAGCCACTTTAGTTTTATATTAAATGCTTAAACCTATTTAAGATGGACTTGTACCTAAATATAACACAAGCAATTACATAAAGCAGCAAGACAATACTGGGTCAGATTTCCCAAAGAGTGGCAATCTCACAGACATTCCACTCTGTCCTTTTTTTAAAAATGATGGGTGAGTGCTCCACTTTTCTGATAGAAGATTCTGGTCAGGGGATGAAGTGCAGGGAGGGATGGATTTGTCAGGTCCAGACTGGGCTACTGGCGCATTGGTCTACAGCGATGGAAGGGGTAGAGTCAGGTTTGAAGTGGGGAGGTGAGTAGGTAGAGAGTAGGGTAAAGGGTATGTGTGTGTATGGGGTTGGGTCCAGAGCAGGGGAAGGGAGCGTTCGTCAGGTCCAGAAGTATAAGGGGCCTGAGGAAGGAGGCAAATGTGAGGTAAGTTGAATTGTTCCTTAGGAGTTAGTCTACATGTTTAATAGTCCTTCCAAATTCTCCGATTTTATTGGAAGCTTTTTGAGGGCATAGGAGAATTGTCCAGCAGAATTTTTAATTTCCCAAGCAATTCCCTTAGAGTCTGCTACGATAGACATTCCACAGGGTTCCCATTCGTAACTCCTATCTATGCGAGAATAATGACTGTCTGACCATTGGAAAATCCAGGCTTTTATTCCTAAGGGTTGTAACTTATGAATCAATGTGTTGTGACTCACCGACATTCGTCTCCTGCAGTCTAGACTGCTCCAATCTTTGGGTCGATACCTTTTATGGGCTCCTTCACTGGGATTAACCAGATATTCCCCAATGGGTACAGTTCCTGTACACCACTCTAGAATGCCACTTCGTTGGGAAAGAGGAATGACCTGTTCAAGAATTAAGACAAAACATTCCAGTATAACAGTTACTGACACACTGCACATTTCCGTATGATAACTTGCTGAAGGATTATCAGTGCAAAGAAAAAAAATTCAACTTCAATGCTGTAAGCATTTTCTTTTCATATCTAAACCTAGCATATTATAATGCTTATTATAGGTAGCACCATTGAACTTAAAAGCGCTTTAGTAATTGTGGAGGTCATGTAAATTCAATATATTCCATCCTGTTTTAGTTGGTTTTCAGTGGGGATGGTTATCATGGGGCAGGTGCTCCACTGCTACCTCTACAATCACCAAACCAACAGTTCCATTTCTACTGGACAGCTGGATCTTTCTTTGTCCACAAGATGGAACACTTGTATCGGGTGAAATAGTTGATCAAGAATAAGTTCCAGAATAGATGTGAAATGAAAGCCTTCTGGTCAGGGATTCCAATTTTGCATCAAGAGGCTGGTATAGTATTTTTTCAGTCTAGGTTCTTCTACATTGCACACATTGTAGCTTGCGGAAATTATCACGGAGAAGAATTAGCAATAAAACACAGACCTGCTTTTATCACACTGATCAGGATAATGGCAGTCTCAACAACCACTTTCATTTACACAGTGTCTTTAATGTTTTCTTATGCCTCAATCAACAAATTACAGTTCTAAGCACCACAATATAGGAATGATGTACGTACTGGCGAGAATGCAAAAGGGATTTCAGGAATGGTTCCAGAGATGAGAAACTTTAGATTGTTGGATTGGAAAGGTTGGACTGTTTTCCTTCCTCTGGAGAGGAAGGCTAAGAGGGAAGTTTAATAGAAGTTTGTAAAATCATTAAGCGACTGCATTAGGTAGATAGGGAGAAACTGTTTATTCTTGCCACAGAATCAAGAATGAAACACAGATTTAAAGTCATTTGCAAAAGAAGCAAATGTGATGTGAGCAAAAAAAATCTTATTCACACAGTGGGTTTGGGTCTGGAATGTAGTGCCTGGTACTGAAGAGGAGGCAGGTCAATTGAAGTATTCAAGACAGGATTGATGATTATTTAAATAGAGACAATGGGCAAGGATATGAGCCACCGCAGACATGAGATGCAAAGTGTGCTCTTTCTGTGCTATAACACTTCTGTAATTCCGTGATTAAAAGGACAATAAAAAGCCTAGCCAAAATGGTGGGTTGAAGTGAGAATATTGAAGAGAGCAGGGAGCTGAAGAGCTGGAGTTATTTAGGGAAGAAATTAGTGTGAGATCCAGTTACCTGACGGCATTAATATGAACTAAGACGCAAAATGAGAAGGAACAACTGTTTGAGAGGCCTAGATAGAAAAATTACGAAGAGAGGGTTGGAGGCAAATAAATGTAAGGAAGATATTAAATTTATGGAATTGCAGAAATGAAAACCAATTATAGATCATTGAGAAGAAGGTTAAGGAATGAAAGGCAATGAAGAAAAGAAACCACTACTAAGGATGCTCTGGCAGTGATTGGATAGGTAAGGGGGGACCAATAAGGGTAATCCCATCTAGTTGGAAAGCAAAAGCATGCCTTCAGAGGCAAATTGTGTGGTTGACTGTGAAAAAGGCATTGCAACAGTTGGGAGGGGATCATGCATCACAGCCAGCCATAAAAGGGTCCAGACCCGAAACACTCGCTTTCCTGCTCCTCTGATGTTGCTTGGCCTGCTGTGTTCATCCAGCTCTACACCTTGTTATCTCAGATTCTCCAGCACCGGCAGTTCCTACTATCACAGCCATAAAAGACGCTGCTTGTGACATTTGTTGAAACTGTTTCACGTGCCACAAAAGGGCTGCCATCTTATTAGATGGATTCAAGAACTGCAGAAGAGAGGAATTGAACAAAAGATGGAGAGGTTAACTGTTGACAACGTGATTTATTTTGAACAAGTTGGTAATTAGTGCAATTTTGAAAGAAAGTGGGAGTGCACTATAGTAAAGAGAATTGTTTACAGCAACGACCGCAAGGATCAAGAAGGAAGGTTGAGCTGTGGAGTTTTTATTGACATGGAGATGCTGTCTTGGCCTGGAGTGGCAGAAGTCAGAAGTCACATGACACCAGCTTGTAGTCCAACAGGGTTCTTTGAAAGCACCAAATTTTGGAGTGCTGCTCTTTTATCAGGTGAAGTGAAGCATTTTATTGGGAGTAGGTTTAAGGAGGTTGGAGGTAGCTTTGACCAACAATGTGATCTTACAGAGGGCATTGAGGATATGGAAGAGAACAAGAAATAAAAGCTCAGCAGGAGGGAAAATGGTTTGACCTGATGGGCAAAGGATGGACATTAGAACTGGAAACAACAATAACTTGGAATTATATGCAGGAAATGTTTCAACGTTGTAATGAGAAATAAGAAAAAGAAAAGATGTTGAACCTTGGGAGAGATTTAGGAGAAATGACTGAATTTTTTTCATCAATATTTATCATCTTATTTAATGTCCATTGTAATGTGACTTATTGTAGTTTACCTTGTATGTGCGGATAGTCAGATTCCTCTTTCTGGTATCTGCATTCTTTTGTAAAAGTGCATTACACATCTGAAAAACCTGTTGCATTACAGCATCCTGTCTCAGGTCATCTCGGCCCTAGAGAGAAAAGGGTACAAGTGACTTGGGCTGATAGTAAGTTATATCTCGTCAACTGATAGAACATGTTACTCTTATATCCCATGACATTACTTATAGAGATGCAATAGAAAAAGGATGCCAAGATGAGAAAAAGATATTACAAGAACAATCAAAGACTTGTTCAAAGAGGTGGATCTTATAGAGATCTTAAAAAGAGAGGGAGCTGGAGGGTTTTAAGGAGAGAATTCTAGACAAGAAGGGGAGGCAATGTTTTTTGGTGAGAGACTAGGGCACCAAGGTGCAGTAGGTCAGAAAAAAACAGAAGCTCAGAATATTAGGAATGGACAGCTCAGTGGAGTGGTATGGCTGTAGAATGTTAGAGAATGGGAAATGTAAGGCTAATACTAATTAAAATTCAATATCAATTCAGGAATCAAACTGGAACAAGCGGAACAGTGCTAAAACCGACATTGGGAGTTCCAGAGGAAAAGAAAACGTAGGCAGGGTTCCTTTAAGAACCATCAGTCTAGATTACTAGTAATATTCATATCACGAGGAGATACCAAATGGTGCCAGCCAATGACAGGTCATTACCACTTTGGACATGAAAATTGTTGCTGGAGGCCAAAGGTCCTTAAGGAGTTTAAATGGGGGCGGCTCCCCAAGTTTGTCCACAGAGCTCCCTGCCCAGAACTTAATTGATAAGTTGGGAAGAGGCATGAATATTGGAAATGCCAATCCAAACTGATTATTTGCCCTTCCCATCACTTTTAGGGACAGTAAAATTCCACCCACGCTCTCTCATTCATCTTGTCCCTCGCAAGGAAATGGCCTCATCCCCTTCAACATGTTGCTAAAACACATTTTTGTTCAAAATCGTTTTGTAGTCTACTCCCCATGGAATAGCGACTACCTTGATAACTTACTTTCAAACTTTGTATCACTTTGGGACTTGTGTTCTGCATTTTAACTAAAGAAATCCCTTCAGTTGGTAAAGAATCAGTCTGCATCAAAACTTTCTGAACAGGGATTGCTGTAACAAGCAGCACTTAAATGGTAGACTGCAGTTTGCATCCAGAACAGAGTTGTCTAATTCTGGAGAGCAGTTCGTGATTGTCATTGGACCACTACCATTATTTTATATGTTATATTATTTACATAATATATGTTTCAAGACAATTATATAACATAATGAAGCCAAACGAGGAAGGCCAAATGGCAGACAGCAGCAACATAAGTAAGATGATACACCACGCAGTGGGTAGATCAGAATAAACAAAACGCTTGCTTTAAACAATTTCATACAAATTGCAATTTTGATTGAATTATGTTGTCTACTACTTTCAATCTCCTGATGTTTGTAAGGTTTTATCAATAGTTTTTAACTCAAAACTAAACATGAAGGTTATCCCATGCAATTTAAATCTAATGATGAAAGAAACTGAGAGTAATGCTTTGAGGACCAGGGTGCTTGGTGCAATTCCAGCGGGGCTGAGGGTCGGGTCAAGTATGGCAAGGCAGGGTTTTGGGTTGGGTCCACTGGTCTCAATGTCTGGGGATTGTATGTGGTGTGGCGGTGGTGTAGTTAGGGGTGTATGAGCTAGGTATGGGGTCAGTTTAATAGTTACTCAGGAGTTAACTCTGTATTTAATAGTCTAACGAATTTTAATCAGAGCCTTCTGAAGACTCTGATTTAATAGAAGCTTTTGGATGGTTCCAGGAATAGAATTGTCCAGTGGAAAATTACATTTCCTGGGCAATTCCTTCAGAGTGTACTAAAATGGGATTCTGCAGGGTCCGCATACACAACTCCTATCTAGATTGGAATAAAGACTGTCTGGCTGTCGGAAAATCCAGGCCATGTAGCTTAGATTCCAGAGTTCACCACCCGAACTGATTAATCTGAATTTCCTTACAAATACATCAAGGATTTCTACAGATGTCAATATATGGTTTTACTTAGGATGCTGTTTTACCACATAACAATGGATCATTTTTACAGGAATGGCAGTATAGTGTTATGTTGCTGAACTAGTGATCCAGAGCTTTGAAGTCAAATTCCACCATAGCACAATGGAAATTTAAATTCAGTTAGTTCAGTAAGTTAAGTAAAATTCAGATAGTTAAGTAAATCTACAATAAAAAGCCAGCATTAACACTGCTTTGTATCACTTTGGGACTTGTGTTCTGCATTTTAGCTAAAGAAATCCCTTCAGTTGGTAAAGAATCAGTCTGCACCAAAACTTTCTGAACAGGGATTGCTGTAACAAGCAGCACTTAAATGGAAGACTGCAGTTTGCATCCAGAACAGATGGATGCAACTTCATGGAAGTCTTTTAGGGAAAGTAATCTTCTGTTCCATCATATCCGACCTGTCTGTGATCTAAGACTTATCACCCCGTCAAGAGAACACTTTGACATGGGCAGTAAGTGCTTTCTTTGTTAGTGATGCCACATACCTTGAACAAATTTTTAAAAAGTGACATTACTATAATCTTCAGTTCTGATATTGATAGAAACATCGCAAGGATGCATGTCTGCAGCCAAGAAGCCACAAATGCTGGGAATGTAGACGTCCTGTCAAAATTAATTGCTGAATCTCATCAGAGTTTTAATATACTGCTTCCAGTAAGGCAGCAGGTCAGGATGAGAAATAGCTGGCTGCAGGGTGGGAAAGTCTTCAGAAGGAGGATGCAACTGTTTCTGAAGCCTCAGGAAGCTAGGCTGTAGCAGTTAATGTAAATGGATCTCAAATGAAGCAGTGGCCTGCCTCTCTAAAGAAATTACTCAGTCAATCCCAAACTGATCATAGTTAAACTGGAAGTAGGTGCATTCATAGTGATTTGTGGGCAGTTTTCACATACACCAGTTTAAACCACTCCTTACACTTCCATCTATCATGGGGGTGTTTCCCTACATCTATTGTTCACATCATCTTAGTTTTGTATATTGGAGTCTTCCAACAGTTCTAAATCAAAGAAGACCTCTTGTCTACCTCCATTATAATTTACCTTGACAAGCTGCCTTCTCTCTTTCCCATCTGACCCTACGCAATCAATAATTTTTGGAAGATTCACTCCACCTGCTAAGCGAAACTGAGACCTGAATGATTTCACAGTAATCATATTTTCATATTTTCCAGATGGATCGACCTGAAAGTACACAAGACAGTTCAAGTAGTTTTTAGCTTACCGCTGAAAATTCACACAAATGCATTAAAATTGGCTTATGTGCAAAAAAGCATGTTGTGATTTTCCCACAAAATACCTGCATCTCCTCACTTTGTTTTAAGATCCATGTGGCCACATTGGAAAAGGTTATTAAGACTGCTTGAAAATAAAATAAACCTCTACAAAGCAACAAAATATTCATAATAAACATAACTTACCAAAGGAACTCGAGCAGACAATTTTAGAAATGCACTGATGCATTATCAGATTGACGGAGAAACAGCTATTGAAACCTGAACCCAAATAAACAGCTCAAAGTGATAAATTGTTCGAAAATTCAAACACTCGCCCATGTGATCAGGAAGGAGTCAGTGGGTACTTGTAACTGAAATACATCAGTGAACAGTTTTCTGCAGCCATAATGATGCTGCTAAGTCAAGGAAAACTCATCTGATGCAGTCAAGGTTCCTTTACTTAACTGCAAAATATTAAAATAGACAATATATACAAATAGATATACACACACACACACATATTTTAGGAGAGGGCCTCACAGTCTCATTGGTTATTTCTTAAAATCATAGGTCTAATATATTAAGTAAAATAAGAGGTCAACTTGAAAGGTAGGGTGATGCATCATGATGGAATGCAAGTTAAAAGACTACAAATGCTGGGGACTGAGCATGCACCCATATTTTCTCGCATGGTGAAATGCTTGCCTTTAATTTTTTGGGAGGTGCTAAACAAAGGACACCTGTGCATCCTTGAAGCAGTTTGAGAGTGAAAAATTAATGCAAGAAAAATAAAATTATTACTCTCGTTAGGCTTGCACACCTCTCAAAATTGGCAGATAATTACTACAGCTGTTAACCTACTGAAGTAAAATGCATGAAAAAAATGAAGACAAGATTGTGACAGAGATAGAAGTCTTTTAAAACGTTTGCTGACACATTCACTTAGGGAGACTATTTGAATTGGTATTCCTTTCCCAAATACAGACCTAATTGCTCGACCCAGGTTCAATCCAACTTAGATTTGAATGTCAAAGCTCAGTACAGATATCAAGCCGACGTAACAAGCCAGTTACAGTTACAAGTATTGACAAAATAAAGGAATGGAGGCAGGAAAAAACAAATCTGCACTCCTAATTAGACAGTCAAGGCCAGTGCAAAACCAAACAACAGTAGCTACTGATTTAATATAACAACTTGAAACCTTAAAATAAATGTTAGTTCTGATAAATTACTGTGATGTTGTGAGAAGCACTCAAATGGACTGCAGCTCTAAGTTATGGGCCAGGATTAAAGTTCTCTCTAATTTTGTTTGTGGTGTGGGTACTTCATTTCTGTATCATCCCTTTGAACCTGTTCATGTGCTTGTGCAGATATTGTCATTTAAAGCAGCCCACTTGTGTGAGGCTGGTTTCGGACTTTGAGTTGGTTGTGCAGCAGAGAGCATCGACCAGAATCATCCCTAACTAGATACACCTCTAGCTTACCTTGAGTTCCATGGTGGGAATAACAACTTCATCAAGATCTTTTAATTTTGTGATAGGTTGTGTGGAAGGGATTTCAATAGCTTCTGAAATTGGAGAGGACAAAAATAAACCAAAAAAGGCATGATTATACTGAAGTGATTCATCATCTGAAAGTCAATAGTTCAGGAGTAATAGGAGTATAGGAAAGCAGGTAACACAGAAAGCATTATACCGATCTTTTCAAAGGCCACCAATAATTTACTGAACTGCAAAGTGAAGCCTTAAGTTTCTTTCTACTAGTCTGAGTGACTATACCTTGTATCAGAATGTTTCAGGGAGGTGAAGACGTCTAAGCCTCCTTTGTACTTTCAACCTCCCTTCATGCTTTGACAAATATTAGAACACGATAAATTTGAAATATTATTACAAATGTCCTTTTCCAGTTAACAGCTCCTAATGGGATTACATGTTCTTTCTTGTGGTATTAAGATCAGAAGAGCTTATCCATCTTTTGTACAGATGTATCACTCACTCAGGAGAGAGAGAATAAAAGACAAGCATTAAAAAGCCTGAAGATGAAAATAAGACAAAACCACATTGAGAACCCGACAATCTTATGGATATCCATAAAATCAGTAATGCCTGCCCCTTTTTCTGGTGTTGGCTTTTATTTATCCTTGTTTGTCAAGTTTGAAACAAGGGTTTTTTCAACAATGTATCACATTTTCTCATTGAATACTTACTTCTTTCCATCTTCCAATTACTGGCATCCATGTTTGCAAGAGTGATTAAGGCATCACATAATTTCTCGACGTGCTTCACCATTTTAGCTTTAGATTTTCGTACTGTATTTATTATCCTGCTAGCAGCATCCATTCTTTCCTAAAGCAACATTGTAATGAAGTATATTTGAATATAGGTTTAAAAATAATCTGACATATAGACTACTGGCACAGACCTCAAAGCATTTGAGATCAATTAGGTATAATTACTTCAACAGTAATTCTTTAAATATACAAGTTCTAGTTATTCTTTCACCAGGTTATAATAGAATCAAAACTTCATACTCTTTAGGATTCATATTTCATAACAACATTCTAATCGCTCCTTCCTTGATTGATGTGTTGGTATTCACATGGAATTAAGACTCTAGAATATCTGGAAGGTGTGCTGTAGACTGTTGTCATAGAATCATACAGCACGGAAACAGACCCTTCAGTCCAACTTGTATGTGTCGGCCAGACATTCCAATCTGACCCAGTCCCATTTTCCAGCATTTGGCCCATGTTTGTCTCCCCATCCAGATGCCTTTTAAATGTTGTAATTGTATCAGCCTCCATCACTTCCATTAGCAGCTCATACCATACATTCGCCACCCTCTACATGAAGAAGTTACCACTCAGGTCCTTTTTAAATCTTTCCCCTCTCACCTTAAAACCAAGCCCTCTAGTTTCAGACTTCGCTACCTTGGGAAAAAGGCCTTGGCCATTCATCCTATCCATGGCCATCATGATTTTATAAACTACTATGAGGTCACCCTTCTGCCTCCCATGCGCCAGTGAAAAAAGCCGCAGCCTATTGAGCCTCTCCTTATAACTCAAATCCTTGAGTCCTGGCAACATCCTGGTAAATCTTTTCTGCATATTCTCAAATTTAACAATATCTTTCCTAAAGAAGGGCAACCAGAATTCTATGCATTATTCTAAAAGTGGCTTTGCCAATGTCCTGTACAGCCACAACATGACATCCTAATTTCTACACTCAATGTTCTGACCAATAAAACAGCATCTTCCTCCACAGAATCAACATAGTATGAATAGCCACAATCAACACTAACATTGACTTTTAAGTCACTTGACAGCTGTTCTAAAGCTTTTAATTTGAATCTAATAAATTCTAATTTTTAGCAAAGGATAACTTGCAAACGATAGGTTGCATCAAATGACTGCTACACTTCTTTTTTAATCACAATTGACTAGTTTCACCATCTCATCCACTCTTTCCATCAAACCCTTATGGGAACAACTTTTCTGGCCAGGATAATATTGTTGGCTCACATCATCCAACTGCTCAGTTGCTGCTAACTGCTGGTAGTCAGATGTGTATCAGTGCGTTAGTCTTCTGTGCACCCCACATGCTTTGGCCTGCACCAGCGATCAGCCAACAAATAAAACCTATCAACAGACCCATGCACTAAACTGATCAATCAAAATTTTCTGGACAGACAAAAATTATGCTTTACTATCATTATCAATTCCCCAATGAAATAACAGTCTCCTTGCAAATACGAAAGAGACTTCAAACTTGAGAACTCATAATCATACTCCAGACACTTCAAACTAAGCACGTGTTTGCCCAATAAAGGGGGGTATCTCAGAGATTTATAAAATTCTAACAGGCCTGGACATGGTAGATGCAGGGAGGATGTTACTGATGGTGGGAGTGTCCAGAACCAGGGTTCACAGTCTGAGGATTCAGGATAGACAATTTAGGATTTATTTCTGTATGTAGACAATTTATTCCACTGCGTTGGAATACATCTTTCTCACTCAAGTCCAGGTAAGTAAGATACAGACAGACAGAAGTTAAATATGCAAGGCTTCTGCTGGATTCAACCTGCTAATACAGTACAACCTATCAGTACAGATCTTCAGAGTCAGAGTCCTGAGATCAAACCCTGCAACAAGACTCGAGCAGGGTGATCTAAGATGTCACTTCAGTGTAATACTGAGATAGTTCTGCATTCTTTCAAGTATAAGTTGTCAGAGAAAACAATAAACTCAAAGGAGTAATACTATTCAAAGAAAAATGGGGAAATTCGTCCTAATAACCAGGCCCATACCAAACAATATCACCAAAACAGATCAACTAGTAATTTCTTCTATACGTAGGAAAATGTTTCACAAAATGTGACTGTGATTTATATATGAGTATCTACATTTGAAAAGCAACTCATGACATGAAACACACATCTCGAATAAAACTATGGAGAAACACAGAAACATAGATGATAGGAGCAGGAGGAGGCCATTCGGCCCTTCGACCTGCTCTGCCATTCTTCACAATCATGGCTGATCGTCCAACTCAATAGCCTAATCCTGCTTTCTCCCCAAAACCTTTGATCCCTTTCACCCCAAGTGCTATATCTAGTCATCTCTTGAATACATCCAATGTTTTGGCATCAACTACTTCCTGTGGTAATGAATTCCACAGGCTCACCACTCTTTGGGTGAAGAAATGTCTCTTCATCTCTGTCCTAAATTGTCTACCCTTAATCCTTAGGCTGTGAACCCTGGTTCTGGACACATCCACCATGGGAACATTCTCCCTGCATCTACCCTGTCCAGTCCTATTAGAGTTTTATAAATGTCTATGAGATCCCCCCTCATTTGTCTGAACTCCAGTGAAAACAATCCTAACCTAGTTAATCTCTCCTCATACGTCAGTCCTGCCATCCCCGGAATCAGCCTGGTAAACCTTCGCTGCACTCCCTCGAGAGCAAGAGCATCCTTCCTCAGAAAAGGAGGCCAAAACTGCACACAATATTCCAGGTGTGGTCTCACCAAGGCCCTGTGCAACTGCAACAACACATCACTGCTTCTGTACTCAAAACCTCTCGCAATGAAGGCCAACATACCACTTGCCTTCTTCACTGCCTGCTGCACTTGCATACTTACCTTCAGCGACTGATGCACAAGGACATATAGGTCCCGCTGCATACTGCCCTCTCCCAATTTGCAGCCATTCTGGTAGTAATTTGCCACCTTGTTTTTTGCTTCCGAGTGAATAACCTCACATCTATACAAATTATACTGCATCTGCCGTTGATTTGCCCACTCACCCAACCTGTTGAGATCATGCTGAAGGATCTCTGCATCCTTGTCACAGTTCACCCTCCCACCTAACCTGGTATCATCTGCAAACTTGGAGATGTTACATTGTGTTCCCTCATCCAAATCATTAATATAAATTGTGAACAGCTGGGGTCCCAGCACTGATCCCTGTGGCACCCCACTAGTTACTCCCTGCCAATTTGAAGAGGACCCATTAACTCCTGCTTTTGGTTTCCTCTCTGCCGGGCAGTTTCCTATCTATTTCAAAACACTTCCCCAGATTCCATGCACTTTAATCTTGGAGATCAAATTATTTTTTGTTCAACTTTCATGTCTTGCCCAGTCAACACCATTTGTTTATAACAAAGACAGAAATTGCCAGAAAAACTCAGCAAGTCTGGCAGCATTTGTTGAGAGAAAGCAGAGTTAATTTTTCAGGACCCTTCTTCAAAACAGAGCAGTCCTTTGGTTTACTTTTTTGTCCATTTATTTTACACAGCCCAGCAAGGTTACTTGGGGCACAGCAGGAAGCCCAGCTCCCTGTAAAAGGTCTGCCTCTCCAAATTTTGAATGAAACAGCTGGTCGATTAGTAGTGGGATGGTGTACTACAGATTTGCCCAACACAACTAACAGATTCAGAGTCTGCTATGAAGAGTTAATTTAATTCTGATCATTTATCATGTTTTACCAACAAACCTGATCCAGATGGGACACCTCTTTTCTTGTAGGTCTTCCTCTCTTTAGCACTTCAGGTTTCCCAAGAATGTCATCCTTGTTTGCATTGGATAAGGCCAAGATAATAAATAGTGTGTGATGAGGGTGATCCAATGAAGTTCTTTCAATTAGCTGCAATATTAATAGAAGGAAAAGAATGAACATATGCTGTCAAATTATGAACTGGAAAAATCACAAAGAAACTGAGACCAGAATTTTACAAGAGGATCCTGCTGCTTGGGCCAAATATAGGTCCCTCAACAACCACAGTAACCAACGGAGGTGGCCTCCACTGAGGCTGCGAGGGGAAGGAGAGGATACATTAATATTGTAAGAAATTGGGGGGTCAATAAATGATATTTTACAGAACAAGTATGGAAATATTAAATAAGAATTAATATGCAAGTGTGTAGAAATGACTAGAGAAGGCCCTTAACCTGATACAAACTAAAAAGGTGACCTTGAGCAGTAGGTAGGAGAAGACAATCCTGACATCTCGGGTACCTGTGTGGTATTCATTGTTTAGAAAGGATCAAATGAATAATCGACAGTGAAAAATAACACCCCTAGAAATAAAGTACACCAATGTGACAGTACTATGGCTCTAAGAGGTGAATTTTGTCTTGGTTTTCTTTAATGAAGAAACATTGAGACAGAGGTACCAATTGGGCTACTGAAAGGCAATTAAGTAAACAGATTGTGAAGCCTTGGATTTTTTTGGCACAATAAAAGCTGAGTGGGTGGGGTCAAATTTCCAGAGAATCAGGATTTTTAGTTTTAACTTCTGCAGTTGCTGGGGTCTTGAAGCTGGATGTGGAATCTCTTATTCCTCTCTCTGTTACAGCTAAAAGCTGGGGTTCTCTTCCTACTGCTGGAATTGCATGTGATACAATCTATTTTACTGAATTTGCCTTTGCCAAGGGTATGTTTATGGGATGTTATGATATTGGAATAGTTAATTAGTGGTAGCTTATATACATAATATTATATTGTTAAGCATTTTGATAGTTACAGTTAAGTCAGATCTTTTTCTTTTATTTTGTCTGTATTTTGACTGTTGCGTAAAAATGAAGTACGTTTTGCTTAAAGTTGAGTAGTTTGACCAATTGAATTGCATCTGGAATGCAACACTTAACACTTATCTTTAAAATAAGAAAAAGTTATGTCTAGGCCATCTTCTAAATACATTTTGAGGGAGTTTGGTCTGATCCATAACACCAACACGTCCTCAATGGAGGACAGTCCTGGTCTGGTGGCAGTGTTTGGCAAAGATCTAACCATTCAGGATTCTGTTAAAAATGTATCCATTTGATGGACAGAGTAATCCTCAGAAAAAATATCCAGAGGTCCCAAAAACATTTTTCTAGGCCCTAATTGCAATATGTTATGGTCATTCAAAACAGAATACCTTGTTTAACACTTCATGAAACCTTTGCCCTCCTGGCATCTTTGTTCCCATTCGAGCAGCCAGCTGGTACATTAAAGGTAAAAACTTGTAAGATGGAATCTTTTCTGCACCTTCCTGTCAACAAAATGTCAACAAAGTTAAGAATGTTTTTAGCCTTTCTGGTACAAAGTACCCAAGTTTAGCCTCAAATAATGTTATTTTAGATTTCAGTTTGTAATTTGCTTACTTTCTTAAAACAACCTGTAGGGAGGGGGTGCCGGAGCCAAAACATTTTTTCTCGGATTTGACATGAGACTTTCTTGAGGTCTATTTTTTGATTGTCAAAGGCTACGAATTCATTCTCAGCAACTCCCTTATTTGGTTAAGCAGTCACATCATGACATTACTTTCTAGATTTGTGCTGAACTATTTTTAAGGATTTTCTGCTTTTGTCAGGTAAGGTAGCACAAATACCAAAGACTGTGTTGTAAATAAATCTCCCAAACTCTTGCCAAAATGAAAATTCTAAACGTTTGTTATAAGCTAATTTATTGGGAATGAATTTCATATGAATAACCCTTTTAATATTGAATTGTAAGCAAATAGCACTTTCAAGCAACTTTTGTTTTCATTTTGCTAATTTCAAATTTTCTTTCCCCGTAATACATCTGTTTAAAGTGAGTGATGATAAACATGTCAGAATATCGACTTCCAAAAGGTTTTACTGTGTAGTAAACAGAATACACAAAAATTAATTCTTAAATACCGAGCTAACCATTAGATAACAAGAGGTTCAAAATATGAAACTTCACATCTCATCTATATTCACTCATTAAAGCTGATCACTTGGGTATCAGTTCCCAGTATATGGGACTGAATTTTTTAAACAGGCAGTTAAGATATGGTAGTGAGTGAGTTTCATGATGTTCAGTCACTCGTGGTCCTGCACAAATTTTCTCATGCAATCTTCCGCTTGTTACTTCAAGAATTATGCAACCGAGCACTTGGGCAAAATTCTCAGGGAATTTTGGTTGGAGAGGAGGTTGTGCTTGCCACTGGTGAATTCTTCCAGGTTACACACCTCTGACGCCATGTTTAAATTCCAGCTGTACACTATTTTAGAAGCTGCAAGCCAGGAACTACTGTTCAAACTGTGATGTACAACCTTGATGATGTTACAAAGAAAAGGATAGCTGGCCTTCACTTCCAGGAAAGGGATCTGGAGATGCTAAGGGATGGAGTGGCGGAGAAAAGACCAGTCCACTGGTCACCAAAGGAGATCATGCCAACAGCCCCAGTGGCCTGGTGTTGGATAGCAGCTTTGGGCAGTGCTGTATCCTGCATCAAAAAGGACATCTAGCAATGCTGCCTGATAGTTAATGATCGCCTGCAGTCCGTCACGCAAGTACTGCCATTTTTCTCTAATACTCCACACCTGCAGGCCCAGGAAGCTGCCACTGCACACACATCTCACCAAGGCTCATAGCCTACAAGACTCAGTATTCATGCATCATTTCCACTCAATGGCTCCCCATCCACCTCATCCTCCCAAATTGCTAACACTTCCTGTACTCTGTGTTTCCTCTGAACTCACTGGGGACACCTCACCACCTCTCCTCATGCATGACTATCAACTGCTTTTGCATCTGCTTCTATACTCAAGCTATCCCTTTATCTCACTGCAGGCAAAAGTGACCTACCATCAGACCAAAAGATCCAAGAGTAGTGGTGCGGTGGCAGTCATCACCCATCTCTTCTTTTATGCAGGTACCAGCAACACCGAGTGAACCTCCACATAAGGCCAGCATAGGAGAACCTCAGCTACTCTTCCAGTTCAGAGGAGGAAACCAGTGAACCTTCAAAGAAAGCAGTGGTAAGATGCTCCTTACTGCTCTTCTAGGAGCTCAGAGATTTTCACCTCAGTACTCTTTCTAAAGTAGATTTGGGAACACAGCCTGGTGAGCACATCACTGACAGGGATCTGCAGCTGTTTGAGGAAGAAACACCCAAGGTCTCTGACACTCAAGAGAACTGTCAAAGACCAGACAACCGCTCAATTCCAGGCAGAAGATATTGTTGGCCAGTAATGTCTTAAACAATCAACAGGAACATCAGGAAGCTTTGCTAGAAGCATGCAGTAAATTGAAACAAAGGATAGATGAGTCAACCAATGTTTTCTGTACAATGCTGACTCTGCCATGTGTGTCTCCATAGATGGGTTCGTGGCCATTGTGGATGCCGAGGAGCAGCAGAATATTCAGTGCTGCCTGATATGCACAGGGGCTTACACTCCATTGTTTTAACCATGGCTTCTCAGCATCCATGGTGAGGGAACTGGCGGTGGGGGGTGGGGCAAGGGAAATTCATCTAATTGCATGTGCCATTTCTATCAGCAGGCACCCCATTGGGAGAGACAATGACAGATCGGCATCCTCGAAGCTGCTCCTTGGAATTCTCTAGAGATGCTTGACATGTCCACCTGCCTGTAATCCCTGCCTGGAATAAGCCGTTTGCTTCAAAGGAAAAGCTAGACAGGCTAGGCCTGTACCAACTGGAGTTTAGAAGAGTCAGAGGTGACTTAAATGAAACATATAAGATCCTGGGGGAACTTGATCAAGTAGATGTGAAGAGGAGGTTTCTTCTTGTGGGACAGAACAAAGGGTCACAGTTTGAAAAAAAGGGGTCAAGCATTTAATGCACAGAAAAGGAAATATCTCTCAGCAGGTCAAGTGTCTTTGAAATTCCCTTCCATTAAAGGTTCTCTAAAGCAGAATCTAGAAATATTCTTAAAGCAGAGGTAGACAATTTCTTGATTACCAAAGGGATGAATGATTATCAGGGATAGGCAGGAATGCAGAGATGAGATTAAAATCAGATTAACTGTTATCTTAGTGAACGGCGCAGCAGGCTCAAAAATGGCCTACTGTTGTTTCTTATTTGTATGTTCGTATCCCAAAGTCTTCAGGAGTACAAGGATTGCGTACCTGAATCTGGCTGGATAATCTCAGCAGGCTGGGCCCTTGAGGCCCAAAGATACCAGGGGACAACTGTCAAATTCTTCCAACTCAATAGGGCTAACCACTTAGCAGATTCCTTTCACCCCAGCTACGGAAGTCAGGACTACACTGAGATGGAGGCAGAGAAAGAAGAAAATATACTGACTGGGCATTGGTACCACAGGTGAAACAGCACTTTAAATAATTTCTCACTTCTGTAATATATATTTGCACTTGCACTTTTGAAATATCTGTAGTACAATTTTTCAGACATCGCAAGGATGAAAGAAGTTATAATCGTCAAGTATTGTTCATTGCTCACGGAACTGCGGACAACCTTAAATGGTGAGTGCAGCCAAGTTACTGTTCTTGAATGTGGACAATACCGTGGACAATAGAAGCTCAATACAATGTGTGGGAAATGTGCTAGGGTTTGGCTTGCATATGTCATTGCATTTTTACATCCATTTTGAGTGAGAGTACAGAATCAGTGATGATTTCACACATCTCTGGAGGGACACCTTCTTTCCATGTATCAGCTTTACAAGGAAGAGAATTGCCATTCAAGTCCTGGAGGTGTACAATGTGTAGGTCACATGTCCGCTCTCTCATATTACTAAAAGAGTTTCGCTTCTTACAGGTTCAATGTTACCCTAAAGGATACTGGAGAATTTCAAGGCAACTTAGCAGCTTGCTGCACTCTGAAACATTGAAGATTTAACGACGATGCAAGGGTCTGTATCCCTGTATGGTCTGAGGACCTTGAGAGTTTGCTAGTCATGTCAGCTCCAAAGATATCCGCTGCAGACCTCTAGACTCTAACATTAATGGTCACATGTAATTTGAACATCAATGGAGTGGAAGCTTTCTCCGTTGACAAACCCTGCAGGTTGGTGATAAGGTGCTCATAAAACAAAATTTATGTTGTCTATAGTGCCCTGTACTTGGTGAAAGCCACCAATGGTAGGAAATCCAGTGCCCAAATGTTGCTTGACTCTCATTGTCATAGGGAAAAGATGTGAAGAGCTGCGCTCTTAAGAAAATGACATCAGTGGCATACTGTTGCATCTATGGACTGAGGATTGGAAGAAGCTGCACAAGTTGTCAGTTGCTCCTGAAATTAACCACCATCATAAAAATCCAGGGCAGCTGTGAACATAACTCCACTGGAATGGGATTGACACCCAGTCCTTCTGAATACATCCTTCAGAACTGTAAAGTTTAGTGATGATGGGCTGGGACATCCTTGATCAGCACTTGCACTGTCTTTCAGACAAATTAAGAAAATGACAGTGAAGCCTTTGAAGCAGGGTCTAATCATACTCCTCTATCTACTTTGTGGATCTTCACCAACTGCTATTCCCTCAGGAGGAGGTGCATCAGCTGCTAGAGGTTACGGTTCTTGCTGACAAAGCTCTAATATCTCCTTATAACATTGTCTTTGGAGTTGCTGCAAGGCCACAGTGACTTTAGGATGGTATTTTCCTTGTGGGTTCCGTAAGCAGATAATCTGTATGGAAAATAATTTTATTAAAGGAACTCCTGAGCTCCTACACCAGTAATGTTAAAGTCCAGTGTCATGCCTTCACATTGTGCGGCATGGAGGTTTCCCAAGAAGGTCATTTTCATGCTTTCGTAAACTCTTGAGGTTATGGGAGTACATCTAACGGTATGTGGCACAACCAAAGTTTTCACATTACAATGGGAGTACAATGCTTTCAGTAAGTCACCATGATAGACTCCACCCCCAAAAATAAGTCTCCCTTCCACGTCACAGGTCATGTCCTTACATAATTAAATTTCAATTTGAGAATCTGGCTGCTACGAGGCAAGATGTAGAAGTTAACACTGTAGAATGTGGGTGCGAAATGGGAATCTCAGATTATACTTCTAAGCTCCTTGTTCACACGTTACACGTTTATCTGACATGACAAGGAGGCAATTAGTATACGCAATATAATGCTCATGATTCTTTGAGTCTGTAACTTTTAATATGCATTCTGAGTCAGTAACTGATCTACCACTGAAGTGAAAATCAAAGGTTTTAAAAGGGTGGGGGGGGGGTTGCAATTGCCTAGTGGTATTATCGCTGGACAGTTAATCTAGAGACCCAGGTAAGGATCTGGGGACTTGGTTCGAATCCCGCCACAGCAGAATTTGAATGCAATAAATATTTGGAATTAAGAGTCTAATGATGACCATGAATCAATTGCTAATTGTCAGAAAAACCCATCTGGTTTACTAATGTCCTTCAGGGAAAGGAACTGCCTTCCTTACCTGGTCTGGCCTACATGTGGCTCCAGAATCATAGCAATGTGGTTGACTCGTAACTGCCCTCTGGGCAATAAATGCTGGCCTAGCCAGAAACATCCTCATCCCGTGAATGAATCAAAAAAAACAAAGACAGAAAGCTGGCATTACTTAATCAATAGAGGCATGATTATTGCAAATGCCTTCAAAAGGGTCTCAAAATCCAAAGATTTTACTCCAACTTGCAGAAAAACAACTGTACTGTTGTCCAGCCACTTCGCCTGTGGTGGCAGCCATTTTGTGAAGTTATTATACATTTGACAAATCCAACACATGAAGGTTTCAAAGTGTGGAGCTGGAGGTACACAGCAGGCCAGGCAGCATCAGAGGAGCAGGAAAGTTGATGTATCAGGTTGGGACCCTTCTTCAGATTTCCTGCTCCTCTGATGCTGCCTGGCCTGCTGTGCTCCTCCAGCTCCACACTGTGTTATTTCTGACTCCAGTATTTGCAGTTCTTACTATCTCTGTCAAGGTTTCAACTTTGTTAGTGCTCCAATGATGCCCAACACAAGTTGGACGAACACCAACTTCTTTTTCAATATGGCATTTTACAGCCTTCAGGACTCAATCTTGAGTTCAACTTGAGACTATTAACACTTTCCTCCATCTTTCCCATTCTGTGTATCTTGTTTGCATGGGTTTACTTTCAGCAAATTTGATCTATTTTCTACAATTCACACTTACCATTAACAGCTATTCTGCATCTGTATCTAATCTCTTCCACCACTATCACTTTGTCTTTTGTTCTGGGACCCTCACACCATCTGCTCCACTTAATGCGTCAACTCCCCATTTGTCAACTGCATAAGAATCATCACTTGCCATTCTCTTCAATTCTGAAGAAGAGCCATACTGGACTTGAAATGCTTTCTCTGTTTCTCTTCTACAGCTGCTTCCAGACCTGCTGAGTTTCTCCAGCAGGGAAGTGGACGTATGGAGTGATCCATTGAATGGCAGAGCAGGCAGAAGAAGCCAGACAGCCTACTCCTTTTCCTATTTCTTATGGTTCTTTGTTTTATTCCAGGACTGAAGTTGACTGCTTTACCCAGGACTCCAAGGATTGCCCCAATCATCATTAACCAAACCTCATTACTGAGTGGCCCTCCCTCCAGAGGAACATGGCAGGAACGCCTCAAATAATCACAGCCCATTCCCATGAACTGGTGTCTAAACAATTGCCTACCTGTAATCAGAAGTTAGGAGCTCTTTAGCAAGTAACTCACTTCCTGTTTCCTAAATGCCTGTTTATAACCAACAAGGCACAAGTCGACAGTATGACTGAATATGCTCCACTTTCCTGGATAGGCTGAGAACAGCGACACCACTGAAGTCAAAGCAGCCTGCCTAATGGGGCTTACATCCATGACCTTCAACATTTAGTCTCTCCACTGGAGGCGCACAGTAGCAGCAGTGTATATTATCTCGAAGATGCACTGTAGTAACTCATCAAAGCTCCTTCAGCAGCACATTTCAAGCCTGCAACCTCTACCACCCACAGGGACAAAAGCAACAGATGCATGGGAATACTGCAACCTGTAAGTCCCCCTCCAGTTATACACCATCCTGACTTGAAACACCTGTGCCATTTCTTCACTGTTGCTGGGTCTGAATCCCGGAACTCTCTTTCTAAGAGCACTGGGTGTCCCTCTAGAACTACAGAGGCCAAGAAAGCAGTTTATCATCACCTTCACAACAGTAATTAGCATTGTCAACAAATGCCTCCCATCCACAAATGAATAAACAATGTCCCTGAACTACCTGCACTTGACCTACAGAGTCACTGTGCCAATCCCTGGGCTGATAACAGACAGATCCCTGGACACTGGTAAGATCAACAGCCTGGGCTGTAAAAAAGACAAGCTTTGACTGACTGATGGTACTCCCTGACTGATTGTTAATGATTCCCATTTCGCATCCACATTCAGTGTAAGTCAGTGTTAATGTCAAAGACAGTGTTCGAATAAAGCAATGCGAATAGGACCTGATTGCTTTCTTAGCACTCACTGACTTAGAAGCTAACTAAGAGCCATAAGATACATGTGATCATAAAAAAAAGTACTGTGGATACTGGAAATAAGAAATAAAAACTGCAATTGCTGGACAATCTCAGCAGGCCCGGCAGCATCTTTGGAGAGAAATCAGAGTTAATGTTTCGGGTCCAGTGATCCTCACTCAGATTGTGTGACCACATCAGCATAAAATCATCCTGTATGAATGCACAAGATACAAGTCTATCCCCGTGTGCAAAGTGACCTGGCAGAAGCACGCAAGTCACAGAGGTCCAAGAGTTCCAAAACAAATTGTTGAAGGTGTAGAGTATAGTCTGAATTAGAGAGCAGTCATGATGATTTGGTGAAGCTGGTGGTTTCCTGATGCCAAATTTCATGGGCATAGGGTAGAGGAGGTTGATGGCCATGGAAAATGCAGGGGTATCTGAAGAAGCAGTTGCATAAATCAGTGAACTGCAGCTGCCAGGTTCCCACTCTGAATTACCTGTTAGGAGCTTGCACTATTTAGTTTCTGGGTGGAAAATATGAAAATTGGAAGGGGGTCATAAATAGAGCGATGGAACACAATGCATAAAAAATGAAATAGTCATGATTTAAGGGCAAAATTCTGAAGCCACCATTTAACCCTTGAGGATAAAATCAGGAAGATTTTCCTCAAGGTCAAGAATCTGATTGTTTCAATTCTCACCATTATTTGCTTTTCACCATTACTGTTGAGGAAAGGGAAAATGTAACCATGTAGCCTCATATTTAAAGTAGAAGCTGGGAGAGGTGCAGTGCTTAAAAATGTCTGCAAACAATGCAAGGTGGCCTAAGTGGAACTTGATGGTGTGTAAATAATGAAATGCAGAACAGAAAAGAATACATCTTGCCTATATATAAAAGATATCTTAAAAAGATTAGACAATTTGTATTTGTATTTTTCTCAGACATTACCTTCATCTTGTTGTTTATTTCTGGAACATTTGAATTTTCAAGCCACAAAGAGCACAGTCTAAAGATACGCATGTCATGCTCCTCTCCACTCTGCAAGCAATTGATGTAGTTCTCCACTGCTTTACACAGAAACTGCTTGCGATCCTCTTGCAACGCACACATTGCTTTTTCATCTAATTCACATTCTCGCTGTACTTTCACCACATATCTAGTAAACGGAAAATATTTAGAAAGTGTCAAAAGTCAGTTGAGTAAAGTTCTTTTTGCCAAACTTTCAGACAGTTTTACTTTCTTCATTTTCTTTCATTTGATCCTACTCAATCTCAAATATGTTCAATTACCCAGGCTTCAAAGCCCTCTCAGGTACAGAATTCCAGATTTACAATCATCTTAGAGAATAAAATTCTTCTCATATTTTAAATAGGAGACCCACAGAAACATATGAATTAGAAGCATGAATAGGCCACTGGTACCCTCCAGCCTGCTCCGCCATTCAAAAAGATCATGACTGATCTGAACATTCCACAATCCCACCTACTCCCAATAACCTTTTACCCACTTAATTAATAAGAATCTACTTACATTTATTTTTAAAAAAAAAACTTTGCCCTCATTACCTATTGAGGAAGAGAGAGTTCAAAACACTCTCACGCACCTACAAGAAACATTTCTTCTTATTTCTCTCTTAAATGAGCAAATTCTTTTTAAACAGTGACCCCAGTTTTGGATTCTCCCACAAGAGGAAACATTCCTTCCACATCATACCGTTGAAATGTTTCAATCACAACACCGCTTGCTCTTCTAAACTCCAGCACACACAAGCCCAATATATCCAACCCTTCCTCATAAGGCAACCGACACATTCCAGGTAGTAGACTAGCAAACCTGCACTGAACTGCCTCCAGCGCATTTACGTTCTTCCTTAAATAAAGGAGACCAATACTATTCTAAGTACTCCTGATGTAGTCTTACTAATACCCTAGGTAACTTAGGCATATCCTCCCAACTTTTGTGTTCAATTTCACTTGTAATAAACAAAAACATTCCATGAGCTTTCCCAAGTTCTTGCTGTATTTCTATACAAACCTTTTGTGATTCCTGCATTAGGTCACCCAGATGTCACTGCATCAGCTTACCATTTAAATAATCTACTTTTTATTTATCCTGGCACCTCATTTTTAAGAATGCCTGTTGGTGTTCATGGTATGTCCTCTGGCACTCCTTACTGAACTGTGCGCAGTCCTCCATTGCCTTCCCAATTATTGCTGTATCTGCATGCTACATTTTCGTGATTCATGTACCAGGATGTTAGCATTCTGTATTCTCTTCACTTAAACAATATTAATTTTCTACTCTTGCCACCAAAGTGGAGTTTCATATTTTCCGCATTCACTTAGCCTAACAAAACCCCTTTGCAGGCTCTATTTATCCTCCTCACAAAAAGCTTTCCTACCTATCTTTCTAGCATCTGCAAATTTAATCACCTCATCCAAGCGGAGAATGACCCATTTATCCTGACTGTTTCCGGTTAGCTAGCCAATGCTCCATCTTTGCAAATATATTACCCCAACACCATGAGTTCTTATGTTGTAATATTTTACAGGGCACCTTACTGAATTGTCTTTTAAAAATCCAAATATACTACATCTACTGGTTTCCTTTTATCCATCATGTTTGTTACATCCTCAAAGAACTCTGATAAAATTTGTCAAACATTTCATAAAACAGTGTTGACTTTACTTGATTGTACTATGATTTTCAAATGTCTCATCAATGATAGATGCTAGAGTAACTGGCCTGTAGCTTCTAGCCCACTGTCTTCCTCCTTTCCTGTGGAGTTACACATTTGTAGTTTTCCAAACCTGTGGCCTTTTCTGAATCTAGGCAATTTTAGAAAAGTACAGCAATGCTTCCACTACGTCTGTACCTTGCAAGTCTGGCAGCATCTGTTGAGAGAGAAATAAAGCTAATACTTCGAGTCCAATTTCACTTCTTCTATTCTGAACAGGAATCATACTGGGCTCAAAATGTTAACTTTGTTTTCTGCCCATAGATGCTGCCAACACTGCTGAGTTTCTCTGACTTTTTTTTTTAATTACTTCAAATTTCCAGCATCAGCAGTTTTCTGTTTTTATTTCTGTAGTCACTTGGTTTAAGACAGGCAATCAGGTCCAGGGGCTATCAGCATTTAGTCCTATTAATTTTCCTAGTACTTTTCTTTAGGATTGTGAATGTTTTAAATTCCTCCCTCTCTTCTGCCTATTGATTTCTGCTATTCTATTGTTAAGATGGATAGAATATATTTGTTTAAAGTCTCTGCTTTCCTTGTTTCATGAAGGTTGTGGAGCTAGAGGTGATTGTAGAAACAGAATGGGGAAAGATATGGAGTAATTTGAAAACAAGATGAGACTTTAAAATCAAGATGTTACTGACAGGAAGGCAACATAAGTCACTGAGTACAGGGGTGATAGGGAAACAGGACTTACTGTGAGTTAAGATATTAGCAGCAGAGTTTTCAATGACCTTAAGTTTCCAAAAGGTAGAATGTGGAAGGCCAGCACAAATTCATGAAACAAGGTAGTTGTATTATAGTCCGATAAATATAAAAGAACTTTGGACAACTATGGAGGATTTTATGCTACACTGAATAATCTTTTATGAAAAATAGTTTTCACATCTACCTGTTAGTTTGAAATTTGTGTTCTCTGATCAAATGGATTTCCTCTTTGGCATTCTTGAGAAGTGCACGTTTGTTTTCAAACTCAGATGATTTCATATAATTATCAATACTCTGGTATTGTGCATCTGAGAAACGTGCCAGTGATAAAAATGCTTCCATCTTCCCGTTGTGATCTGTGTCCTTGTGTTGAATACTGAGAGTTACAGCCTGATAACACAAAAGAAAACAATTCTGCACTGTAATACCTGTTGCTTGCTGAAGATGTTCAAATAGTTAAGTAGATAATTCAGGTTTGTTCAGAGATAAAAGAGCTATAGAGATAAGTAATAATGTTATTAAATATCAAATATGACAGTTTCTTAGCAAAAGTCCTTTCAGCAATTCATTTAGTGTCAATATTATGTAATGGAGAATAAATGCTGCATATTATTAGATGCCCCAGTACTATGTCAATTAGTAGAACTCAGACGCGTGATGCATGTATGTATTTTGAACACAAAAGCAACTGCATTCAAAACTCTTGCTAGACATTACAATTGTTAGCCACTATAAATGGCCCTTTATGGTCTCATTATTTTAGGGTAAAAGATTGTTACCCAAATGTGTCACCAATTATTATTGGTCATTATTCATTTCTTCATGCTCACCTTTTCTAAATATTTTTGCATGATGGTGCCAGGACTTTCTGAACATGTTTCTGCCAACCAGTTGCCACAGAGTCTCAAGCACTCAACATACAGTGGCATTAATGACTCATTGCCATTTACCTAAGAAGACAGACATAAGAACAAGCTGAAAGATGCTAAAACATCAAAAAAGACAAACAAGTGACCACTGAACTGAATAGTAAGGCAAATCTGATGGGCATGTCTTGTTATCTTAATCTTAACACAATATTCTTGGAAGTGTTTCATTCCTTACATAAACATTATTCACAAGTAAATTGAAAAATAATGCTTTGACATAAAGAGCACAAATGAATGATTAAATTTTTCTGAGTTCCTACTCAGTCCAGAGTGGCAGTGATACAGGTTCAACAACAGAATTGCATCCAGTTCTAAGCCATAAGTTATTTGCAAAGGGTAATAAAATTTTCTGTTTTTGCTTGTAAAGCTGATTTTCATTTGCAATGCTGAAAGTCGGTGCCTATTCTAATTGTTGTATTAAATTGCTTACTGAAATACAGCTTTCCCTGTACAATTAGTAAAATGCCTTACAAATAACAACATCTGTAAGTACACACAGCCCTCTGTGAACATTAATTAACAGCATCACCAATGTTTTGCGCTTGTGTTGCAGTCACTGCAACCTATTAAATCTACACTACCATTCCCTCTTATTTATACTAATTGTGAAACAAAGCTTTTGAGTCACATTTTATGCTTCGATAGCTTGAGATCAGGGAACATACCTCTAATTTGTCAATCATCTGCTTGAGAACGTCAAGAGAAAGACTCTGTTCCTGTTTAGCCCAGAAGACCTGAGCCTCTTCCAATTGCCAGGTGGAAATGCCAAACCCAAATGGATTGTGTTGCTTGATCTGGAAGATGGCTTTCTCGGCCAGCTGTAATCAAATGATACACATATGCTTTACATACACATACAAGTGCACTAAAAATATGCAGTGTAACTGCAGTGAGAGAAAATCTTGAGTACAAACAAGAGAAACATCAGTTGTCTTACCATGTTATATTCCAATAAAACAACAACATACATGTATACCATATTTTTAACATAATTAAACATCCCAAGATGCTTTACAGGAGCATAACAAAACAAAATATGACACCAAAGGCACAGAGGGGGAAATTAGTTCAAATGACCAAACATTTGGTCAAAGAGGTAGGTATTAAGATGCGTTTTAAAGAAGGCAAATGAGATAGGAAGTGGAGAAATGTAGGTGTCAATTCCAGAGGTGGGGGCCTAGATAACCGCAGATGCAACCAGCAACAGAGTAATTATGATTGGAAATGAACAAGAGGTGAGTACTGGAGGTGCACAGACATCTCAAAGGGTTGACAGATTAGAGGAGGTAGAGAGGGATGATGGCCATGGGCCAGTTTGAAAGCGAAGATGAGAAATTTAAATGTAAAGTCGTTGCTTGGCTGACAGCCATTGTAGGTCAGTAACAAAAGGGATGATAGGAAAACAGGACTTGCTGTGAGTAAGGACAGAGACAGAGTTTTGGCCTGAAGTTTATGTAGGGTTCAACTAGGAGTGCGAAGGAAGGGCTGCACATATAAAAATGAAGTAGGAATAGGAATAGGTCTAAGAGTTCCTCAAGCCGGCTCCACCATTTGGTAAAATCATGGGCTTATCTGATTGCGACATCAACTTCAATTTCCCCCTATTCAAAACATTCTTCAACCCTTGACTAGCTGTTTCAGTACAGCTACAATGCTAGTATCTATGAGTCAATTTGAAAATTACATAATTTCCTCTGTATATAAAAAGCAAGACAAATCCAACACAGCCCCATCAGCCTACTCTCAATCATCAGTAAAGTGTCAACCACAGAGTTGTCAAGCAGCACCTGACCTGCTTAGCAATAACCTGCTCACTGATACACAGTTTATGTTCCACAGAGGTTACTCAGCTCATTACAACCTTGGTTCAACATGGACAAAAGTGATGAATTTTAGAGCTGAGGTGAGAGTGACTGCCCTTGACATCAAGGCAGCATTTTCTCCTTAGATAGCGTATTCCAAAGCCATGAATATGTCCGAGGTAACAAGGTGTGGGGCTGGATGAACACAGCAGGCCAAGCAGCATCATAGGAGCAGGAAAACTTGACGAAAATCTGATTTTCTGATGAAGGGTCTAGGCCTAGGAAGTGGAGAAATGTAGGTGTCAATTCCAGAGGTGGGGGCCTAGATAACCGCAGATGCAACCAGCAACAGAGTAATTATGATTGGAAATGAACAAGAGGTGAGTACTGGAGGTGCACAGACATCTCAAAGGGAAACACGTCAAGTTTTCCTGCTCCTATGATGCTGCTTGGCCTGCTGTGTTCATCCAGCCCCACGCCTTGTTATCTCGGATTCTCCAGCATCTGCAGTACCTTTTATCTCTGATACCCATGAATATGTCCACCTAAAAGCAAAAGGGAAACAAATACAAGGGAACACAACCACCTGCAAATTCCCTTCCAAATGACTCACCATCATAATTTTGAAATATATTGCTATTCCTTCAGTTGTTACTGGATCAAAATCATGGAGCTCCACCACCTTTTCTTTTCTTGCCCCATTCTGGCTCTGCTCTATCTCACTCCCCCTTGTACTTTGGAACTCTGGTTCTGCTCTCTGCCCCTGCTGCTTTTGAATGCTGATGATGCTTCCTGTTTCTGCTGGTTTTGCTTTATAGAGGTTACAAAAGCAAAGATAAAGACTTTAACAGCAGGTGCGCAAAGTCAAGAAATGTTACAAAGATGGGAGTAGTTGGTCTTGGAGATGGCACGAGTATGAGGTCAGTGATAAATGCAATGACAGGAATACAGTGATAAAGTACAAATTCCTGCAGACAAAACACATTGTAATTTAAAAATATAGATCATGGATTCATGCCTGAACAACTTAATATTTTCTGTGTACTACAGAAATACTACTAAATTTTCATAGCAAATAATTTTTAAAAAGGTGCTGAACCTGGGAATTTCTTGCTGCTCGTGCTAATTTTGCCATCTGAAGTAAATGCTCAGTCAGAGCACCCTTAATGAAATCCTTTTTTTCAGCATCCATTTCCTTTTTGATAAGCATCTCCTGAATAACTGTCCTCATGGCTAGGATAGGCTCCTGGAAGGTAAAGTCACTGTCTTTGAGAAGCTGAAGTTGTTGCTCCCATTTTCTGTGCACCTCATTCAATGAATTATCTGTTGCAGATCTGAAAATAAACATAAGATTTTTTGGAAAATTGAAATTAAGTTTTGAGTACAATTCTCCTTTCTTCAGAATGCAGTAGATTTTCATCCCCTTTCTTACATTTTTCCTCTCCTCCTTGCTATCTGTTGTTCAACAGGCACCGTGCAATCTCATGACCATACCTAAGCAGCCTAAACATGGGTAATGATGAGGTATTTAACTTTAGGAGGTTAAGGTTATGGGTGTCCTCAACTGACACCCATCCTTGTACATTTCCAGTACTAAGCAAAGGTATTTCAGAAAAATATTGGTATACCCTAGAAACAAAGAATAAATATAGTTCAGTTCACTAGAAATGCTAATAAAACTTCAACTGGTTACCTGAACAACAGTTGCCCAATGGTTTCCAGTTCTCCAAGTATCTGCAATCTACACAGAGTAGGATACAGAGAATGAACTGACTCCAGGCTTCCTTTGCATAATTCTTCAACTTCTTTCACCCTATTGGCATAATAAATTGTAAATCACTGTCATTCTGATGTCCATGATGAACGCAAATGGAATAAATTATAATGTAAAAACAACACACTTCAGATGATGGAAATTTCAGTACTGCTGATAAAAATGGGCACATTTTATTTGTAGCTTTTCATCTTCTGCCCATCAGAAGTCCTTAGATATTGAAGTAGCCCATGTTCAAGTGCAACAAGATCTGGACAAATTTAGGCTTGGGCTGACAAGTGGCAAGTAACATTCGCACCACACAAATCCCAGGCAATGACCATCAACAAGAAGAGAATATCTAACCATTATTAACATCAAAATCCTGAAATTCTCTCCCTATAGGCATTTTGGTCTACTTATACCAAATGGACTACAGTGGTTCAATGCAGCAGCTCTCTATCCCCTCTGAACAGCAACTGGAGAGTAACTCATCTCCCGACTCCTCAAAGCCTGTCCACCATCTACAGGGCACAAATCTTGAGTAAGGTGGAATACTTCCCACTTGCCAACAACACTCATGAAGCTTGAAACTATCCAGGACAAAGCAGCCACTTGATTGTTGCTATATCCACAAACATCTGTTCCCTCCATAACCGACGCTCAGTAGCAGCATGTGTGTTATCTACAAGATGCGCTGCAAAAATTCACCAAAGATCCTCAGACAGCACCTTCAAAACCCATGGCCATTTCTATCTAGGAGTGGAAGGGCTGCAGATGCATGGGAACACCACCTGCAAGTTCTCCACCAAGCCACTCACCATCCTGACTTGGAAGTTTATTACCGTTCCTTCACTGTTACTGGATCAAAATCCTGGATTCCCTCCCTAATGGCATTGTGGGTCAACCTACAGCAGAGGGACTGCAGCAGTTCAAGAAAGCAGCCCACCTTCTCAAGGGGAACTAGTGAGAGGCAATAAATGCTGGCCCAGCCAGCAATGCCCACATTTCATGAGCGAACAGAAAAAAGGAACAATTCACAATAAATACTATTGCAAACGGAAAACAACATTGTCACTGCATGAGAAGAGAGACTATACCCAACCTGACAATGTCGACAAACTCAAAACTAATTTAGGACTATCAGTCTGCTTGCAGTGTTGTGCACTTGTGTGTCCTGCAAGCCATGTACATTAATAAACAGGGTTTGTAGGCAGAAAGAAGATGGAAATACATTGCACTTGTTTCAACTCAACAAAAGAGACTACAGCCAATTTCTGGTTCATTTCTCAGGGCAATGCCTTGACCAATCAGAGCCAACCTGCCTGGTTTAAAATTTAAACAAATTTTGGCAGTTCACTGTCAATCATAATCTAATGCCATGATGCATTCAACAGAGCAATGCTATGACCAACCACTTGTCAACCAATCAGCACTCTCCTCTCAAAGTATAAATGTCATTTATCCTTTACGTTGGGTATT
The DNA here is from genome assembly GCA_024137785.1 of Ginglymostoma cirratum. NCBI lineage: Eukaryota > Metazoa > Chordata > Chondrichthyes > Orectolobiformes > Ginglymostomatidae > Ginglymostoma > Ginglymostoma cirratum. The sequence continues at coordinate 15,486,247 of JAHRHZ010000263.1, read as the reverse complement.
TCTTGCAAAATTGTCTAAAGAGTGCAAGATGAAATGCTTAAACAAACTGTGCATTTTCTCAGCAATGTTGATGTTCTGTCCTACCAAATGACTAGATGTTGGAAACCTGAAAGAAGAAACGAAAATGCTGGAAACAGCAGTTCAGGTATCCTTCATTGGTAAAAAAGAAGAAATACAAGTCTAAGAGCTTAAAAGATTTGCCTGAACCACATTTAACGTGAGGAAGATAATTACACTGAAGTAAATTTTGAAGTAAAATTTGCAGTAAATTTTAGATCACTAAAGACTAGCATGACAGGTTCAATCATAACGAAAAGTAAAATTTCCTTCTGAGTTTGCCAAAGATGGATTAAATCAAAGAATAATCAATAGTGACTGCAAAGTTACCTGGCAAACTTTAAAATCTCATGGAAGGCAGAAAATTCTTCATCTTTGAGAGATTGCAATGCACTGTACACAGATTCATGATATCCAGGTCCTGAAGACTCATTTCTGGGATTGAGCAAGGCAATATAATTAGCCAAATAATTTATAACAAAAGAAAATTAACAGCCAAATATCTGTACAACTCCATGGCTGCAAAGCGTAAGTACAATTCAAGAGGAGTACATGGACTCAATGGAAACAGATTTGTTTCTTAATGTGTTTCAAATTGACAAAGCATGAAAATCACCTTACCAAGAATGAGGTATGTTAAGAGATTAAAATACTATTTGGGTGATAATAGACTGACATGTTTAAGTACCTTGGGACGTTTTGTTTCATCAAGGGCACAATATAATTAAATCTTAAAGAAATCACTGACAGGTATCTATATCAAAAGTGGGTCCACAAGTTACTAAGATATTTCTGAAATGATTATAGGGTGGAATAAAAGAATGTTTACAGCGCAGATGGAAGATTTTCATTTCAGTGAGCTTGTGCCAGCACTTTGCAAGGTCCAACCACTTCATCACCCTGTAATCATGCAAATTAATTTTCCTTTTAGGTGCTTATCCAATTCCTCTTGAAAGCACTGACTGAATTTGCCTTCACTACTCTTTCAGGCATTGCACTTCAGATCTGAGTTTCAGGCTCAAGAAGTTGTTTTAATACAACAACAATAAATAAATCCAAAATGCTAAGAACTTCACAGAACAAGTTGAGTGCAATTCAGTTTATTTGAAGCCAGAAACTGTGCATTTACCTGCATGGGGGAGCATGATCCCACTGCATGTTTCTCCAAGCTGCCTGGAAACAGATTTCCTGCAATTCCTCACACCATTCTGCATTTTCAGCTTCAAGTCCCTTTAGATATGTAGTGAGAACATGGCACAATCCAAAGTTCTGTAAAGCCTACATCAGCAAACACGAATCAACTATAGATTTCATCAAACTATTTGGGAGCATGTTAAAGACAAATTGATAAACAAAGAACTACAGACATGATTTTCAAAGCAACCATCATTGGTCCATTCCATAAGGTTTTAATAATCAAAAGAATACTGGAAATGCATAACAGGTCAATCAACAGTTGTAAAAAAAGTGAGGCCATGGCATCTCACACATGCTCCTTTCTTCAGAACCAAAAATTAAAATTTGACTTTTATGGGATGTTCAGAAACAACAAATGGGAAAGTATTAACACACAAATAAATTACAGATTTTGAGTTAGTAGGCCAGAAAACTGTTTTATTAAGGAGTGCTATTTGCAAGTGCTATAAAAACTTAGCACTGAAGTTAAGAAGGCACAGAAAGATTGATCAAAAGTGAAGGGAGAATGGAAAAAAAAATGTAGATGCACTTTCAAAAAAAAAGATAAAATTTGTAGGTGATGTTGTTAAGGCTTAGATACCCTGAAAAAATGGTGAGCTTTCATGACCTACTGGTGCTATCCTTGTAAAAATAAAACTTCCTCAATTGAAATATATTTCTATGGGTGATTTGAGATGACCTTGGAGATGATGCTGTTCTTATGATATGTGCACTCTTGGGCTTCTTGGTAAACACTCCAGAAAAGAGATTGTCCTTTGTTTGGTGAGCTATTGCTGCATTTAATGCAACCAAAGTAAATTGGTGGTCAGGTGCATTTTGAATCAAAGATGCCCTTCAAATGACTGCTTTATACTGGACAATGCTGACCTTTTCAAGTGTTATTACTGTTATATCCATGCAGACAAATGGCCAATATTCCTTTATCTTAGTTTGTAGATAATTTTCATGATTTAGATTCTTATAGTTTCTGACCTGCTGTTTTAGTTCATATGGCAGATCCAGTTGAGTTTCAGATGATGCCCAAAATGTTAGTGGTGAGGGAACATGGTAATGATGGCACCACAGAGGGTAGGATAGCTGCCTCTTTTCTCGTCAGAGGTTTTCAATGCCTGTCACTAATATAATCTGCCATTTGTCAGCCCAAGCCTAAATGTTTCCCAGGTCCCTCTGTAGGCCAGAATTAGCTGTTTCATCAATGGGGGAATTGTATATGGAGCTAAGCACTGTGGAATCATGAATCAACAGCTTCATTTCTGATCTTGTGACAGATTATGTAAAACTAAGGCACTGCCCCAAGGAAAAGAAAAATTCTGTATATGCTGGAAATCTGAAAACATAAACAGAAAATGCTGGAAATGCTCAGTACGACAGGCGATATCTGTGGAGAGAAAGTGAATTAACATTTGAAGGCCTTGCACCATGTCCCAGTGCTGCCTGACATGGTAAGTACTTCCAGATTTTCTGTTTTTATTGCCTTGAGGAAGTCTTGCAGCAATGTTCCAACCTTTGAATGATGCCTGTCTGATGAGAAGATTATTTTTGCATGTTTTAGGTATGGCTCCAGTTACTGGAGGATTCCTTCATTGATACCAATCTTATTAGGACTCCTTTTGTACCATGGTCAGTCGAATGATGCCTTCATAGACAGCAATTACTTGCATCTTGCATGGAAATGGTTCTTCATATCTTAGATTAATTATCACACTTATGATAATAAACACCCAATTTCCCCTTCACATACTCTGCCTTTGCTTCTTTTAATTCTTTCTCGAAGTATTCAACTTAAAAAGTTTTGATTTGTCAGTTGGGAAGTGATGGACTCAGTGTTTCCTTGGCCTTACTTGACTTGAAAGATAAAAGGTATCTTAGCAGCTGAATTATTTGAAATTTGCATTGATGATTCCAAGGGTCACTGTGCCTCTTTAGCTCATCTGTCTTGTCTGCATGATGATGATGGAATGTTATCTATTGGATACAATGGACTGCATTGGGGTAATCGTTTGCTAACGGTGCATTAGCTTTCCAAACTTGGGCATCCATCCTAAGGTGTTAGTGAGGAGAACATTCTAGGAATAAATGAGCTGAGATTGTATAAGTTTTCACCATATATGAGACCTGGGCACAGTTTTCTTTCATTCCTTACCAAGATATTAACTAGAACAACAGGTAGGATATTGGTTGGTGGAATTTTAAGATTTTATCATCTGGACAAGATAGAACTGTTACTGGGGAGGTACCAGTGTTATATTAAATTTACAGCAAATTTACATTTGGTAAAACTACTTAATATTACTGCAAATAACAATCAAATGATATTCCTACATTTGAACCCTACTTAGCTGAAATAAATGCAGTAAAGATGGCAAGGTTAGTGACATATTGCAACTGCAACATGCAGCTGGTGGACACTAGTGTGATTCACTGTGATCTCATCTACAGTAAATGTCTGTAACTCGAGGAACTTCAGTTCCAAGTTGATGAACTGGAGTTCGAGCTTTGACATTGCAATGCATCAGGGAGGGGGCATGTTACCTGGACAGCTTGTTCCAGGAGACTGTTATACCCTAGATACTTCTGATTTGATTCTTAATCAGCAACCTAAGGGTGTGAATTTAAGCAAGGCAGATCTGGGGATCCAAAAGCAGAAAAAGGTGCTGTAGTCCTTGTAGTTGTCCAACAGGTTTGAGGGTTCTTGCAGCTTGTGTGGGTGACAGTAGAGACTGAAAGGTAGATGAGCAAAGTGACCACAGTGCAGTGAGCTATTTATGTGGACATTGTAAAAATTAATGTAGTTGTAGTAGGGGACACAATAGTGGGGGCAAAGATAATGTTCTCTGCAACTAAGCATGTGAGGTATACTGGATATGTTGTTTGCCCAATACCAGTGTTTATGACATCACCTTAAGATGATGGAGAGTAAAGATCCAATTTTCACAGTTCACATGGATATCAACACCAAAGGAAGGACCAAGAAAGTGTCGAGGGAGTACAATTACAAGGTAGAACCACAATAGTAACAAACTCTGGATTATTACTTGAATCATAAGCAAATTGGCTTTGGGTAAATAAGATCAGAGAATTGAATGAGTGACTCAAAGACTGCTGCGGGAGAATTAGGTTTGGATTCATGGGGCTCTGGTATCAGTATTGGTGGAAGATGTAACTGTGTTGTTGAGATGGTCATCATATTACCTGAGCAACACTTGGACAAGTGTCCTGATGAATTGTATAACTAGGGTTTTGGAGAGGGCTTTAACTTAAAATATGTGGGTGGAAGAGTTCACATGAAGTGACATTTAGAATATTCAAAAATTTTACTATGCAGGGTAGTGACACAGGCAATGGTAGCCAGCATATGATAGGGAAGGATTGGGTATGCAAACATAAGAGGGCATCAGCAAGTATGGTCAGAACAGGGAACATGCTTTTTAAACTAACAAGGGGGAAGGAGAGCTCAGGTGGATAGAGATTTAGAAATCCAAGAAAAAGAGACTGAGATAACAGAAAATCATATCAATGTGGGTAAAGACAAGCCAAGTTGGACAGGAAGGGACAGAGAGTTTAACAGCAATAGTGCAGCAGAAAGTAAAGTCCATGCAGGGATTGATATCAAAAGGTGATGACACTTAGTATGAACTTGTGGGACGTCCGCAATAATTTGGATGAACTCTTGGCATTCAGATAAACGATTTAGACCTAATTACCATTACTGGGACATGGTTACAAGGTAACCTACTTTGAGAAATAAATATTCCAGAGTGTACAGTATTTCAAAAAGACAGACAAAATGGAAAAGGAGGAAGGGGAACATTGATAATAAAATGATGAAACAAGTACATTAGTACAAAGGACTTAGGCAGTGAAAATGAAGGAGTAGAATTAGTGCAGTTGGAGATTAACGATAGCAAGGATGAGAAAACACTGGCAGGAGTAACGTACTCTTTGTACAGGCAGACCAATCAAGTTGACAAAGGTGGTTTGGGAGATGAGTTCGTAGAAAGCATTCTGAAGCAATATATCATGAACCTAACTAGGGACAAATTTACTTTAGCACTGTACAACTAGACAATCAATTAATGCTTAACAGCTAAAACAAATCTTGAGGAATACTGGTCATAATACAACTGAAGTCAACACTAAAGTTTGAAAAGAATATACTAAAATTACAAACAGAAATCTTAAAATCTAAATAAAGTCCATTATATTGACGTAGGAGGACAGCTGGCTACAGCTTATCGAGAAATTTGATTTAAAGGAACGGAAATAAATAATAACAAGCAATTCAAAATATTTCACAAATATACATCCTTCAAAAAACAAACTCCATGAGAAACATATCTGTGGTTTATAAAGAAATTAAGAATAATATTAAATGAAAAGAGGAGTCTCATAATGTTGCAAAAAAAAAGTCATAAATTTGGAATCTGACCTACACAGGCTGGAAAGTGGATAGACTGCATTTTAATAAAGACAACATATCATACAGGCAGCCAGTCATAATCCTACATATAGGCTGACTGGTCACAGAATGGTCTCTAACAGTTTTTTTTGCAGGTTTACTGAATCAAACAGTTGCAGAGCTGCAAAATGTTGAGAAGTACATCATGCAATTTAGTATTATTCCTTCAACAGAAGTTGGTGTTGATGTCTAGACCAGTATTTATTGCCCATCCCTACTTGTCTTTGAGAAAGTGGTGGTGAGCCCATTTTTAAATTGACATGCAGTTTAGACATACCCACCGAATCATTGTGAACAGCATGCCCAGATTCTGATCCAAACATGTCATAGATATGGAAGGTGCTGTCAAAGGAGTCTTTGTGAGTTACTGTAGTGCATCTTGTAGATGGTACACACAGCTGCCACATTGGTGGAAGGAGGGATTGTTGAAGGTGATGGATAGGATGCCAATCAAGTAGGCTGCTTTGTCTTGGATGGTGTTAAGCTCCTTGAGAGATGTCAGACCAGACTCATCCAAGCAAGTGGAGTACATTCCATTACAATTATTATTGTTACAGTTATAATGCAGTACATAATAATACTAGTTTCAGGACGAAGACCACAACATCTTCTAGCCATAATCAAATGGTGGAGCAGACTTGCTGGGCTGAATGGCATAATTCTGCTCCTAAATCTTATGGTCTCATTACCTGGACAATACCAGCTTGACGTGTAGAGACAGGGAGATTCATTTCAATATCATATGTTACAAGAGCTTTGTCCCATAGCACTTCATGTTCATACGTTCGAATTCTGTGTAAAGTTAAAAATCAAATATTAGCTTAAGCAAATTGAATCAAACCGATTATGGTAGCCTTCTACTAAAATTAAATATTATAGTCGGTTTCTTGACAAATTATTTGATTTCTGTATTTAAGTTTTAAAAAATAATCTGTGTTCATGATTTACATCCTTCTATCTGCATGAGATGCTGGGAATGTAACCTTAGAACTTGGGTGAATCAGATGCGATCATCTTTTAATGGTTGAACAAAATGATTCTGGAAAGGCAAACTGTCATTACTGCCACAAACGAAGTTGTCCCTTTCTGGTTGTGCAGGATGATCTCGCTGAAGCCATGTTTGGAGGCCTAGCTTCTGTGTTGGAGCTTCTGAAAGCAGATGTCATTGTGGTGGTAAATTTCTGCCCACAACTGGTGTCACCACTTGCCAGCTAGAATTTTGTCACTTGATTGATGTCGAGGGCTTTCATTCCTTTTCTGACAGTATTCTTGAATGGGATCTCTGACGCCTACGAGTCTAACAGCAAGGGCTACTTCCCTGTTTCACATATTTTTGACGATTCAATTATCTTTGAGCCTGGGCACATGCCTACGCTTCATACTATGCTTTGCATGTTTTGTCTGGAAAGAACTGATTCAGTGATTTTCTCTTTCAATATCATTCCAAGAGTAGGTTGTAAACACCAGAAATGGAAGTTATTGAACCTTTCTTCTTTCTTGGCGTAAGTTGTCCAGACTTTGCTGCCTTATGGTAAAATGCTGAGGATGCAGATGTTATCAATAAAAATCTTGGTTCTGCACAACATTTTACTGTTTTCTATGCCCATTTGTTGTCAGTATAAATTGGAAAGTGCCTTGCCAATGCAGGTGATGAGTTCTTTGTCGAGAGAAGGTTGTTTGAAACTGTACATTCAAGGTACTGGCATTTCCTATTCATTCACAGGATGTGGGCATCACTGGGACCAGCATTTATTTCTGATCCTTAATTGCCCAGAGAGCATTTAAGAGTCAATGACATTACTGTGGGTCTGGAGTCATATGTAGACCAGACGAGGTAAGGATGACAGATTTCTTTCCCTTAAGGACATTGGTGAGCCAGATGGGTTTTTCTGACAATTGACAATTGTTTCATGGTCACCACCATAGTCTTAATTCCAGATTCTTTTTTATTGAATTCAAATTCCACTGTCTGCCTTAGTGCGATTCTAAGCCATGACCCCAAAATGTTAGCTGAGTCTCTGGACTGACAGCGATAATGCCCTAAGCCATTGGCTCCCATTTAGCATTTTCTAAGTTACTTCTACTGGCATGCTGTTGAGTCTGATCACAATACATTTTCTCCTTAACTATAATTTTCTTGACACTAATGGTGACGAAGAATATGCTAGGAATGAGACAGATAATCCAAGACCTTTTTGTAGCTAATTGTCTGTCTGGGCATCCATTACTACTGGTTATCCCTCACAGGTCAGGATGATTATTTTCACCAAGCCCAACTCTGGCTGATAAGGCCGATTCAGGATCTATAAACTTTACACCACATAGGAAATGAGCTGTCATGCAGGATGTCTGGTCATGTATTATTAATTTGAGTCATGGCTTGCTCTTTTTGTAGCTCTCTTTATTCCTCCTCTTTTTGTTGTACTTGGATTTCAAAATGCTGGGATAGTTCCCACAGTCCGTTGTCTCCATCTGCCTAAGTCCAGGATACTGGTCCCCGAAGAGTTGATGCTAGTATTGAATTTTTCAGGGTGGCTTTCAGCACATCTCTGAAGCACATCTTCTGTGCTCCCCTGGTGTGTCTATCCAAACTGAACTGGGAGAAGAAAATCTGTTCAGGAAGCCTTGTATCTGGTCACTTAACCATGTGACAGATGATTACAGTCTCATTGTTTGTGGTGCCTCCTTATTATGAAAGGACACTAGCATTGGCGCATGTGTTCTCCCAACTGCTAAAAAGCATTGCTTACATATCATGAAGCAAGTGAGGGATGGTAACGAATTTTGGAGGGTATGCATACTTCAGAAGAATCTTAGAGTACCTCATGATTTATGAAGTCAAAAGTTATTTTCAAGTCAGAAAATACTACGTAGACAGATTGATGTTGTTTGCAAAACTTTTCATGTGGTTAGAAGCTGTGAAAATCATATTGGCTGTGTCCACAGTGAGATTCTGGGTAGTGTAGCATCATCAGTTTACAGAAGTCTCTAATCAGATCATACTGCACTTTTGTCTTAGCTTTAGGTCTGTATAGGTGAAGGCCTCTAATCATGTGTGGAAATATACTGCTTGCTTGCATGTCAAAAGGGAAGGCATGGGTCAGGCGAGCAGAGAAAAAGAGACAAAAGAGTAGACACTGAGACACAGTCCAGTTTCATATCATTCTTGATCTCAAAACTGTCAGAGGTGGAGATACTGAAATGAATAATGCCTTGTATCTTATCACAGATTACCATGAGAGAGTGCAAGACTTGGAGATAAAAAAATTTTCTGTCATAACGAGGGGACTCCCATTCCAGTTATGGTGTCAAACACTTTTGAGCAATTCACAAATACAAGGTGGAGTGAATGTTAGCTGTTCTCTGTATTTCTCCTGCAGCTAACATAGAAAGATAATCACGTCTACTACGAACTGCCTGTTCTGAAGCCACATTGGGGTCCTTTATTCATTCACAGGATGAGGGTGTCACTGACCAGACAGCATATATTGCCCATCCATAATCGCCCAGCGGGCAGTTCAGCATCAAACACATTGCTGTGGGTGTGGAGTCAATTGTAGGCCACACCAGGTAAGGATGGCAGTTTCCTACCCTAAAGAACATTAGTGAACCAGATGGGTCATACAGGCTAAATTGCCTTCGATTAAAATTAAATACTATAACCTGTTACTTAATTTAATTATTTAATAATATTTAGTTTCTGCATCTAGTTTACCTAAAATAACTTGTGTGTGCATGATCACCCATCCGCTCATTTGGGCTTTGAAGGCATCCATCTATCTGATAGATAAATGGATTACGCCCAGGGTGTGCGTCACTTCTAGAGTGATGATCATCTATTGAGAGGCTGCAGAGCCTCATGAATATTAATCCTTTCTGGCTCCAGTCAGCTACAAGGACTCTCTGTGCATTGACTTTGATCTTGGATGATTTGAAGGTTTGCTTGCAGACTTCCATGTATTACAGAAATGTTGGTTCCTGTGAAACATGTTGGTTTTGTGCCAATAATAAGCTCACCATTGAACATGTGGATATCATCTACTCAGCTCACATTACCTACTTTGATTCTAGAAACAGGTCTGATGTTTTCTCCATGCATCCAGTGATCTACATTCACCATCCTGCTCACTCCCTATGTGGTTAATACTCATTTGTTTTGTAACGGCCATGTGTTTTTACTTTTACACCTTTAGAAACTGAGGATTTCAACAGAAAGAAGTGATAAAAACAAACAGGGATTTATCAGGATGGTTGCATAATTTCACAGTAAAGAATTTGATACTTATTGTGAACTCTGTATCTGCACTCCATAATGTGATGATCAGGAGCCGAGCAGTAGTTTACAAGTGAAGCTGATTGGTTCTCAGTTAACTGATCAGTTTGAAACTGAAAATAAGTTACAGAAACTGACAGCGAGAGAGAGTGACTGAGTGAGCGGGAGAGACAGCAACAGCAAGAGAGAGAGACCAAGGCACAAAAATATGTGCACTTGTTCTCCACACCTGAAGTTGCCTGTTCTTTGCAATAAAAAAAAAGCTCAGATTAAACTTGGAGTAAACAAGTTACTTTTTTGGAGCAGTTGTTGTGAGCTGTGACTTTTGAATTTACAAAGAGAAATTTCATGTGTAAACCATCCACTCTTACAAACTAGTGGAAGCAGAGAAAGACAACTGAACACCAAGGGTATGACAAGCTGAAAGGGGATAGTTTAAAATTGGAATTGGGAAGCAATTACCACTGTGCTGACTTTCCATATATATCTACCTATGCCAATAATCCAAGTTCTCTATTTGTTTGTCTGTGTGTGTTTGCATAAGGGGGAGTTCATAAAGAGATAAGAGTTTTAGTAGAGTTATATGGCAATAGTTTATATTGGTTTACCTCAAACTGTAGTCTAATTACTTATAGTAAAGAATTCTTGACTAGTACAGAAACCCAGTCCATGCTTTCTGTGAAACTTGGGTAAATTGGGGTACCATATTTAGCTTAAAAAAAGCTGGAATATTTGGTACAATTCCAGGAATAGTGGCCCTTGATATATGGTGCGCAAGCCCAGTGGGTCAAAACATTTTTAAACATCTGAGATAACAAGGTGTAGAGCTGGATGAACACAACAGGCTAAGCAGCAGAGGAGCAGGAAAGCTGACATTTCGGGCCTAGACCCTTCTTCAGAAATGGGGGAGGGGAAGGGGGTTCTGAAATAAATAGGGAGAGAGACGGAGGCGGATAGAAGATGGACAGAGGAGAAGATAGGTGGAGAGGAGACTGACAGGTCAAAGAGGCGGGGATGGAGCCAGTAAAGGTGAGTGTAGGTGGGGAGTTAGGGAGGGCATAGGTCAGTCCAGGGAGGACGGACAGGTCAAGGGGGCGGGATGAGGCTAGTAGGTAGGAGGTGGGGGTGGGGCTTGAGATGGGAGGAGGGGATAGGTGAGAGGAAGAACAGGTTAGGGAGGCGGGGACAAGCTGGGCTGGTTTTGGGATGTGGTAGGGGGAGGGGAGATGTTGAAGTTTGTGAAGTCCACAATGATACCATTGGGCTGCAGGGTTCCCAAGTGGAATATGAGGTGCTGTTCCTGCAACCTTCGGGTGGCATCATTGTGGCACTGCAGGAGGCCCAGAATGGACATGTCCTCTGAGGAATGGGAGGGGGAGTTGAAATGGTTCGCGACTGAGAGGTGGAGTTGTTTAGTGCGAACCGAGCGTAGGTGTTCCGCAAAGCGGTCCCCAAGCCTCCACTTGGTTTCCCCGATGTAGAGGAGGCCACAACGGGAACAGCAGATACCACAGTATACCATATTAGCAGATGTGCAGGTGAGCATCTGCTTGATGTGGAAAGTCTTCTTGGGGCCTGGGATGGGGGTGAGGGGGGAGGTGTAACACTTCCTGCGGTTTGTTTGGGAACCCTGCAGCCCAGTGGTATCAATGTGGACTTCACAAGCTTCAAAATCTCCCCTCCCCGACCGCATCCCAAAACCAGCCCAGCTTGTCCCCACCTCCCTCCTTCCTCCCACCTATCCCCTCCTCCCATCTCAAGCCCCACCCCCACCTCCTAGCCTCATCCCGCCCGCTTGACTTGTCCATCCTCCCTGGACTGACCTATCTCCTCCCTAACTCGCCACCTACACTCACCTTTACTGGCTCCATCCCCACCTCTTTGACCTGTCAGTCTCCTCTCCACCTATCTTCTCCTCTCTCCATCTTCTATCCGCCTCCGTCTCTCTCCCTATTTATTTCAGAAGCCCCTTCCCCTCCCCCATTTCTGAAGAAGGGTCTAGGCCCGAAACGTCAGCTTTCCTGCTCCTCTGATGCTGCTTAGCCTGCTGTGTTCATCCAGCTCTACACCTTGTTATCTAAGATTCTCCAGCATCTGCAGTTCCTACTGTCTCTGAAATCATTTTCAAACATCTAATTACTTCCACCTCACCATGTAGCCATTTTCTGTGTATAAATGTTTTCCTGATTTCTGCGTTAATTCTAGGAATAATACTGTTTTGACAAATAATTCTTTTCTTGCCTCTTTGAAATCGCTATACACAACAACACGATACAAATTATGAATTCCATCTTGGAAGAGCCAAACTGAAACAATTTCAAATGTTATTTCTATATGGAGCTCTACTGTGGTGTGGAGGTTCTCTTGTAATATATGGCAAAGCTCCACATTTCTTTTCTCATCTGTGGGAAGATGCACCAAGAAAACCCAATGCATTCATAAGTAGTGAAAGTATGCCTTGTGAATTGCCTAAAATCATGGATCACATCATGTTGAACGTTTGAACTAACTACGAAAATATGTTGCAGTTCACCATTGACTGAAAATTCCAGCAATGTTAACTCAGTCAGATGGCCTGTACAATGCACCAACTTTAGAATAAACTGTACTCACCTATTGAGCAGTTATTTTGGCTGCAACAGCAAGTAGTGACTGCAAAAGCTATCACAGCACTGAAATATTCAGTAGACTGCAATCACCTGTAACTTTCACCACTGAAAGACTCAAGCAGGCAATATGAACTAATGAACACATTTGGAGTTATGAGTCCAAATACTCCATTCAGTAAACACTATATCAACAGAAATCTCCAGGTGTAAATGTCTCATTATTTCTGCATTACCTTATATGATATATGTCTCTCACAGATACCTTTGGCTCTTGACTATTGTTTATAGTTCCTTAACAAGTGTTATGCTGACACCTATGGATTTTGGTCATATTTATCTTCCAATGTCAATTACAAACTGCAAAAAGGGAGTTCAGAGTTGTGGGCAATAGTGGCTGTGCAATTGCACTAAATGTTTTGGGTGAGAAGAACAAATTAACTCAGAATTGTTGCTCTAATTAGAAAGTACTGGCGATCTGAGGGAAGTAAGCAGATGCTCGAAAAGGGAAAAATTGAGATTGGTCGGGGGAGGCATCTTGTGGCTTAGTGGTACCTATCTCTGAGTCAGAGGCCTGGGTTCAAGCCCAGAGCTGTGTCATAGCATATCTGAACAGGTTGATTAGAAAATATTTAAAGGGAAAGATCAGCCTTTACTCTGATAGCAACACAAAAGATGGCATTAATAGTGTCAAAGCCTCATATACGAGGATTGGCCAATGGAGGTTTGCCAATATCCAGTGAACCATACAAATCAGCTGATGTAGCTGCCTTCAGAAGTGAATAAATATGGAAAAAGTAACTGGATGAAAATATAGAACTCAACATAACCAGTACTGTCACAGTATGATTAACTTTGCTTTTTACCTGGCAAGTGGGTGTAACATCTTCCCTCCCCCACAGCCATACAAACTATCAGGTTCTCCTATACTTCTGTACACATCAATCAGGAGCTCCTGTAAGAAGACAATAAGTTAACCATGAACAATAAAAGTTAAATTCTTACAGCTCTCTCTTTCAATGTTACCACCTGAAGCACTCATATTTTGAAATAACCCAATTCAGGGTCCATAATCTTGGTCAGTCGTTACAAAATTATATACTTGTGTAGCTCATTGTAACTTTATACCATTATTTGATACTCAATTACCTGCAACAGAGAATAAAATCTATGTGCATTGGCCTCACTCCCTTCCATTACCATTGAAAATACATTCTCCAAAAGAACCTCGTCTTTATCAACAGCATGATAACCAAATTGTTCGCAAATACCACTCCCATGAATTTATACAGGCGGCAAGTGTTCATAGAGGGGAATCCTGGTCAGACAGAGAAAAGGAACCCTGGGCAATGAATTTTTATTTCAGAATCCCCTTCCCTCCTGCCCCATTTCTGAAGAAGGGTCCAGACTTGAAACATCAACTTTCCTGCTCTTCTGATGCTGCTTGGCTGCTGTGTTCATCCAGCTCTACACCTTGTTATCTCAGAGTCTATCTCTGGGCAATGAAAGCCAAAATTTCCTTTATCTGGCTGGTAGGAGCATTCCTGTGCCCCCAGGAGTTTCAGTTTCAACTGGGGCAGTGTGTCTAATCCTTGGCGTCGTGCTTTAGGAAGGATATGAGAGCATTGGAGAGGAGTTCAGAAAAGAATGGTCCTGGGATGAAGTTGCTTCAGTTATGAAGACAGATTGTCAAAATTGTGATTCCTTTCCTTAAAGAAATTTTCAAAAGAAATTTGATAGAGGTATCTAAAATCATGAGGGGTCTCCACAGGAAAAAACTTTCTATTGGCTGAAGAGTCAGGAACCAGACAACACTAATTCAAATTGACTGACAAAAGATCCAGAGGCAAGAGCTTTTAACACAGTGTGATTAGGAACTGGAATGCACATCCTGAGTATGGTGGAGTCACATTCAATTATAGCTTTCAAAGACTGAACAACTGCTGAACAGAAAAGATTTGCAGGGCTATGGGGAAAATGCAGGTATCATCAAGTTATAATAGAAGTCATAATATATGGACTACAAATCTTTAATTCCATCTCCTGATTTAAAACTTAGGATTTATAGTTGAAAGAAAAGACCTTGAAATGAGCCAGGATACACTGTTTAAAATGGCTGCAGAGGCCAAGTTTCTAAAAACTTCTGATGTGGATTAACAGTAGACATGCTTGGGCAGTTCCTCTGCAGAATTGCACACATGAACTATTTGGAAAAAGCTTCAGGACAATGAGCAAAAGCCAATCCAAAAACAGAAACAATCAGAGATGAAGGGAATCTACCAAAATCCATTATGCAAACAGACCTCTCTTCTATTTTGATAGCACCCGTTTAACGTGGACAATGAAATTATTTTGTTAATATGGATTGACTCCATTGAGGAGCCAATAGTAAGCTGTCACATGACTGAAACTCCACCAGTTTCCAACATCACAAACTTAACTTTTGTTACAGAAATCAAGAAGGCCTGCAGAATGGAATAATAGCATTTCTCGCTCAATCGTTTTTCTTAAGCACAAATGCTATCTTTGCTAGAAGGTGGAATACATCACAGAGACATAGAAATTAAAAATAAAAGGCACTTCAAGTGTCATAGCACCTATTCTGGGAATAAAAACAGATTATATGTGAAAAGAGACTGTCTCTTGGTGCACCAAAACTTCAACAACATCAGAATTCTTTTATTTATGGACTTCAATTATTTTCCAATTCCATCTCCCTCCACCCCGCAACTTCTATTTGCCTGTGTGTAAGTGTGTATATATCATGGATTTGAGGCGGTTTTCCTTTTAATAATGATTCTACTTTTAACCGAGGGAGTTTATTTTAACTATAAAACAAACTCTTTACATGCTAACTTAACAGAACTGGCTAGTTTGTTTCTTTGTAGCTTTACATGAGATCAAACAAATATTGAATTGAAAAAAATAAACATTAAAAAAAAAACAAATTCTGCAAGAACCAACCTCAGAAATGAAAAGAAAGGAATTTATTTAGCTGTAATACAGAAAAGTGCCAACTGCAAAGATCTTCTCACAGAGAGCGAGCATAGACATGCTAAGTCAAATGGCCTTCTTCAATGCTGTATCATTCTTTCATTTTATTAGAATTCTATTAACACTTGAGTTATCAAAGAGATCACAATGGCAAGTCATAACATTCAATATTACTCATATTCAATTAATATAATTCATTGAATCATAGAAATATACACTGTAGGAAGCCATTTGGCCCATTGTTTGTCTGTCTTTTCTCCTAGACTTCTTTCAAACAGTTGGGTCATGGATTTCCATTGGATTGTTCCATGTTTACTGATGAAGTACTGCAGTAGTTTGCCACTACCTTCAGCGGGATGACTGACCGGAACATCTCCTGCTTTCTTGCTACCAGCAATCAGGTGATTGAAATGACATTTACAGAGTGACAGTCAATCTGCTGAGCCATGAGGCAAGCACACCTTCCATGGTCAACATGGCATGGGACATGAATCTGAAATATGTGGCCCAGAGATATGGACGTTACTACTGCATCACAATATCTTCCCCTCTACTCTCTCTCCAATATGTCCATGCCAACTGAAAAAAAGAAGTTTATTCTATTCCCACTTTCTAGCTCTTGATCTTTAGCCTTGTAAGTTAAGTGGCACATCAGGAGTAAATGTATTGGAATTATGATAAGGATTCTGCCTCTACACTCTTTCAGGCAGTAAGTTTCAGACACTTACGTGAAAAAAAGCAACCTCCCTGTAATTCTGCTACCAACTATATTAAATGTACATCCTGATTATTTACCTCTCTGGATAGGGAAATACATCTTTTCCATCTCCCCTACGTCTCAATTTTATGCACTTCAATTAAAACTCTCTTTAATTTCCTCTGTTCCAGGGTTAATAATCCTATTCTAACCGATCTGTTTTCATAGTCAAAATTGTTAACTTCTGACAAAAATATCCTAAATTTCCTCTCCATATCCCACAGTGTGATTGTACCCTTCCTATAAGATGATGACAAAAACTATATGCTGCAGCCTTGCCAGCATTTTATAAAGTTCTCACATAAGCCTCTTACTCTTATATTTTATGCATCGGTTAATAAAGGAAAACGTCTTGTATGCCTTTACAACCTTACCTCGTCCCCGGAGATTTAGGGATCATGGAGACTTACTCCAGGGCACTTCTATTGGTCTACAATTCTTAGCATTTTAATATTCATTATGAAAAGATTTTGCCTTGTTTATTCCCCCTCTCACCGAATGTATATCTTGCATTTCCCTGGATAAAATTCCATTTCCCACTTTCCTTCTCAACTGTTCATTATTTATAGCTTTTCTGAATTCTACATGGCCAATTGTTGTATCATCTAAGAATTGTCAATCATACTCTATTCAATTAAGTCTAAATCATAGTGCTGAAGCATGTGGAACACTACTGGAAACAATTACAAAAACAGCTATTGAGCATTGCTTCTAGAATCATAGGATGCCTACAGTGCTGAAACAGGCCAGTTGGCCATAGAATCTGCACGGACACTCTGAAGAGCATCCCACCCAGACCCAGACCCAGACCCAGCCCCCTACCCTATCCCTGTAACACCACATTTATCATGGCTAATCCATCTAGCCTGCTCAACCCTATACACTACGGACAATTTAGCACAGCCTATCCACTTAACCTGCACATGTTTGGACTGTGGGATGAAACAGAGCACCTGACAAAAACACATGCAGTCATGGGGAGAACATACAAACTCCACACACAGTCACCCAAGGCTGGAATCAAACCCAGATCCCTGGTGCTGTGAGGCAGTGCTAACCACTGTGCCACCATGTCACCCTGAGCCAAATTCTTCTTAGATCCCATAGGCTTTTATCTTTCTAATCAGGCTTCCGTGTGAAACCTAAGAAAAATCTTACAAAAAAATCAATGCAGTCTACATCAAACACACCACCCTCATCGGCCTTCCTTGTTACGTCCTCAAAAAATTCAATCAAGTTACTCCAGGCTCACTGTCCATGATTAATCTGTACCTTTCTAAATAACAATGAGTATAAAGTCAGTAGTTTTTCCAATAATTGGACCACCACTGAAGTCAGGCTGACTATAATTATTAGACTCTTTCTTTCTTTTTAAAAGAATATTTTTTGCACTATAGTGTCAAAGAACTAGGTTTGTGGATAGCTTAATATGTCTTAAAACGTAAATTGTATCCCACAATTCAGCAGGAGAGGATTATGTCTTGCTACACAATCCCTACACTTTCAACCTGTGATCTAAGCACTCAGCAAGGTGCTGTAGTCTGAAGGATGTGTTAAAGTTCAGTCTTGTCTCAACATTGTCATCATTGTATCTTCGTCACAGAAGACTAAGATTATTGTCAAATGAAAAAGTCAACATAGTTGTAATTAAATTTTTATTACAGGAATAACGGCTGTAACTAATAAAAAAAACTGAATTCTCGTTCACTTATTTATTTAAAGTCATAGAGCTGTACAGCATGGAAACAGATGCTTTGGTCCAAGTCGTTTATGCCAATCAGCTATCCTAAATTAATCCTATTTGCCACATTTGGCCAATATCCCTCTAAACCCTTCCTATTCATTTACCTGTCCAGATGCCTTTTAAATGTAATTGCAGCAGCCTCCAACACTTCCTCTGGCAGCTCATTCTATACATGTACAACTCTCTGCGTGAAAAAGTTGCTCCTTAGGTTCCTTTTAAATCTTTCCCCTCTCACCTTAAACCTATGACCTTTAGTTTTGGACTCCCTCACTCCAGGGAAAAGATCTTGCCTATTCACCCTATTCATGCTTTTATAAACCTCAATAAGGTCACCCCTCAGCCTCTGAGCTCCAGCGAAAACAGCACCAGCCTATTCAGCCTCTCGGATAGCTCAAACCCTCCAAACCAGGCAACATCCTTGAAAGGGTTTCAGAAAAGATTTACAAGTTTCACAACATCCTTTCCTATAGCAGGGAGACGAGAATTGCACGTGGTATTCCAAAAGTGGCCTAACCAATGCCCTGTGCAGCCGCAGCATGACCTCCCCACTCCTCTACTCAATGCACGGACCAAAAAAGGCAAGTATATCAAACGCCTTCTTCACTATCCAGTCTACCAGCGACTCCACTTTCAAGGGACTATGGAACCTGCCCTCCAAGGTCTCTTTGTTCAACAACACTCCCCAGGACCTTACCATTAAGAGTATAAATCGTGCCCTGACTTGCCTTTCCAAAACGCAGCACCTCACACTTATCTAAATTAAACTCCATCTGCCACTCCTTGGCCCATTGGTCTATCTGATCAACATCCCATTGTACTCTGAGGTAACCTTCTTTGCTGTCCACTACACCTCCAATTTTGGTGCCATCTGCAAGCGTAGCCAATCTCCAGTTTTCCGGCACCTCATCTGTGGCTATCAATGATACAAATATCTTGGTAAGGGGCCCAGCACTCACTTCCCTAGCTTCTCGTGGAATTCTAGACACCTGATCAGGTCCCGGGAATTTATCCACATCTACGCGTTTTAAGACGTCCAGCTCTACCTCCTCCGTAATATGGATATTTTTCAAGATGTTACTATTTATTTCTCCACGTTCTCTAGCTTCCATATCCTCCACAGTAAACACTGATGTAAAACACTTGTTTAGTACCTCCCCCATCTCATGCGCTTTCACACATAGGTGGTCTTGCTGATCGTTAAGGGGCCCTATTCTCTCCCTAGTTACTCTTTTGTGCTTTATGATTTTGTAGAATCCCTTTGGATTCTCCGTAACCCAATTGCCAAAGCTATCTAAAGACCCTTTTTTTTGCCCTGCGGATTTCCCTTTTAAGTATCTTCTACTGCCTTTATACTCTTCTAGGGATTCATTCAAACCCAGCTGTCCATATCTGACATATGCTTCCTTCTTTTTCTTGACCAAAACCTCAATTTCTCCAGTCATCCAGCATTCCCAACACCTACAAGCCTTGCCCTTCACCCTAAAAAGGAATATACTGTCTCTGGACTCTCGTTATCTCATTTTTGAAGGGGCCCCGTTTTCCAGCCATCCCTTTACCTGTGAATATCCAACCCCAATCAACTTTAGAAAATTCCAAATATACTTCCTGCAGACATAATCACATTTGTTCAATACCAATCTATTCCCCATACATGTTTAACATGAAAGGCTGAACAGAGAATACTGATTTCCTGGTTGGAAAATTTATTGCATTTATGGAATGATAAATGTTTTGAAGAGACATTTAAGAATCTACTTTTGTCCTATACCTGTAAACCAATCCCCGTTTCTTCTTTGCTTTTGCTGCTCAAGCTGGTGATTGTTAGTTCTTGGCTGCTCTCATCAAACTTTAGACTCCGAGCCACTTTGTTAGAACTCCTAAAAGTAATTAGAAAGTTATTTAAATACAGGTTGCGTGGTTGCAATGTCTCTCGTAGTTATTTATTACCCATTGTACATAAATAATTTTCACACTGTAATTTTGCAGCAATTGGTGCAGTTTAGGATCGTTTTGCTGTACATATTTCCCAGAAGCAGGTAGGGCTTGGGTTGGGTGCAAAGTTAAAATTTCAAAACTGGACCTAACTCACCTACTTGATCACAGGATATGTTTCATTGAATATTTTGCCCCAGTCCTTAGATACTGATTTTGGGCAAGCCAACTAAAATGGATCAACTGTATCAAGCTGGTCATGATTCTGACTGAAGCTGATTTACATGATGACAGAATAAAACAAGTCAATAGCATTCTCTGCCATAAACTAAAATGTGTCATCTCAGTCACGGGCACATCTCTGCTCGTGTTAGATAATGGTTTGTAATCATTAACTACAGTTCCAGCTGGCACCTTTTCAATTCCTCTTCTTCAGATCTGATTTTATCTGCATAGATTTCTGCACATAACAAGGCTGTGAAGTGAGCTGCACATGATTGAGCTGTTAAAGCAACTTCTAAGTAGTTCAGATCCAACCAGAAGTTGTCATCCCACACAGTGCTCAGCTGGCTCCTGAAACGAGAAAGATGTAGATAACAAGTATTTTTTGTGAAAACTTTATATGTCTGAAATTAAAAATCAAATGCATCATATTTAATATCAGAAACACATGCAGGCATTGAGGTCAACATTAAACCAAATCATGTTCTGTGGCAATTCAGATCAATAAAAGATTCAGAAAGTGTGATTAATATTTCAGATGCAACACTTCATTCACATCTCAAGGAAAGAAATTTCTGAAGAAGTTAAACCATAGTTAACCTTTTTATTTTTTAGACGTTGACAGCCCTGC
The DNA here is from genome assembly GCA_024137785.1 of Ginglymostoma cirratum. Classification (NCBI taxonomy): domain Eukaryota; kingdom Metazoa; phylum Chordata; class Chondrichthyes; order Orectolobiformes; family Ginglymostomatidae; genus Ginglymostoma; species Ginglymostoma cirratum. The sequence continues at coordinate 15,465,375 of JAHRHZ010000263.1, read as the reverse complement.
TAAATAGTTATAATTTTAAAAAAAACTTTACATATGTCAAGACCTTTTTTGCTTTCGCAAGTAATCGACGACTGCCAGCATGGTGCGCCGAGATGTTATATCTATTTGTCCATGGGGAAGGCTGTCTGTTTCTATCAAAATAACGAAAACAGCTGTAAGCAAATGGGTCAATATAAAAACCACAGTATTTTGTACATCAGTTGTATGATTTACAACTTATACAATATCCTCATATTTAGCTTCTACTTTAGTCTACTTTAACTGCAAGAGATTTTGATTGCTGTAAATCTAGGGGTGAATCTAGGATGGGCAGGGATAATCGCACAACCAGATGGCGTCACTTCTTCTTAATGCCTCAGAGATGCATTCAGATTATCAAACGGAGAGCTGGGAGATAGAGTGTGAGCGAGAGAGAAGACAACGTGTAGGTCTTCAAGTAAATGCATATAGAGCTGGTAGCCAAGGAAACGTGCTGGGTTCGAGACACGTTTGAGCATAGCTGCTACGAGTGATCAATGCTTACGATTGTAGAATAAAAAAAATTGCATAGAACAGATGAAATTGAGTTGCACATGCAGTAACATAAAGTTGCCACTGCTAGAGATTACAGGTTTGGTCTTCTAATGAGTGTGTGCTTGGACCCTTGAGCAGAATATAAGTTTGCTGGGATCTGTGGCCATCTCTACCAATACCAGGGCCTTCTGGCAGACACCAGTCTTTACCTAATGAAACAAATGAACCAATGGTCTTCGAGCTCATTGTGCTTTTTTTTTTAGAAACAGACAGAAGGAAAAGCACAACTCTTTTCAGTACAGTCTTGAATGGGGTCTCAAATGATACAACAGAAAAGATGGAATTTCTCGCAGGTGACTGCCAAACCACTGGTAGCCCCATGCACTTCTGATCATTGTGATATAAACTGTGGCATTTACAGGGATGAGTTTTTGTGTTATTTGGTAAGAGCTTGGGTCTGCTGTTTGCGTGAGTATTCAGTGGATTTTTCTGTTAACTTCTAAAAAGTGTTCTGAAGCCTGCATATAGAGTGAATGAGTTTGTGGGCTAATGAACTTTTGTTTATTTTAGATTATTTCCCATGCTGGGCCGGAAGCAATGGGACCTCAAAAGGTTTATTACAGAATTCTGGAATTTGGGCTTTTTGAAGCTTATGGGAAATGCCTATAACTGAGAGACTATTAGCTTCACTTTTAATTTTGGCTAGTGCGAAGATCTTCGAACAGGATGCTGTATACAGCAGTGCTCCTAAGAGGTATGACGGATTAGATTACATTGGGGTGAAAAATTAATGCTAACCCCAGACTAGAGGTGTTGGGATAAAAATCTAGAAATGGTTATTAAAGTGGAGTACAGTGAAACTAAGATGTTTAATAGATCCAGGAAAAAGCCATCACTATTCCAGTGTAAAAGTTGAAGCTGCAAATGATTTAAAACTACTGAGGTGTTGGAATATGCATATATTACATGAATGGTGTTTTGGGAACTGTAAGAGGAGTGGTGATTTTGTACTAGACAAAAGCTATTTTGTTTCTTTCCAATTTATAAAGGAGTGCTTTGCGATTAATAAAGGCATACTTTTATTAGGTACTTAAAATCTTTGAATTTGCATTGTAAGTAAATAATTTTTATGATTCTATTTTATCTTCTTTTGTAATAAATTTTTGTTGTGTTGTTGTAGCAAAATCTGCAGCATTGTATGCTCATGTTTCAGACAGAGATCACTCCTTCAAACCAAAACAAATAGAATTATGATCTATCAAGCCAAGTTCCTGACGAGCATTTGACTCATCTGGTTGTGACATCACCCATTTACAAAGGCAACACCAACCTCAGTTGCTATTGCTCCACGTCTAACTCTGTCATTTAATGGGCTTAACCAGATGCCCCACTCTCCTTTAGGCCAATTAGTAACTGGCACTTTGAAAACTGCATAGCATGGCTGATATCCAGAAATGTTCTGGGAATCATTGATCCCAGATCAAAAATTCACACCACTATCATCTCATCCATGTGGTCTCCTTAGCTTTAGTGTTAGCTATGGTTACATAATGGAATAGAATGGGGCAGAAACCAAATATGAGCTCAGTGTTATAGCAACAAATTTAAGAATCACCATGTTGGGTTCCTGACCCCAGCTCCTCCAGTGCTAGAGGTACTGAGCAGAGGGTGATTAGGCTAGTACTGAACTAAGTGAGCTAGTTATTTTAGATTTCACACTTGCACTCTCTCACCTGTCAAATTTTACTTCAAATGACTCATGTTAAGCAAATGTATAAACACAACACTTAAATAGCTGAACAGTTCATGAAATATCATTATATTGGACAAAAGTACAATTAATTACCTGAGTCAACAATGGCTGGAGTGGTGGATCGACTAGTGCTTGATCCCATTCTGCAGCATGCATTAAAAAATCCTTGAATATGGCTAGATAATAACACCTGCCAGGAGTTATCATTGTCATCATTAAGGAGGATATCATGGATCAAGTATGGAAGGGCCATCTGGCAGACATCAGTCTTCACCTAATGAAACAAATGAACCAACAACAGAAAGTGACTGCACCTCTACACTCACATTGTGCCAATATCAAACTTACATGCAAATCTTAAAAATTCAGTATACCTTATAAGATATAACTTTTGACATTTTATTGCAAATATCCACTTCATATTTCATGTTTTTGAATTCAATTTATAGTTTAAGTAATTAGAGTTTTAATAGTAGAAAAGTGAGGTCATATGATTAAGAAAGTGATAAGAACAACTCTGATGTTAATGCACTCAAAAAGCCTGTGTTTATTGCATTTAAAATGTAGCCTATGTCTAGCTTGTGAGATTAGAGTTGATAGTGAAAAAACTTGAACAACCAATAATCTATCTCTAAGCTTGAAATGGAATATGACTCTGGAAAAGGGGTAATTATATCCACTAGAAATATAAATTAATCACAGATTACATAATTAAATAGTTGTGCTGCAAGTGAAATACTTATTTACATTTCTGCTTGAGGACATCTAAAAGCATGCTATACTGTCATATGAGTCTTGGTTAGATGGTTCTTTTGTCTAATAAATCTGTGCACTTCCTGACAGTAGCAAGTGGCAGTTCAGTTTTGGGACAAAGGCAACTGCAGATCTGAACACACATCAATTGCATTTCACTGAGTGGGGAGACCCAGAGAAAACGTATGTTCACCAGGCAAATGCTTAAGCAGAGAAAACATTTACTGTAGGGTATGCAGACAGGATCTTGAGCTTAATTGGGAACTTGTGAGGAAAAGTGAAGCTGCAAGAATAGTCTAGTCTGAAGCTGGAGAAAGAAATCTACAGCGGAATGGGAGCAAATTACTGATCACAGTGAATCACTCCCAGGAAAAGTGAACAAATCTTTAAGATTTTCTAATATTAGGGAATTACAGTGGAGGAGAGTGGAGAGAATGGGAGGGTTATGAAGTAGAACTGAGTTTGTAGCACAGGTCACACTAAGCTGTTGTATTAAGTTAGAGCTTGCTTTCTTTAATTACTCTCACTACTATAGTGTTTCTTTTATATTGTAGACGTCAAATCTTGTGGCACAGTTCTGTTGGTAGGTGTTCAGATTTCTTAAAAGTTAACAGTCTCCAACAGAATCGTAACAGGATTCATTCTCAATTGCATTAGAAAACAGCTATTTTTTGAGTATCTCGGTCATTTATGAAATAGGAGCAATGTTACGAAAATAACTGGAATGTGAACAGACCTCAATGTATCATACCATAATTCCTAAATTCTGGAATTCTCCAAACATCTGTGCCTTTCTTTCTTGCTTTCACATGTTCCTTAAAACCTGCCTCTTTGTCCAAGCTTTTGGCAAATCAACTAATATCCCCATGTGTCACGCTGTGCATAATTCTGTTTTTTAGTGACATTTAGTGCATTAAAGGCAGTAAAAATAATTTCTCATTGATTCGATTTCCATCAGAAATAAATATAGCTGTTCCATTCTTTATTACCTAATTTCACGAATTTACATGTCGTGAAACACTGCCAATTAAATTAAACTTACATGCAGACTGGGCAAATTATCTGCATCATCCAGTAGCTTAAACAGATTCAATATTACCTCACAGATTGGCTTTATTAGCTGGAGAACTTCACTTCTCACACCTCCACTGTCCAGCAATGTGCAAGTCAGAGTTTTCAGCCATTTATCATGGTTTCCATTCTGAGGTATCCACAAACAGCCATCATCGAGATTTTCAGGTGGTCTAGAATTGTTGTCTACTGGCAGCTCCTGAACCTGAAACCAGGCAAACTAAGACTTAAGACAGTTTGTTGTTTAAATTCCTGGTTCAAAAATACCTTGGCACTGTACTTGTCTCAACCAACTTTTTGCTGTTGTAGTAAATTAAGTACATAAAGGCACTGGATGAAGTGATGATTAAATGAACAGATACGTAAATATTTCCACGTATGTTAAAGGTACAGATCACAGGCTGAAGTTGGACTTATCCTTTCATGGGATTTGGTTGTTGCTGGCAACACCAGCATTTGTGAGTTTGTGACTGACTGTGTCTACAAATTGTGTTTTTTGAACAAAATACAAATGTATCTGAAAATACATATTCTCTCTCACACACACACACACACACACACAGAGACTGCCTTCTTTCCGCCCCCCCCCCACCCTCGTTCTCGCACACACACATCTATGGGGTGGATTTGCATTTGCAGATACACTCTATTTTGATTAAAAAGCGCACAATTTGTAGCCACAGTCAGTCAATGGGATTTTTTATAAATTCCTGCTTTGAAAATAAAATCAGTCTGACTCCGGGTCAAAACACAGACAGATTCTAAACAAAGCCTCACACTTAAAATGCCTTGTGTTACCGGAAATATCACCTCTTGAACACGTTGATAAAACCTTCAGTTATCTCAGAGCAGTGACTTGAAAGAAATTCTGGGATTTGCATTTCAATCAATCAAAACCTGCATCTCCTTTCTAACTGATTAAAGATTGAACAGGAGGAAGTCAGCCAGCCATTTTAGGTTTATTCAATACATTTGCATCAGTTGTATGATCCTTTGACCTTTTACTTATAAATTCTATGTCTTCATACCTACTCTCTCACTACACCTGAGGAAGAAACAACGCTCCAAAAGCTAGTGTTTTTAAATAAACCTGCTGGACCAAAACCTGGTGTCATGTGATTTTTGAACTTATCCAACCCAGTCCAACACTGGCACGTCCACATCATTTCTGGAGCAGAAATAGTTCAGGAAAAGTAGAATAGAAATATTCAAACTTATGGAAAAACAAATTAAAAAAGATAATCAGAGCAGTCTGTTTCCACCTATCAAATTTGACTTAGAATCCCTACTGTGCAGAAAGAAGCTATTCAGCCTCATCACATCTACACTGACCCTCCAAACAGCATCCCACCCAGACCCAGACCCACCACCCTATCCTTGTCACTCTGCACTTACCATGGCTAACTCACCTAGCCTGCATATCCCTGGACACTACAGGGCAATTTACCATGATCCCGAGTCCCTGGTACTGTGTGGCAGCAGTGCTAACCACTGAGCTATCATGCCATCATTTTCTCATGTCAGATTTAGTAATATGTGAATTTAGTATTCTGTTCCCTGTGAGCGCCATTAAAAGTAGACTTTACTCATTTCAATTATAACATGAGATAAAAGGTACTGCAGATGCTGGAGAATCCGAGATAACAAGCATGGGGCTGGATGAACACAGCAGGTCAAGCAGCATCATAGGAGCAGGAAAACTTGACGTTTCGGGCCTAAACCCTTCATCAGAAAAACCCTTT
>JAHRHZ010000263.1:15418550-15449543 GCA_024137785.1 Ginglymostoma cirratum | reverse complement strand
TCAGTTCTGAGGAAGGGTCACCGGACCCGAGACGTTAACTCTGTTTTCTCCTCCACAGATGCTGCCAGACCTGCTGAGCTTTTCCAGCAACTTTGTTTTTGTTCCAGAACTTCTAAATCTCCACTTGACACAAAACTTGGAAGTATTGACAGCTATAAGGAGGATAGTGATGGATTTCAAAAAGACATATACAGGGTGGTGAAGTGGATGAACCAGTGGCAGATAGCTTTTTACAGATGGACAGCATGGAAACAGACCCTTCTGTCCAACTCTCTTAATGCAGAGAAATACCTGATTTTAATAGAATGAACAGAGAGGCTACAGAAAATAAAAGGTACATTTCTAAAGCAAGTGCAGGAGCAGAGGGAACTGCGATTATGTGTACACACAAGTCATTGAAAATAGCACAGCAGGTTGAGAAGGCAGTTAATAAAGCATATGGCATTCTGGCAGTATATAAATATAAAAGCAAGAAAGTTATTAAAAAAAAACTGTGCAAAACAGTGGATGGGCCTCAACTAGAGTACTGTGTTTTGTTCCAGACTTCCCATTTTAGGAAGCACGTGAAGACATTATAGAGACTGCAGAAAAGAATTATGAGAAGGGATCCAGGGACGAGGAGGTTCACTTACATGGATTGACTGATTAAGCCAGGATTGTTTCGCTTGGAGGAGAGAGATTAAGAGCAAATTTAATAGAGGCATTCAAAATCATGAGGGTTCTTGACAAAACAAAAAGGTTAAAAACTAGAGGGCACCAATTTAAGGTGACTGGCCAAAGAAACAATAACAAGGACATTTCTGTTTTAATGCAGTGAGTGGTTAGGATCTTGAATGCACTGGCTGAATGCGTGATGGAGACAGATTCAATTGTGGTTTTCAAGAGAGAATTAAAGAAATCTAAAGAAATAAAAATTGCAGGTCTGATGAGAAAAAGGAAGCAGTTACAGAAGGTGAGTTGCTTTTGCAGAGAAACAAAATGAAGATGATGGGCTGAATGGCCCCTTTTTGTGCTATGCAATTCTATAATTCTACACAGCTGAACCTATAGATTGATATCTGTAACAAAGGACTATCAGTTACAGCAAATACATAACATGAAAATTAAACTTGATTTGGAAGTCTAATGTTTTATATAAATGTGAAATTGTAATACTACACAATAAGAAAGTCATGCAAGTAAGCCTCATAAAAGCAAATATGAGCATAGTTCTAAATGTAACCGTTCACTTGTGTGATTTGTTTCTTGCAAATTGGTATACACGTTGCTGTAAAACATGATAAGATACATCATGTACTGTAAAATAAAATGACTGCACAATTTAGGAATAATTATTAAAAGATAATACAAGTTAATGTGGAAAACAGTTGAATGTCAGTGAGCACACAATACCATTGGGTATAGGCTATAAAGTAAATAGGTTACAGATCAGCAAAACATTTGTTTGCTTTGATCTTCATTTCAAAATCTGTATAAACTCACCATTGGTCAATGAGGCCATTATTAATTACATTTAAGATAATGAAAATTAATTTAAATTTGTTTTCTTTAAGCAGTTCCGTTGCTTTGCAATGAAATTCATCTTTCTTGTGTTGTAAAGTAATGGTGGAAAAGTCAATGGGACCCATTTCTCCTAAGCAACTCCCTGCAGCTTCTGAAATCATAAGAAGAATAAAAAGATGTTCAGTTATCTTGTATATGGTGGATTTCGTAAAGCAAATAATACAAAACTAGCAATAAAATGCATTACAAGCCTGTGACAGGACATAAAACTGTAACAATGGTTACTGCACTGCATGAGCCAGCTTTAGTAATCCAGTGATAATTGGAACAAATCTTAAATAGCACTTTTCTCAGAGTTACACCCTATTCCAATACCGAATGTTTTTGGACTAAGATACAGCTTTGTCATGGGGTAAAGTTAATGTGCCAGCTCCAAGTTTAAAAAGTGCATCTTCTCTTTCATCAGTATGCTTCCTGCATTTCACATAATGCCATTAAGCGAGCTGGTTCGGACAGAATTATCCTGTTTTGTGAAAGTGAACATTGGAGATTAAATTGAGATGACTTGAATGCATTTCAGATAGAATCAAAGCAGGAACTGCTTCTCAGCGAGTGTAACAGATATTTCTACGCCCGTGCCCTTCTCCCACAGCCCTGCAATCTTTTTTCCCTTCATATGCTTATCTGATTTCATTTTGAAAGCCAAAATTGGTCTCCACAATCTTTTCAGTCAATGCATTCCAGACCATAACCATTTGTTGCATACCAGAAGTTTTTCTTCACACTGCTTTTGTCTCTTTTCTGTTTCATTTCAAAATCTGTACCCTCTGGTTTTGACTCTGCCACCAATGAACACCATTTCTCTCTAACAAATTTGTTTCAACCCCTCAAGATTCTGAACAGCTCCATCAAGTCTCCTCTTGATCTTCTCTTCTGTCATGAGTAGACCCCCAACTCTCCAATCAAAGTAACTCTAAGTCTCTCACTCCTGGATTCATTCTCACAAACTTTTCCTGCACCCTCTCTGTGGTCTTCACATCCTTCCTAAAGTGTAACACCCAAAATTGGGAATAATGCTCCAGTTGAGCCTGAACCAGGTGTTCTAAAAGATTCATCATAATTTCCATGTTTTGTACTTTATACCTCTATTTATAAAAACAAAGATTCCATATCCCCTTTAAGCCACTTTGTTCTGTTATTGCCTCTTTTACATTTGTACCCTTTAGTTTACATTGTCACTAATCTTGCTTTCCATGGAATGCATCACCTCACACTCCTATGTTAAATCTCATCTGCCATGTGTTTGCCTTTTCACCAGTTTACACCCTCTTGAAGCCGAAGTTTATTGCTATCTCTCTCATGGTTCACTATATAAATTTTGTGCCATGTACAAATTTTAAAATTAGGGCTCTGTATACCTAAGTTATTTTAAAGAAAAGCAATGGTGACTTCAGAGGAGCCAGTCTGATAAATGACCATTCACCGCTACTCTTACTATTTCCTAAGTATTCAGAATACTGGAGGTCAAGGATTTAAAGTCAGGTGTCAGGAGTTCCACAATGCAATTCCTTACCCAACCATCTTTCAAGTTTAACTGGGGGGCACTGTTTACTAGATTGCGTATTCGGTATTTGGAACATGCAATCAGGTACCAACAGTGCTAATAGCAAAAGGAATATGGAATTAACCACTGCATGGCAAAGTAGTCAAACAGGCATACCACTTGACATCAATATGCATCAGGGTACTGATGACACAAAATACTGAGAGATGTAGAAGGCAACTTTGCCCCTCAGTTAACTATCCAGAACTTCACCCCCATAATTACAGCTAATGGTTCTTCAAATATTCTACTTATTTTGCCTACGTTACTAAATCTCCAAGTCCATTTCCTATCCTCATCACCATATGATGAGCTAATTCTGCCTCTAAAGGTGCCATTTACCTGTTTGAGCCTATGACCGTTTGTTCTTATACAAGACAAGTAGATCAACGGTATTACTGAGACCAGTAATCCAGGACCCCAGGTTGATGTTCTGGGGTTATGGGTGTGAATTCTACTATGGAAAATGGTGAAATTTGAACTTAATAAAACTTGTAATAAAAATGCTAGTCTAAAGGCATCCATGTAACCATTGTCAATTGTCATAAAACCCACCTAGTTTACTAATGTCCTTTAGGGAAGAAAATCTGCCATCCTACCTGGTCTAACCTCTATGTGACTTCAGACCCAAAGCAACCTGCTTGATTTATAACTGCCCTCTGGGCAATTACATATTGGGCAATAAATGCTGTCCTAGCCAACCATGGCCAAACAACAAGAAGAAAGTTCAATATAAAGAATCACAGGGTAACGCTTACAATTCTATGGCACATACATGTAATACTTCATGAACGGTCTCAGTTCAACATCAAGGTTTACTTAAAGCTTCGACTGAATTAGAACGGATTTAATACTTATCAAGAATATCTTTTCCAGTGGGGTGGTTAGAGGCAGACTTGCATAATTGCAAAAGATTCACAACTAATTCAACCAGAACACTGGACTCGGGATTATCTGAAAAAGAAATTTAAAAAAGGTCTAATGAAACAAGTCTCAGCAAAATTTCAGTAACTTTAGTTTTATGGTCACGTAAACTGCGACACCAGTATTGAATCTCGTGAAATAGACTGTTTGTACATGTTCTAATAACAAAATTATTCCACAACGTATTGAAAAAGTCATACATTTATTGCAATTGGAACAATAAAATTTGGTCTTCTGCAAAAATGATCAAGTTTTCAAGTTTTCATCAGTTTCTCCTTATCAAGAGAGGTATTGTTTTGGAAAATATCATAAGGAAACCATGTCAACAAGTACTGATTAAAAACAAGCTGCATAACAAAGGCAATTTGCAGATGAGTTGAAACTCACAAATTCATATAATATGAAAGTTTCATAAAACACTGATTTAAGGAATAAACCTGTTTCTCACATGAAAAAATTATGAACAGCAACACTTGCTCCGTTATTTATGGGGAGGGAGGGTAGAAATTAGGTGGTTAATCTTATGATAGTTTTCAATCCCTAGTGGAAGCAGTCCCATTTCTTTGGGGCCACAGACAATGCTGGAAAAACACATATCTGCTGGATCTAGGAGTGTACCCACCACATCGCTCTCGCTCCAGTCCCAGTATCTGCTGGCAACCACAAAATGGTGGAGGCATGAAATTTAAACGTCTGACAAAATCAGAGAACCATCCTCATTAACATAATTATCAACTACCTCAAGAGCAGGCTACTGGTGTCATCCCATACCCTTCCACCAGTAAACCACAAGTATGTTTGTAGTAGGCTGTGGCCTTCGTTTCCATTTTAAACAAGTAGTCCACAGGGCATCCACTAGGTGGCAGGAATTGCAAGAGCATTTTAAAAAGTTCCCATGTTTTACATAGATTAATTGTACTTTATCTTGAGATAGTGACTTAATATCTGTATTATCCATCTCAATCCACTGAGAGTTTGCAAGTAGCAATGCTGCTTCCACATTTAAATTGCTGATACTACAAAACACCCACCCACAGTGAAGATTTTGTAAAAAAAATTATTTTACAACTTTTTTAAACCTGAAGTTATTGTACTTAGTCAAGAATATGCTATGCTCATATCAGGATCACTATGCAATAAGAATCTAGATAAAATACCTTGACACGCTTTCAACAGATTTTTAACATCTTCTTTGTGTAATTCCAGCTGTTGTTTCAGATCTTTTAATCCCACGAGCCTAGTCAATGGCAACGAATCACAGGAGCTGACTGAAAGGAAGTGATTGATTTCCTGAAACAGAAAAATAACAGCATGAAAGAAAAGCTGCAATTATCATAACTTTTCATAACTTAACCTCACTTTGTTGCAACATATTCCATATCATCCAGGGAAACTGAACCTTCATGTCTAAGTTCTCGGGTGCTCTTTTCCACTTCCATCAGTCTTTCTTGCCTTTTTCTATGGTCATTACTCGTCTAAACTTTGGTCTTCTCCCTTCGGAGTTTCAGATTTATAATGCTACATTGTCTTCCGTTTACCATATGTAAGAAACCACTTTCAATTACAGACTATTTCAATTCTTCAGTGTTCTGTAGAAGTGTCACTGGACCCAAAACATTAACTCTGCTTTCTCTCCACAGATACTGCCAGACTGCTGAGTTCTTCCAGAAATTTCTGTTTTCGTTGCAGCAGTTTTGACTGATAGCTATGCTTTAAGTCAACGCAACGTGTTATCAGGGCTGGAGGATTACTAGAAGCCAGAATTCTGATATAGGGGTCATTTTCAGAATGGCAAACTGTAACTAAAGGAGAATCACGGGGATCAGTGCTGGGGCCACAAATATATTAATGACTTGGATGAGGAAAGTGTAACATATTATAGCCAAGTTGGTGGATAACACAAAATAGACCAAAAGGTAAGTGGCAAGGATGACAGTTACAGAGAGATGTACATATAAATAAGCAAATGCACAAAATCTTGGCAGATGGAATATAATGTTGGGCAGCACAGTGGCTCAGTGGTTAGCACTGCTGCCTCACAGCGCCGGGGACCCAGGTTCGATCCCAGCCTCGGGGGACTGTCTGTGTGGAGCGTGCACATTCTCTCCGTGCCTGCGTAGGTTTTCCTTCGGATGTTCTGGTTTCCTCCCACAGTCAAAAGATGTGCACGTTAGGTGGATTGGCTATCTTAAATTGCCCATGGTGTCAAGGGTAGGGGGTGGGTCTGCGAGGGAGGCTCTTTGGAGGATTGGTGTGGACTCAGTGGGCTGAATGGCCTGCTTCCACACTGTAGGGATTCTATGATCTATCAATGTAGGGTTATGCACTTTGGCAGGGAGAATAGAAGAGATTAATATTATTTAAATGGACATAGATTGCAGAATGTGACAGAACTCAGGAATATGGGAGTTCTCATGCATAAATCACAAAAACTAGCATTAAAATTTAGCAGGTAATAGTGAAGGAAAATCGAATGTTGGCTTTTATTTTAAAAGAAATGGAGTATAAAAATAAGGAAGCCTTTCTAAAACTAGAGAAGGCATACATCAGACCAAAGCTGGAATACTTTGAACAGTTTTAGTCCCCTCATCTAATGAAAGCTATAATGGCATTGGAGACAGTCCACAAAAGGTTCACTAGATTGATCCCAGATATGGAAGGATTGTCTTTGAAGGAGATGTTGAGTGGGTTGGGTTTGTAATCGTGATATATTGAATTTTCAAATTAAAGGATTATCATCATTAAAGTATATTGAAATGTGCAATATACAGGTAGACGCAGAGGTGTTGCTTTCCCTTCTGGTAAAATCTAGGACCACAGGGCATAATGTCGGAGCAAGGTGTCACCAATTAGGAAGGAGATCAGGAGGAATTCTGTCTCAGACTGTAGCGAATCTATGGAATCTGTGCAGAGGGTAGTAGAGTCTAGGTCATTAAGTATATTCAAGGCTGAGGTAGATTTTTAATCAGTAAGACAGTCAAGGATTATGGGGAAAGGTGGGAAAGTTGGGAAAGTGGAGTTAAGGATTATCAGATCAGCCATGATCTCATTCAGTGACATAGCAAACTTGATATTCTGATTGGTCTACTTCTACTAAAACTGTCTATGGTCTTCAACTGGCATCTTTCTCTTCAAGAGGGCACTTAATTGGAGGACGATATCATCACACATGCTTTAGTGCCATTTCAAATTGGAAACAGGGATTGCTTTTATAAGAGATGGGTAAACTGGCTTGTCAAAGCTGAGGTCAATTCAGTTGTATTAATTCATAGCTCACATCATTGAAATATAATGAAACTTGATAATCCTTTAATTTGAAAATTCAATATACCACGATTTATAGGAACACGTAGGCTTTTCATTAGCTAGAATTAATCCCATTAGGGATTAACAGGCTAAATTTAAAAGGTGGAATTGCAGCATTAGATCAAAAACCTTTTGTGCTCATTTTAACAAATCTTACCTCCAATAATGTGAACTTTCCTTTGCTGTATTTGATTTTCTCCTGAGTGAGACGCAACTCTCTGAAGTCAGGAAGGTCAGGGAATGAATCTAAACGCCTAATTGCTTTGCACAAGTTCTCATTGCCTTGATTCGTTATCACTAGATATTTCAGCAATTCTAGCGCCTGAAAGAGTTTTGATTACAATTCATAAATGTTTAAGTCAACTTGAAAACAGTGAAGCACAAAGTTGTTAAAAAATTCAGCTGCACAATGAGAACAATATGTTCAATTTGGCTCTGCATCAGATTACACTTACTTATTATAATTACAACGACCAATTATCAGAATCAGAATCAGAATCCCTACAATGTGGAAGCAAGCCATTCTGCCCATCGAGTCTATCCCGACCCTCTGAACAGCATCCCCACCCAGACACATGCCATCCCTGTAACCCTGCATTTCCCCAGGCTAATCGATCTAGCCTGCACATCCCTGGACACTGTGGGCAATTTAGCACGGCCAATCCACCTAACCTGCACATCTATGGACTGCAAGAGGAAACCGGAGCACCCGGAGGAAACCCACACAGGCACAGGGAGAATGTGCAAACTCCACACAGACAGTCGCCCAAGGCTGGAATTGAAACTGGGTACCTGGCACCATGAGGCAGTAGCGCTAACCACTCAGCCATTTCAGAGATGTAGCTCTCTGTCCTCCTACATATCCATTAACAATTCTCACTACATGGTCTCCATTGTTTCCACTGGCTGTTTTGCTGATTAGTCACCTACTCAAAACTCTGTGAATCCCTCTCTAAACATCGCTGCCATTCTACTATCTGCTCCATTAAAGCCTTGCTTATGCACAGCTTCTTTACAACCGTTTGGTACATTCCTCAAAATATTTGCTTTTGGCTCAACAAAGAACGAAGAACAATACAGCATAGGAACAGGCCCTTCAGCCCACTAAGCCTGTGCTGACACATTTTGCCCTTCCATACTAAAACTGTCTTTCCTTACTGGATCTGTATCCCTCTATTCCCTTCCTATTCATGTATTCATCCAGGTGCTTTTCGAATGCTGCTATTTCGTCTGCTTTCACCACCTCCTCTGGCAGTGCGTTCCAGGCAGTCACCACACTTAGTGTGAAAAATTTGCCTCACACATCTCTTTTAAACTTTTCCCTCCTGCACCTTGAACCTACGTCTCCTAATAATTGACCCTCTTCCATAGGAAAAAGCTTCATACTTTTCACTCTATCCATGCCATTCACAATCTAATAAACTTCAATCAGGTCGCTCCTCAAATTCCTGCATTCCAGTGAAAACAAACCCAGTCTATCCAACCTTACTTCATAGCTAAAAATCACCCTACCAGGCAACATCCTGGGTAAACCTTTTCTGTACCCTCTCCAAAGCATTCACATCCTTCTGGTAGTGTGGTGACCAGAACTCTATGCAAAATCCCAAGAGTGGCCTAACTAAAGTTCTATAAAGCTGCAGCATAACTTGCCTATCCTTATACCCAATGCCTCTTTCAATGAAGGCATGCATGCCATAGGCCATCTTTACCAATTTATCGACCTGCGCTGCCACATTCAGTGATCTGTGGACCTGTACACCCAGATCCCTCTACATATCAAAAGGGATCAATGGTTCAGGGTCCACTTTTTGATTATGCTTCTGTGGGATAGAGTGGGCTTTTCTACATCAAAGGCGTTATACAGCTCAATTTAATACTGCATACTTTCAAGTTTTTTACTGCAGTTTTAATAAAAAAAATTGCGCTATGTTTATGCAAATTAAAACTGTAAATCATAAACAGAGACAATATAATGAATCGGCTTACCTGCTGGCGAATCTCTGGCTGCTCATGAACCAGTGGTATAAGTGTGCCGACAATAACATGAAGGTGGCTTTCAAGTGCATCTCCACAGCATTCTACAGCGGTTTTGCAAGTAACATTTAAGAGGTCACAACACAGAGAAAAGCTGCGTGTAGATACATCATCTTTGTGTGACGGCCTGAGAAGAAAAGTTACAGTGCGTGGACTGAAAAATGATAAACGAGTTTTTGAGGTAAACATTCGGGTCTTTGGGGCAACTGGAATCCATCTTAAAATTTTAGTTACACAGACCCCATAATCTTGTATTCGTCAGCTCAAAACCAAAATCGTGGAGCAATTTGCTACAAGTGGCTAATGGAAACTGAAGTTGTTCAGTGAAAGTGATTGATTCGACAACATAACAACACATTGCAATATGTTTGCTATATTTTACCACTACTCTACACCAAGAGGTACAGAGTTCTAGTCTGTTGATGTAGTCCCCACAGATGAGCTCCTGAACTTAACTATGGCAATGAAGTGGTGGGAGAAGAAACCAGATTACATCCCCTAAAAAGAGAACCTACATAAAAGACACAGATTCATTAATTCACAGATGTGTTAACTGGAATATATATTTTGCTCATCCTGTCACTGAGGTAATGCTGCCTTACTGGAAAGGTCTTAGAGGTTGAGAAATTAAAAGCACTCAACTAGCAAGAAATAACAGCAACAAGAACAAAGTTGCTGGAAAAGCTCAGCAGGTCTGGCAGCATCTGTGAAAGAAAAAACAGAGTTAACGTTTCGGGTCCGGTGACCCTCCTCAGAACTCAACTCTGATGCATTCACAGGATTTCAGCTGATTACTGACTTTGACTTAATTTTGTGCCTTGAACATGATAGATCTTGAAACTTTAAACATTACATACCAACATCAGCAGGCAGACAAAAGTCATTTTTCTAAAATTAGAATCAACAGAATTTCTTTTTGAAAAATACATTTGTGTAATGCAACAATTTGAAGGATGATTGGTCCAATGTGCTACTTTTGTTTTTACCATGTTTCACTCATTCAGAGTTACAAGTCTTAGTGATAAACGATTCCACCGGGCAAGAGAATGCAGAAAACAAGACTGGCATGAACAATTATCATTACACAGATTAACATTTTGAGAATCAGATGTTCAATGAAAATAAAAATTGTGCCAGTACTGGCTTAGTAAATGCAGTGCCAAATCTTCTGGAGTTAATCCTTTACACACATTGAGTTAATAAGTAGCTAGGAAGGCAGAAGAAAATCGTTCTTCAGGTGGTTAGAGGAATCACTTAAGGACTTCAGCTCTTTAACCTATTGAGTGATTCCTTTTGAAAAATGCATCAGGTGAGGACTAGTTCATCTAAATTATCTTTCCTCTCCAATCCTCACTCCTAGCATAATTTAGCTTTTGGACAAATAGGAAAACAAGTTGTTACAGCATAACTGGTGCTACGTAACAGCACAAAACAGTTGGCATCTTTCAGGTTGGGGTAGAGATAATATACAGTACGAACATTTATTTTTTTTCTTAAAAAACATTTCATTTGATTAAATAAAGAATAAAACGTAAACATATTTGAACCATCAAAGGAATAAGAAGAACGAACCAGCTATTAATATGGTGGATCAGACTATAGATGACATCACGAAGGACAAATGCCCACACTCCTCCCAGGCCATCTTTTATCTCTTTCAGCAGAAGGTTTACAAACAAACGATACATCATCAGGATCCGATGCTTTTCATAGGTACTACTGTTGTTTGCTGCCTTCTTAGAAATTGCTAGCAAGATTTTCTGGATTGAATCCTGTTGGCAACACATTTCAGACAGCTTGTAATTCAGGGCATCAAAAATGCCTTCTTAAAAACAAGATATATTATTTGAGCGTCATTACAGCATAGATGAAAGCTATCAAGTCTACGCAGGCTTTCTGCACAGAAACCCAGCCTGTCCCATTCCCCAGCTCTACTCACATAGCCCTGAAAATTCATTACCCTTAGCTGCCTAGCCATTTTCCTTTTGAAATCTGATTATTTCTACTTTCGCTGTTCTCACTTCATCAAAGTTCCGGTCATCACGTCTTGCTGCACAAAAAAAGTTTTTCATCACAATTTCCCTGCTTCTCTTGACAAAAAAAGGCTTTAAATGTGTCTCTCTTAAAACCTTGTATTAACATTTTTTGATCAATTTACTTAAAACCATCACAGTCTTGTTTATAAACAAGAATCAAGGCTAGGCCCCTCAGCCCTTTGAGCTTGCTCTGCTATTCAAGATCATGGCTGATCTGACTTTAACCCTAACTCTACATTCCTGCATACCCTTCTAATCTTTCATTCCTTTGGTCATCAAAAATTGAGTACAATATATCCACTTGTTTCCCCTTTATCTACAAGCACAAGTTACTTCTTCAAAGGAGTAAATCACCAATAAATTAGTTAAACATGACTTCCTTTTGACAGAAAATACTTCAACCACTTACCTTGAACTTATCCAAGTATCCTGTTATATTGACTTTAATAATGGCTTCTAATATTTTCCCTATGGCAGATGTTAAGATAACTGGCCTGTAGTTTCCTGCTTCCTGTGTCAGTCCCTCTCTGAATAAAGGAGTTACATTAATATTTTCCAATCTAAAGGAACCTTCCCTGAATTTATTGAGTTTTGGAAAATTAAAACCATGCATCATTTTATTAGCTACTTCTGTTAAGACCCTGCGATGAAATCCATCAGGACCAGGGGACTTGTCAACTTCCAGTTTCAACAATTTACTCAGTACTACTTCCCTGGTAATTGTAAATCTCTTAACTTTGTCCCTCCCTTTAAATTTGTGATTTACAGTTACAGCTGGGATGTTAATTACAAACCTCTCTAGTGAAAATCAACATAAAATGTCTGCTCAATTTGTCTGCCATCTCTGTATCTTTCATTACCAAATCCCCAGGCTCAGTTTTTATAGGAACAAAAACAAAGTTGTTGGAAAAGCTCATCAGGTCTGGCAGCATCTGTGTAGGAATAAACAGAGTTAACGTTTTGGGTCCGGTTTTCATAGGACCATTGCTTACTTTGTTATCTCTATTGTTTTTAGTTATCTGAAGAAACTTTTCCTACCCTGTTTTTATATTCTTGGCTAACGTTCCCATGTACTCTAACTTTTCCATCCTTCTCAATTCTTTAGTAATTTTCTGTTTTTTTTTATATTCTGTCCAATCTACTTATTTGCTGATATGCGATATTAATGGTATAATTTTCTTTTGAGTCTGACACCATCTTTCATTTATTTTTTAGGTCTGGCCTTTAACATTTTTATTAAATGTTGGAAAGTATGTATTGTGCACATCTGGAATATCCCCTTAAATGTTTGCCACTGCATTTGTACAACTATCCCATAACCTAAATTGCCAGTTCACTTTCACTAGCTCTGCTTCCAGGTGCTCATAATTGCCCATGTTTAAATTCAAAAAGTAATCTTGGAAACACACCTCGCTCCCTTAAATGGAATAAGAGCAGAGGTTATGTTGGAGCTGTACAGCACTTTCACTAGGAGACAACTGGAGTACTGTGTGCAGTTCTGGTCACTGCACTAGGAAGCATGTGATTGCACTGGAGGGGGTTCAGAGGAGATACACCAGCATGTCGCCTGGGATGAAGCAGTTTAGCTACAAAAAGAAGCTACGTAAGCTCAGGTTGTTTTCTTTAAAGCAGAGGTGTCGGAGATGTATAAAATTATGAGGGGTGTGGACAGAGCGATTAGGAAGCAATATGCCACATACAAATAGAATATGTTAAACACATTTTGCCTTTACAAATCAATTTTGGCCCTCTTTAATTAACTCATAACCCTCAAAGTGACTACCAATCCCTGCTGATAAATGTTTCGAAAACCTTGTGCACCAATCATATCAAAATACCCTCAGAGACAGTAGGATGCTGGAGAATCTGAGATAACAGGGTATAGAGTTGGATGAACACAGAATGCCAAGCAGCATCAGAAGGGCAGGAAAGCTGACGTTTCGGTCCAAGACCCTTCTAGGTCCGAAACGTCAGCTTTCCTGCTCCTCTGATGCTGCTTGGCCTGCTGTGTTCATCTAGCTCTACACCTTGTTGTATCAAAATACCTATGGTTTCTTGAAATATCCTCACACCCTTTTTTGAACAACATCATCATGTATGTCTCTTTCCAATACTCTGGCACATTCTCTATATCCGGAGAAATTTGGAAGAATTTGGAAGTATACAAGCCCTTTCACCATCTCCGTCATCATGGCCCTTCACAGTCTGGGATGCAAGTTATCCAGACAAGGTGTGATATTAACTTACTGTTTTTGGTCTAGTTCTCATTTCTGGTGCCAATGCTACACCCAGGGATGGTCCCTCAGCCAGTCCAACAATGTTTCGTAGAACAAAATCAATAGATTGCTGTTACACCCTGCAAAATGTTTGAACATAGATACTGCAATTGTCATTGCAATGGTACAAGCCTGTAAGGCAGTGAGCTGAATTGAATTATTTCAGACTGAGCTTCCAGATGTTGGACGGTTTCTGCTTGCAGTAAAATAGAAGCAGAAGAATCAGCTTTTGGATGCTGCATAATGGAAGGGTCTGCAAAATCCAACCTGTGATATTTCTAAACAGCAATGGCGTCAGACATATTTAGAGTATTACTATTTGTGCTGTCAATTCACCAGTTTTGTTAACAATCCTGTGTATATTTGGATACAGAACCTTCAGATGTCTTTCTTATGCCATTCTAACAAACACTGGCCTTATCTGCTGGTGCACTCTGAGGGTTTTGTGCACTATCCCTTGCAGCCACGCTCTGGATATCATTACACATATTGCTACCCTGTTCTATTGCCTGCCCTTTCTTTTCAAATTACTACATTGTCCCTCATATGATACTCCAACTTCGCTACTTAGTTTAATCCCATGACTACAGGTTTAGTTAAATGATTTGTCAGAACACTGGTCTGAGTACAGTTCAGATGAATACCATCCCAACAGTATAGCTTCTCTTTCCCAAGATGTCAGTGCCCAATAAATCAAAACCCATATCTTTAATCCATCTTTAATCTATATATTTATCCTCATTTAGCTTACACCAATTTGATCACAGGAACATAAGATCTAGGAGCAGAACTAGGCAATTCAGCTCAATCCTGCTTCGCCATTCAGTAGGATCATGGCTGATCTCATCTAGGCCTCAATTCAACTTTCCTGCCTGTTCCTTGAAAGTAACCTTTCAACACATTACTAATTAAAAATGTTTATTTCCTTCTTAAATTTACTCAATGTCCTAGCATCCATTACACTCTGTGGTAGTGAATTGCACAGACTCATGACACTTTGAGACAAGTAATTTCTCCTCATCTCTCAGAGTTAAATCTGCTACCCCTTATCCGACAGCTATGACCTTTCATTCTGGATTTCACCACATATGGAAATATCGTCTCATGGCTTAGGTAGCAATCTGGAGATTCGTACCTTTATAATCTTATCTGGTTCTGCTAATTTAGACTTTAGCTAGGAATACAGGAACAGAAGTAGTCCATTCAGCCCTTCAAGCCTGTTCCGCCATTCAATGAGATCACGGCTGATCTGTGGCCTAACTCCATATACCTCCTTTGGGCCCATATCCTTTAACGCCTTTGCTTAGCAAAAATTTATCTATCTCAGATTTACAATTAACCACTGATATAGCATCACCTGCCATTTGTGGAAGATGGTTCCAAATCCCTACCATCTTTTGCCTGTAGAAGGGCTTTCCCCATAACATCTCTCCTGACCAGTCTGGCCTTAATTTTTAGACTGTTCCCTAGTTCTAGAATCTCCTAAACCACAAAGTAGAACCTCTTTCTTAGTTATATTGGTGTTGTTGGTACCCAGGAGGACAATGACATCTAGATTGTTCCACTCTCATAAGTTCCTCTCCAGTCCTAGGTAGTTTGAGATTGTTAATAGGTTAGTAATGAGGGGGTGGGAGGTGGTTGTGATGTATTGAACAGTGCAAGTCTAGCAATGGAATTCATGGGATTTGGCACTTCAAGATGAATTCCATTTCTTTTAAAAGCCATGAGCTTTTAAAAGAGATGTTTTATGTTTCTGACACATGGCATCCAAATCCAGAGGGCTGAACTACAGACACTGACCATCACATTTATCTGTCCCTCTGTCTCTGCAGTTGTCTAGACAGCCTTCAGGCCCTCTGTGTATAGGGGACTTCTCTCTTGAAAATCTCCATCAAGGCATTCAGCTCTGCATCAGAGAACCTTTATTCTTGCCTGTTGCCATAATTCAGGGTTCTTGTTGCTCACAAGCTTATAAAACTATTTCTACCACTTGTTCTGTTCAGAATACACCTCTTTTAAGAGGCGAGGACTGGCAGTAAGTAATATAGGTTAGCTTCAACTGGTGCAAACACTGTCCAAATTTTGGGGCCCGCTAGGAAGTTGGGTCACTTATTAGTTCATTTAACTCTGGTTGTAGCAATGTGAGAGCCTGGTTGGGTTTAATACAATTTCACCACCGTGGAAATGGCTTGCACTTCTTAGTTAGAGCACCGTTCAAAATTATTGAGAAAGATGTGGATTATAGGAAGATTGCTAGAATATTCAACCTAACAGCTAAAGAGAAGGACGACTATGACAATTATCAACCCATGCTTTGCTTCCTTCTCAAAACTGAAAAGTTGTCATAACTTTATTACTGTAAGGGCCAGGTCATAGGCAGCACCTTTAAAAAATTCTGATCACTGTCAATGCTGCTTTTATTTTCTTTATTAACGAAGGGCAAATACAATATGTAAATACACAAAAAAACATACCGGGTTTTTTGAAAGAACTGCAACAAGTGACTTAAATTTTTCTTTGTGGCAACTACTAATGTATTCCAATGTAGCTTTGATTGCAGAAGATGGAAAATAAGGTGGATTAGGTGCAGGATCCATTGCACTATATAGAGATGAAAATACAAGCATTTCTGAGCACATGTATCACTTTGAAAAAATTGCAATTTCATCATACAAAAATCTTGCAAAAATATCACAAAAATACCTACATACGGGTCACACACATTGTATTGTATAATGATGAGATTCAGAAGTTTCTCATGCAAGCAGTCATATATGCAAGACATCTCCAGTCTTAGCTTGGACACCATATTTAGTACTTTAAAATAGTAAAAACTTAAAACTGATGTCATCCATTTCAGCCTGTTTATAATTGCTAATTGTCAACAAATATCAAAAAAAAGTAGTGGATAAAATTGACAATTTGGGCTATTTAATCTCATGCAAATTTAAGCTGAAAAATAAACTAAGAAACTTTTATGCATCGATTAGGAAATAAAAACAAATATATTAAAATTCAAAAATGGGAACAGAATTAGAAAAAAAATTGCTATACCTTGTATAATTCAACATTCCACCCAATGCACCTGAAAAATCACCATCTGCAAGTTTGCTTCCAAGCTACTCACCATCCTGACTTGGAGATATATCTTTGTTCCTTCATTGTTGCTGGATCAAACTTTCAGAACTCCCTTTCTAACAACACTTGGTAGTAACTACACTCAAGGGGCTGCCACATATCAAGAAGTCAACTGACCACCACCCTCTACAGGGCAATTAGGGATGGGCAATAAACGGCAGCGTCTCCCATATTCCCTTCAATGAATAAAAAATTAAATCTGGCGGCTTGCATACACAATAATGTGACACACACTGAGAATTAAATAAAAGCCAGCCAGATTTCTTAGTCAAACATTTTCTAAGCCCTGAAAATTCTGCTGGACTGATTTACTTTCAGTTCTCAATTCTGCTGTAGCTGCAGTGGCCTTCTTGTTCAATCTCTTAGAGCTCAACCAATTAAGAACCCACCTTCAGGACTGGAGTACAATTAAGGGCAGCAGGCAGTTAAGGAAATTAAGAGTTCAATTCAGCAAACCAACTTGAAAGACTGCAGGCAACTCTGCTGTATTAGCAATGGCAGTTTTTCTGAGAATGCAGGAGGAGACAGCAGATACAATGGGGCACAACAAAGATGATGGCAGCAGCTGCCTCTGCAGCAATTGGTTTAACTTTGACTGGTTTAAGGTGAAACAGTTACTTTCTTTTAAAGTACGTAACAGGCTTTTATAGATATGCAAATCTGGAATTGAGTTGTCATGTAGTACTGTGATAAGGTTATGTTCCTAATAACATACCATGGTGCATGAGAATATTTGTATCCAAAGAGAAAAAAAAGAATATAATACTGTTCTCTCAAAGTAATGGGAACCTTAGGGAACTAGTCAAGAGATAACAGAAAGTGCACATCTGAAGAAACCAAACAAAAAAGGGCACATTCCAACAAGCCAATCTGAAACTGATCACGTACTGTTCATGCATCAAGTCAATCAGTGCTCAGGAATGCTACTGACCATGCACATGGGTAATGGTTAGCAAAGGTGAACAAATAGTAACTCTTAGCAGGTAGATGCACAGTAAGCAGAGATGACAGAAGATGGTCAATAGAACAAGTGGCCAGTGAGCCAAAAATCACAAGTTGATGTTTCAAAAGAACTGACTGATTTGCTACTTTTATTAAGATTTATTTTTGTACTCATTGTGACAAACTTATAAATTCTGTGAAACTTATGAAAACATATTCGTACTCCAAGTAATCTAGTAGTTAGGACAAAAAGACTTTTTAGAACCCAGTTGGTAATACTATTAGGTCTTACAACTAAAGTTAAGTTAAAAATCCCACACTTATACTATCTTAACAAGAATCTCCAGGAGCTATTCAAATAATGACAAGCCTCTGTCAGCTGAAGACCTCAGCCTTGCCCTTTTTTGTCATCAAGTTGCAGCGGTGCTGGTAAAAATTACAACATCAGTGGAACACAGTAGTTAATTGCTTAATTATCCACTGTAATTGCTTTCCTGTCACTGGTGGGCATATTGCCATCAATGCACTCAGCCCACTCCCTGGAACAATAAAATCCACATCCCATTTCTTAATGTGGCACAAAAAGATCAAATTGAATTCAAATAAAGCCATTAAAAAAACCCAATTACAATAAATAAGAAGCACATACAATTTCAATACATTCACGTTATTTCTTTAAGAATGATAATCTTCATGTGAAAACAGCTGGAAAACAAATTATTTTCATGATGGGAATGCTGGAAAGCTGATAACTGGGTTTGTAGTGTCATTATCAATAAATAGCTTCAACTCCAGTTAATTAATTGTCTTACCCTGAAAACTTTACCACTTGCGTACCATCTCCTGAATCTTGGTTGGGAGGGTCATACAGTGTATTGAGTAGTTCAACAACAATCTCTGGCAATCTGCTGTGACTCAAATGATCAATTTGCTTTCATAAAAGAAAAAAAATACCAATGTTAAAGAATAGTTGAGAAATTATGTTGTTATACCAAATGTGCCCAAGCAAACAAGGTGGGTTCCCAGAAGGAAAATTACATGGAAATACTTGGCCACATGTATAGTTCCTGAAACATTTCTTGTTTTCCATTATAAACCAAAATAATGAGGCGGTCATTTGGCACTTCAAGCCTGTTCTGCCATTCAACATGGTCATAGTTGATCATCCTACTCAGTACCTTGTTCCTGTTTTTGCCCCATATCCTTTGATTCCCTTTAGCCCCAAGAATAAAATCTATCTCCTTCTTAAAAACAGACTGCCTTCTGTAGCAGAGAATTCTACAGCTCAGTACTCTCTGGGTGAAGACATTTCTCATCAAATCAGTCTAAATGGCCTACTGTATCCTTAGACCGTGACCCCTGGTTCTGAACACCCTGATCATCAGGAACATCCTTCTTATGTTTATCCTGTCTAATCCGGTTAGAATTTTCTATGGGATCTCCCCTCATTCTTCTAAACTCCACTGAATATTGGCTCTCTTCACACATTAGTCCTATCAGCCTAGGAAACAGTCTGATAAACCTTCATTGCACTTCTGCCATAGTCAGGACATCCTTCCTCAGGAAAGAAAGCCAAAACTGCACTAGTACTCCAGGGGTGGTCTCAACAAGGCTATGTACAAATGCTGCAAGACATCCCTGCTGCTGTATTCAAACTCTCTTGTTATAAGGGCCAACATACCATTTACCTACTTCACTGCCTGATGCACCTACATGCTTATTTTCAGCAAAACCCAGGGAAGAAGCCAAGCAGAATTCTAACAAAAGTGGTTTGGCATCAAATTTGATTAAAAGTATTAAAAGCATCATTCCAGTCTACTAAATCTCAAAATCTCTATGATAGTAGCATCACCAAAGCAAAGCAAGATTTGCACTGACTGCAGGAGAATCCCTGTTGAATGTAGTTTCTCCTTTTTTAGCTCAGGGTGACATTGCATGGGTAAACACAGAAAATGCCAAAAGTGGCGCAAATCTAGTTAATCTCACCTGCTGCCCTAGGCAATCATCTTCCTTCAACATGTCGAACACCTTTGATGCATTTTCCCTTTGCTGTGCCATATTACTTTCAGATCCATTTTTATCTTGATATGCAAAGCACGGTAGGATGTAAGCCATGATCTTTGGAAGGCAATCAGCAAGCAATTCTTTCCAATTCCTCTTAATGCATGCAGCAATTGATTTCACTTCCTCCAAGTTACTATTAACCATTAGATGTGGCACAAGAATTTTGTAATGGGATCTAAAACGCATTATCAGCAAAAATTAACTTAGTTCCCTTATCAATATTAAAAGTTAACTCAAAATACATCATCCTCTGAAAATATAGAAATCACTATTTGGGCTGGATTATTTCATTTATTTCTTGATCATATGGTACAGACTATTTTGGCTGGTGAATTTAGCACTCACGATGATGTTGAAAGGGGTGGGATTTTATTGTTGGGAAGCAGTAACACTCCCATTCTGCATGGCATCAGCATCAATCACTTTCACATAAGAAATAATACTTAGGTGCATAACAAAGCTCAGTCTACTGTACCCTGGCCCCCAAAATAAGAAGAAAAAAATCAATTGCAGAGGTAGCAGTGTAAGTGTTTCCATTTCCATATAAACAACCCCAACCTCTTGTAATCAAAACTGTTGATTTGGGGTGCTTGTGCTGTGGGAACATGCCCACTAGAAAGTGGAAAATCTACGTGGGATACTGCCACATCTATTCCAGATCTTAGCACTTGCGTCATCTCTGCAGCACAGTACTGTATATCTGCCTGTCAAAGATCATCTCACACACAACTTTGGACACTCAACTGAATGAAAGAATATCTATCATAACTGGAATCCTCCACTTAAAACCCCCAACATCTCAGATTTTCAAAGTCAAGAAAATCCAATCCAAAACATCCACACTCCTCTGAAACCAGGTAAGGGGGTCCTTCAGAAATAAGTAGAGTAGACAAATCCACTACAAGCCCACTGACTCCCAAGTTACCCGACTTGAAATCCTCAAACTGTTTCCTGTAAAGACTCTATTCCATTCTCCCAGTTCCTCCATCTCTGTCACATTTGTTCTGAAGATGCCAACTTCGAGAAGGGGGCCTCACAAGTGTCCATGTTCTTCCTCCACCAGACACATATTCCCCTTCCCTCCCTCGTCAGCCTTCCACAAGGACCGTTCCCTCTGGGACACGCTGGTCCACTCCTCTTTCACTTCCAACAAGTTCCCACAGCCTCACAGCACCTTCCCTTCCAATCAGAAAAGGTGTAACACCTACCTATTTACTTCCTCCCTCCTCATCATCTAAGGCCTCAAATACACCTTCCAGGTGAAGCAGTGCTTTAACTGCACTTCACTCAATCTAGTCTACTGTATTCACAGCTCACAATGTGGTCTCCTCTACACTAGGGAAACAAAGCACAGACTAGGTGTCTGCTTCGCAGAACACCTATGTTTCAGCAGCAAAAAAAAGACCATGAGCCTCCAGTTGCTTGCCACTTCAAGACACCACCTGCTCCCTGGCCGACATCTCTGTCCAGCTTGCTGCACTGCTCCACAGAAGATCAGCACAAGCTGGAAGAGCAGCACCTCATTTTCCACTTGGGAACTCTGCAGCCTTCTGGACTTGATATCGAGTTCCACAATTTTAGGGCATGAGCACCTTTTCCCCATGCTACCCCCCACCTCCACATTCCAGGCTTTCTCATGCCATGGGCCACTACCACACACAACCCATTGTAAGCTACTAATGGTTTCCATAAGCCACTATTCATTCCCCTAGGCTGGCCTTTATCCACTCATTTGTCTATCTAACTATCTCCACTTATCATTTACTCCTACCCTCTCCCCCAACCCCATGTTCAACATAAAAACCATCCTTTTCCTAGCTACCATCAGTTCTGAAGAAGGGTTACTGGATCCAAAACGTTAACTCTACTTTCTCTCCCCAGTGCTGCCAGATCTGCTGAGATTTTCCAGCAAATTCTGTTTTTGTGTTAGAGTAAGTGGATGTTTTCCTCAATTTGGCTTTTTCAAAAACTATTGAGTACAGTTTATCTTGAACAATGTCCTCTTTACCGTAAAGAGAATGAATGGATGTTAAAACTTCTGAAATAACTGATTACTGATATGACTGAAAAACATTAATTTCAAATACTTGTTGGACAAAAGGTGCAGTGAAAACCAGAAACACTGCTATCATGAGAGAGGTTAAAATAATGCTGTATTTCCCAACATACATTAGTAATTGAAGGAAGATTCAGTACATCTTCCTGAAATTGGCACTTCATTGTAAACATCTGCTACATATGTTCAGGTGTTATGTAAAAATCAAGACATTCACAATATCATGCTTTGTCACTTCAGTAACACTTAAATTACCTGCAAAATTCTTCCAGATCGGCGCAGTTCAATAAGACATAAGGGAACGTAGACAAGCTATAGCTTGAATCATCCATTCTCAGCCATTCGTGGATAAGGTAATCCAAGTGGGAAACCATGAAGCTTTCTGAATTACGATACTTCAAACAGTTTGATACAGTCTCAAGAATCTAATTAGAGTTAACAGGTAGGTCATAAAAGTATCTTTTATCTACTACTGTAAACAATATAGAATCATAAAACCACGGGCAACAAAACAAAATTTAATATTTTTAAAACATCATTTGATAGCAAAATTATTAATTATCACAAATTAACTCCAGGAACTGGCTGTTTACTCAACATAAAATTACTAATTTTGACTCAGTTTATTAAATAAAACCTCCAGTATAGAGAAGTCACTTATTCATAGATTTACATATGTTCAGACTCACTTCTACAAGGAAACTAGACAGTTAGGTCAAGAGGAGAAAGATAGTAATCTGCTTCGCTTTTCAGCAGTCATGTGCTGACATGCTCAGGACTTGTTGAAAGGTTTTCAGCAGGTCATTCAGAATAGTTCAAGAGTTAGTGAACAGACAGTTTAATAAGTTAGATGGAGGTAGTCAGAAGAGAAGGCTACTATGTTCACACTGCTAATGAGTCAGGTATGCAGGAGCAGGGAGAGGAGGCTCCATTCCAAAAGGTTGTTGCTATAGCAAGCTCTGAGATGTTAGGAGAAGCTTAAGGATCTAGGAGGGGCAGTTAAGCGTTGAGGTTAGGGTTCAGAAAAAGCTTACGAAATGTGGATGCTCAGGAGAAACCGTGCACCATTAACAGATCATTGCAGTGGAAAGTGGGGATGAAGGAAGCGCACAAGCAGTATTTGCTTGTGCAGTGAAAACTTTTCCGTGTGAAAAATGTTAAATCTAGAGAAATGCAGGGGCAGTATTAGCTTGGTGAAGCCAAGTGGCGGAAAAAAAAAAAACTGGAGTTGTGGTTATGAGTAGGTGATGGAATGCAGTTTCAAGAATATAGAGGAACATACTCCCTGGAAAGGAGGGTAAAGTATCAGAGCAAGAACAGTCATTGCAGCAGTCTTTGATAGAGTAGCTTTTGGCAGAGATATGAAGCTAGGTCTTAAATAAGGATAGTAGAATCCCTTGTAAGGTTTAATGAGATTTGATGGCCACAGTGTCTTTCACATCTGTGGGATTGCTAAGGATTCTGTGGAATGCATCTAAGTTGTATTTGGCATTTAATGTGCTCATGTGTTACTGGTCCCTAGCCAGACTGCAACATATATTGAGCAGTATGGTCTGGGACAATAACATATAAGTGGCGATTACATTTGAGGGGCTCACTGCTGTGATGATGGATTTATTTGGTGAATGTTTTGGGTTTCACTTAGAGGAGTGATTTAGTACTGAAGGAGGTGGGACATGCAGAATTTAGAACTTTGGCGCAACATTTATTGAGATTGGGTGGTTTTGTACTGTGAAGAGGGGCTTTTGGCAGAGTGCCAGTGCAGTGGTTTCGAGGTTTACAGAGCTTTGGTGGCACTTACCAAGGTGGCTTAGTCTTAAGATGTGGGTTTTAATAAGAGAGTTAAATTGTTAAAGTGATCGATTATTGAGAAGGTTTAATTTAATTTGCTGAGATGAGGACTCTATCAGGGACAGATTAGTGGGTAGGTTGGGTTTCACTGGTGTATACCAGATTTGGAGCTGTGAGCTTTGAGAAAGGGTCAGAGAATGACACAGATGGAAAAAGATTGTATTCACATTTGCAGTTATCTGGGCTCGGCCAGCAAAGCGTTGCACCATTAGTGAGAACAACATTGTGAGTTAATAGCTAAGGAAATAAACCTGGCTTTAGCTGAGCTTCCAGAACCAGGGGACACAGCCTCAGTGTTAAAGGGCAAGCTATTTAAGACTGAGATGAAGAGCAGGTTCTCTACTCAGATGATAGCAAATCTTTGTGTTTCTTTTTTCCGGAAAGTTATGGAAGGTCAGTCCTTGAGTACATTCAACATAGAAAATGATAGACGTCTTGATGCTAACAGCATCAAGGGATATGGGGATAGTATGGGAAAAAATATCATTGAAGTAGTTAATCAGCTACAATTTAGAATGACGGGGCAGTCCCGAGGGGCTAAATGCCCTACTCCTGTTCCTATGTTCCAAAGACTCTAAAATCTGAATTGTAGTTGTATTAGGCAGTTGGTGTTTGCCTCAAGTTGCACCCTCTGGTTATCGACTAAACCCGAAACATACTGGTTTTCATCTTTCATTATGATACAGCTGATGAGATTGAAAACAGAATATAGATGTTAGGCAAGTCTACTATTTGCTTGCCTTGGCTACACAACAAACAAAGAAAGGTAACTGCAGTTTGGAAGCTGGAGTGTGAGTGTACAAGGTGCCTGGTATGATCAACTCGCATTCCACAGCATGTGTATGTGAGCTGATTTATCAGTAGCTACACAAGCTTAATGTTGACAATTCCACGCTAAGGAAACCAAATTAGCCAATATATACTATATTTGGAAGGCTAATTATAACTTCTATATGGCATGGAAAAGGTGGTGTAGTTGACCTTGAGCATGGCGTTATCTTTGTAATTAGAAACTGGTCTACAATGTCAACTAAATCACTAGCAGCAATCTGGAGTGTCTTATCTCCCAGAGGCTAATATCTGATGAAGGATGAGACAATGTCATGTACATCTGTATACTAACTCTGTCTGCCAACATCTCAGACAAACAGCAATTCTACAATTCCTCAGATGACTTACCATAGAACATGGCAAGAAGCTACTGATTCTGGATGACTTCAATGCATATACTGGGGAAAATAGTAATCATGGTCAACGTACCTTGGTTGTTATGGAATAGGCAACATCAAAGTTAATGGACAACAGCTTCTCAAACCCCAAAAGAACTGTGTCACTAACAGCTTCTTTCAGGACCGATACTGCCAGATAGTGTCATGGTAGCACCAAAAGGTCTAAATAGACCTAGTCAGCACAAGAAGGTATGATTTGTCCAGTGTTCTCTACAGTGAAGATTGTGAGACCCAATCATTCTTTTTTCAGCACTAGAGTGAACACGTTACAATTCAAAGCTCAATAATCTATCATGCACCAGCATCTCTCTGCAAGTAATGATGCCAAATACCAGCACGTCACGCGGGCACTAGAACAACTGCGACCTATCACAAGATTTACAGGAAAATCTGGTGTTGGTATAGATGAAGCTTAGAAGACACTAAGCAGGGGAAGCATCATTTGGTAAAGATGGAACCGGCAATAGGGGCTGGTTTAAGATGTATGGGCGGCACGGTGGCCTCGTGGTCAGCACTGTTGCCTCACAGCGCCAGGAACCTGGGTTCGATTCCAACCTCAGGCAACCGTCTGTGTGAAGTTTGCACATTCACCCTGTGTCTGTGTAGGTTTCCTCCGGGTCCTCCCACTGTCCAAAGATGTGCAGGCCAGGTGGATTGGCCATGCTAAATTGCCCGTAGAGTTCAGGGATGTGTAGATTAGGTGGATTATAGAGGGATGGTCTGGGTGGGATGCTCTGAGGGCTGGTGTGGACTTGTTGGGCCGAAGGGTCTGTTTCCACACCATAAGGATTCTATGATTCTACTTAGCTGGGATGACATCTATCAGTGATACAAAAAACGAAGCTTACCTGACACACAACATAAACCCAATAGCTAAAACACTGTACTACTTGATAACAGCTAAGGCAGCCAAGCAAAAGATAGGAAGATATTCTGGATAATGCTGCCCTTTGCTACAGCAACACTCACTTGATATAGTTAACAAATACTGCAACCTCAGGTCTAAGGTGACAGACAATCAACCCTTGATGGTGAATTTGTTACACACAGTAGGAAAGCAGCTACCACCTTGACAAAAGCATGAAATTCACGTAGAATGACATCAAGTTATCACTTAGGACCAAGTTGATGATTTAGAAGCTCTGTATTGTCAGCATATTTTTCAGTAGCTGTGAAACATTGGCAACTCAGCTACCAAGATAAGCATCTCAACAATTTCCACCTTTACTGTCTGTGGCAGAATATGCTAACTGGGTAATACCATTAATGTGGCAGTCCCCTCAAACAGAGTGCTTCTATGTTTGTGAACTCCCATCAGAAAGTGGCTGCCTCTTTGTCTCCATCTTTGGACATGCCTGAGTTAGTCACATTTCAAGCATTTTATGTTTGGTAAGGCAACCAGAACCAACCAAATAGCAGGACACCAAATGCTCCACTTTAAGGATGCCCGTGAGCATGATTTGAATGGTTATATCTAGGAACCACAGGATGATGACAGAGGAAAACGGCAATACCTTCAGTAGGCTGGCACGCACACTACAATGACCAGAGTGACTAGAGTAGCTTGGCAACAGACACCAAGGTCCATAAAAAGCAACCCAGAATTACGTGAGCTTTATGTGCAGCATGTAGAAGAATCTGCCTCTTAAGAATTAGGCTCTTCAGGTGTACCCTTAAGAAGGCATTCCATCAGCACTTGTTTTCTGCATGTCTTTTGTCGATGGAACGATGCGAGAAATCTGAACTACATGGATGCCTTAGTTATTTCTGCCAACTCAATTTACTACTCCTTTTCCACTTCTGGTAAAGGTGCTGATATTTGCTGAAGCGACTGGCGTGGATAGAGTCCCCGCCTGTGCACTTAGATCCTGTGTGGACCAGATGGTGGAGGTACTCACAGACATCTTTAACCTCTCCTTACTATGATTTGACATCACCATCTGCTTCAAGAAGACCACCATCATACTGGTGCCAAAGAAAAATCATGCAGCAGGCCTCAATGACTACTGCCCGGTGGCTGTGACCTCTAATTATGAAGTGCTTCGAGAGGTTAGTCATGGCTCACTTCAACTCCAGCCTACCAAATTGCCTTGACCCTTTGCAATTCGCCTACCGGCACAACAGGTCCATGGCAATGCCATCTCCCTGGCTCTATAATCATCCCTGGAACATGTGGATAACAAGGATAGCTACGTCA
This sequence comes from Ginglymostoma cirratum, assembly GCA_024137785.1. Taxonomy (NCBI): domain Eukaryota; kingdom Metazoa; phylum Chordata; class Chondrichthyes; order Orectolobiformes; family Ginglymostomatidae; genus Ginglymostoma; species Ginglymostoma cirratum. The sequence continues at coordinate 15,422,384 of JAHRHZ010000263.1, read as the reverse complement.
GGCTCCTACTTATTGACTACAGCTCCACCTTCACTACCATAATTCCAAACAAAATAATCTCTAAACTTCAAGACCTAGCTCTCAGCTCCTCCCTTTGTAACTGGATCCTTGAATTTCTGGCCCATAGACTGCAACCAGTAAGAATAGGTGACAATACTTCCTCCACCATAATCCTCAAAACTGATGCCCTGCAAGGCTGCGTAATCAGCCTCGTACTATACTCCTTGCACACTCACAAATGTGAGGTAAATGGAGTTGGGGTGGAATTTAACAAGTTTGCTGATGACACCACCGTTATAGATATCAGACAACAATGACACAGAACACAGGAAAGAGACTGACTGCTTAGTGGCATGATGTAAAGACAACAATCTCTCTATCAATGTCTGCAAAGCAAAGGAGCTGGTCATTGACTTCAGGAAGCAGAGTGGAGGTCATGCCCCTGTCTGCATCAATGGTGCTGAGGTAGAGATGGTTGAAAGCGTCAAGTTCCTGGGGGTGTTGATCACCAGCAGTCTGTCCTGGTCCACCCACATCAATGCAATAGTCAAGAAAGCATAACAATGTCTCTACTTCCCCGGGGAGGCTGAGGAAATTCTGCATGTCCACAAGGACCTTTACCAATTTTGATAGATACACCACTGAAAGCATCCTATCGGGGTTATGGAGGAGGAGGTGTTGTTTCCTATTCTTACTGATTGCAGTCTATGGGTCAGGAATTCGAAGATCCAGTTACAGAGCGGGGAGCCGAGACCTAGGTCTTTGAGTTTAGAGATGATTTTGTTTGGAATTGTGGTGGTGAAGGTGGAGATGTAGTCAATAAGTAGGAGCCTGACGTAGCTATCCTTGTTATCCAGATGTTCCAGGGACGACTGTAAAGCCAGGGAGATCACGTGGCCATGGACCTGTTGTGCCTGTTGATGAAGTGCAAAGGACCAAGGCAATTTGGTAGGCTGGAGTTGAAGTGAGCCATGACTAACCTCTCGAAGCACTTCATAATTAGAGGTCAGATGCACTGGGTGGTGGTATGGTATGGCAAGCGCTCTTCTCTTGATTGCAAGAAACTATAGACAGTTGTGAACGCAGCCCAGTCCAGCACACAAACCAGTCTTCCATCCACTGACTTCATCTATACTTCCCGCTGCCTTGGGAAAGCAACCAACATAATTAAAGATCCCTACCGCCCTGGTTATATTCTCTTCCACCCTCTTCCATCGGGCAGAAGATATAAAAGTTCGAATACATGTAGGAATGGATTCTAAAACAAGCTTTTTCACCACGTATGGGATGAACTTCTTGAGGAAGTGGTGGATGCAGGCAGTTACAACATCTAAAAGCCACTTAGATAAGCACATGAATAGGAAAGGTTTGGAGGATATGGGCTAGGAGCAGGCAGGTGGGACTAGGATCATGGACTGGTTGGACCAAAGGATTTGTTTCCGTGCTGTATGACTCTTTGAAGACACTTTCTATTGAAGCAACTGAAGATCAGTGCTCACATTTTCAGAAAAAAGGTTTTGAATGGGAACTCCATGCACACATGGAGCTGAACAGGTTCAATGTGATGAAATGGTTAATATGGCCTAATGTCAGAAAACAGAATCAAGTGAATAAATATCACCATACAAATCTTCTATAGTTCAGAAAAGCTGATGATTTCATTTCATAGTTACTTTTTTAACAAGCGTAGGATTCAATTTGTTCTCCTTGAATGACTGGCAAATTGCAAATAAGGCTTGCTTTTCACAAATGGGGCTACAGCACATGATCAATGAAATCACTGTAAGCAGAGTAGCTCTTCTGTTACACTTCTCATCCTGGAGTTCCTCTTCACTATTCTGAGGAAAGATGAAAATGTTCAAAAGGTGAGACTGTACTTAAAACATTAACACATATGTGCAAGACAACTCACACTTGTATATGAGCACTAACAAATATAAATATGAGGGGTGACTAAAAGTTTGGACAAAGAACTGGGTATTAAGGGGGTGGAGAGAGGAGGAGATGAACTCAGGAAGCAGTAAAGTCTACAGTCAGACAAACGGAAAGTTTGAATAGATGAAATGTAGTAGTGGAAAAATTACATAGGTGTGGAGAAACTAAACTATAAAGGGAGTTAAACACCAGAGTGGGAATTTTAAAGTTGAGTTGTAGTGAAATCCTGTGGGAGGGAAGGAGAAGTGAACTCTGATGCTTTTAACACCCCGAAGAACTTGGCTGAAGGAAAATGAAACGTATTACTCAATTACCAAACACAAGCTCACAAAGGTGATCTTGTTGTCTATCTTCCTGCTTAAAGGAAACTTTGGCTACTATGAAACAAGAACAAAGTGCTAGAGAAATTCATGAGATCTAGGAAAATCAGTTCAGAGAAACAAAATTAACATTCTGATTCTGATATAACCCCTCTTCAGAAGAGTTAAATCAACTGAGCTTCTCTCTTCATAGATGCTGCCAGATCTGCTGAGTTTCAACTATATCCGCTCTCTAGTACCCACAGCTTTTATTTTTGCAGCAATGGTTCTTTTCAGGTATAGAATGTGGTAAATCGTGGATACATTACATACATAGAACTATATGAAAGGTCATGTATTCTATTTTTTCACAAGACAGGACAGCGTCTATGACTGCAGGAAGAAAATCAAAATGAAAATGTACCCTTCAGGTGAAGTAGGTTTTGAGAATACAAAGAATAAATGCCTTGGACAAATGGAGAAGTGAAAATCACAATGGGACATGTTTTCAGAGGCATTCTATTATAAATACAGAGTTAGGAATCAATTCCAGATAAAGTCAACAAAGTGCTGCAGGAATAAAATTTACAGATTATATAAAATATTATTTAATAATACAAAACCTTTTCAATTAACTGTGGAATGTTGTTGAAAAAAAGCATTTTTTAAAAAATATACTCTCTGCTCTTTTACAGACATTCTTTCTTTAGCTGAAAGCATAACACAAGTGATAATTATTCATAATTTCACTTTGACAATGAGTGATGGTGGGCTTTTTAATTGCAAGATGCATCTTATCTCAACCTCAGGCTGATGTTCACATTTGCACACATCTTACTGAGTTTAAGTCTCATCTCCTTTTACAACTTGAGGTCAGCTCAACTAACTTAACAGAGGCTTGAAAGAAAGCAGAGATTTCCTCAGTGAAATTCAGCCACCAAAAAATAATAACCTGGAGAAATGTAGCTTTTTACAGTGAGATGCCGAGAACAAAAATAAAGCACCCAGCAATACAACCTGTATTATTTCAAATTCAATATAGCAGACCACATTTCAGTGTCTCAAATAGATTAGAGTTGTTTCCATGCTGTATGGCTCAATGACTGTGATACAGCAAAATAAAGCAAGGCAAATATCAAAAAGAAAAGCAAAAACATTATATTTTTGTTTTAATGGTGGGTAATGCCAGGACACATGATCATAAAACGTGTTTTGAAGTATTTTTGAAGTAAAGGAGTTCAGTCGTACTAAATCAAATCCAATAAACTATTACAGTGGAGGTTTAGATAGTTCCTGCATGAGGAAAAAAAACTAGCAAATCAATTGAGTGAAATATTTTCAAACATATTTGAGTAGGAGAATAAAGCTGATGGTGGGACACTAGATAATGGCAGTCTGAGGGACAGAACTGAAGATATGGTCGTCTCCAAACAGATTCAGCTGGCCTCTCTTGGAAGTTGGCAAGGATACTCCATAGCTAAACTAAAAGAAGACAGTAAATGTACAATAACAGTGTGGAGCTGGATGAACACAGCAGGCCAAGCAGCATAATAGGAGCAGGAAAGCTTGATGTTTCGGGCCTAGACCCTTCATCAGAAAT
>JAHRHZ010000263.1:15364894-15418150 GCA_024137785.1 Ginglymostoma cirratum | reverse complement strand
TCATCAGAAATCATTTCTGATGAAGGGTCTAGGCCCGAAACATCAAGCTTTCCTGCTCCTATGATGCTGCTTGGCCTGCTGTGTTCATTCAGCTCCACACCTTGTTATCTCAGATTCTCCAGCATCTGCAGTACCTATTATCTCTGAGTAAATGTACAATGTTTGGAAGTCATGTGGAAAGATAGAAAATTGACAATACCTGAAATCTCATTCCTGCTTGTACTTTCATATACACATTTTCAAAGGCATTTTGCTGCAACTTCACAGGAAGGGCTTTCAGTTGTATAGATTCATCCTGTAGCTGGACCTCTTGGAATAGTCTGGAAACAACGGAATTCTTCAAAGTGAGTGATTATAATACCCGAGACAAGAGTAAGGTTTTTGCTAAAAGCACCCTACTGCCCCAGATTCCAGATGTTTTTAAAACAGTCATTTAATATTGTGACAAAAATATCAAACAACTGTGAATATGAATAGATGCAGATTCATTAGGGCAGGGTGCAATGGACTGGAACTCTGACCTTTTGGTTTTGTTACTCAGGTTGAATACCATCTAGACAAATGGGATCAAAGCCCCTCATTCAACAGCATCAGCAAATTATGCTTAGACAGCTTAATGTAATAAAATGCCAATAGCAAGATGGCGGCAGGTTAAGTTGCTCTACTCGGAGCTACACTCTGCTCGCCAGTTCTGTTGCTCTTTCTTTCTGTCTGTCTTTGTCCATCCTTTCTTTTTCTCCTTTCTTCTTTCTCCCTCTGTAGTAACTCTATCTCCTCCAACTACTTTTAACTACCTAACTAGAGTCGGGAAGGAGCTGGGTCACGACTGGGGACCACGTGGTGGGAGCTGAACATGCAGGTTGTGTCCTACAGCAATGGCAGATTGAGCGTGGGCCAGAGCGATGTAGGCGGATCAAGAGTGGGCTGGTGAGATCGAGCCAGTGAGGCAGCAGTGGCAAGATTGGACCAGTGAGCCAACCCACAGCGGAACTCTGGCGGAGGCATGGTGAGGGTTGGAAAGCCCAGAGGGGGACTGCGGCACTAGAATGGAGAGTTGGACTCTCTGAAGTTATCTTATCCTAAGTTAATGTGAATGGCAAAAGGTACACACTTTTAAATTGTATTTTTACACTGAAAACACTGAAAAATAAGTTATTCAAATGATTCAGGGCAGTTCACAGGAGCAGTGAAACATGAATATGACACTGAGCCACATAAGCTGATACTAGGCAAGATGGCCTGAAGCTTGCTCAAAGAAGGCAGACTTTAAGAAGTGTTCTCAAGGAGGAAATTATATAGAGATGTGGCTAGTTATGAGATGCGGCTAGTTATGAGATGCTGAGCTTGGGCAGAGAAAACTGAAGGTGAAGCCACTAATGGAGCAACAATCAAAACTGGGGATGCTGAAGTGGCCAGAATTAAATGAGTGCAGATAGCTTGAGAACTGTGGGCCTACAGAAGACTACAGAAATAAGGATGGGTAAGACCATGTAAGGCTATGAAAAGGAGAATGATACTTTTATAAGCAAGGTGCTACTTGGCCACAAGCCAAACTAAGTCTGCAAGCCCAAGGAATGATAGGGAAATGGGACGTGCTACAATTTAAGAAGCTGGCAGCAGAGGTTTACATGGTATCAAGTTCACAGAGAATAAATATGGGAGACCAAGCAAGTTTCATGGGCTAGTAGGGCATGAATGGCAGTTTTAGCAACAAATGAACTGAAGACAGGGTGAACATTATGAAACTAGTAAAAGGCAGTTTTAGTGATGGCATGATGTTTAATTAGAAGCTAATCTTGGAGTCAAATGTTTCAAACACACTGACTCAGGCTGTTGGAAAGGATGAAGTCGGTAGCTAGGGAACAGAATTCAAGATGGGGACTGAAAACAACAGCTTAATTCTTCTCAACATTTAACTGTGGAAATTCCAATTCATCCAGTACTAGATTTGGATTAGCAGTCTGATAATTTTGTAACAATGGTGCAGTCAGGAGAGGGTTGGTGGCATAGATGCGGATGCCATCAGAGTCCATTCATTAATCAACATGCTCCATTCAGATAATATCAATGAATGGCAGCACATAGGTGAGAAATAGGAAGAGGTCAAAGATTGATCTTTGAGGACAACTGAGTTAACAGTACAGGAACTGGAAAATAATCCATTGCAGGTAATATTCTGGATATGATTAAATACAGAAGAATGAAACTAGCTGATAGCAAACCTATTCAGTTGGAGAACAGTGCAGAGGTGTTGGAAGAGGATAGTGTGAAGTTGGTGAATCTGCAGAAAGGCTGAGAAAGAGGAGGAGGGAGAGTTTACTTTTGTCACAGTTATATCAGAAGTGAAATAATGCCGTTGCTCTTAACTGAATGCGCAGTACAAAATTATTCACTATTCATTACACCTCATTCACAGAACATTAAGAAGGTAGAAGTAGGAAGCTGAAAGAACCCACACTGATGCATTTAGGGGTATATTTTAAATTTAAACTTGGCAACAGGGCACAGGAAACTTTACATTTACCTCATGCTTTTTGACATACAGGCACTCCCGGGCTGCAAACGGCTTCCATTCCGGAGTTCGGTCGCAAGTCAATTTGTACGCAAGTTAGAACACAATGTAAAGCCGCCGTTCACAAGTACAGGAAATGTTCATATATAAGGTCTTTAAAATTACACCTGATACATGATCGCATTCATAAGTCAGGCATTTATAAATCAGGGACCCCCCCTCTATATTTATGTTCATTTGTAGAAGTCGGAAAGTAACTTGGTACATTAATTTAATCAAGGCTTTTTCAAACCTGCAAATGTAACTATAAGCATTTATTAACAGCCAGAAAGATTACCTGTTAACAGACATGGCAGCAAGCATGCGAACCTGATGGTGACTATCTTTTAGGAACTCTGTATAGACTTCCGAGACAGGCAACTCTTCACCTCTGATACAGAGTACAGTCCATTTGGAATGTGGGTCTTTCTGAAAGGATATAAACCCCCACAAAAGAAAATGTCACCAAAATCATCACTGCATTAATCAAATCATGCAATATAAAAATACTACAGAATTGAAAGACCCAACAGGGGAGATAATGGCCCAGTGGTAATGTCACTGGACTAGTAACCCAGACAAATCCTTCCCTACCACAGGGTGGAATTTGAAATCAATAGAAATATGCAATTAAGAAACTAATGATGGCCATAAGACCATTGTTGATTGTCAGGAAAAACCTATCTGGTTCACTAATTTTCTTCCTCACCTGGTCTGGCCTAGATGTGACTCCAAACCTATGGCAATGTGGTTGACTCTTATCTGCCCTCTGGGAAACTTTTATTGGGATGGGCAATAAATGCTGGCATGGCCACCAACATCTACATCCCGTGTATGAACATTATAAAAAAAGTTAATTCTGCGCATCAGATGTAAGCTGTGAAACTTTAATTCTCCAAAAAAGTTTTACAAAAGGCACTTTCAAGCACAAAGTCTATAATGGTTACCAATAATTTTATTCTGGCTTTATTCATAACTTTTTCAGCCTTGTGTTTTATTGCATTAAAAAAAAGGTGCTGTATAAATGTAAGATAACAAGGTGTAGAGCTGGATGAACACAGCAGGCCAAGCAGCATCAGAGGAGCAGGAAAGCTGACGTTTCGGGCCTAGACCCTTCTTCAGAAATGGGGGAGGGGAAAGGGGTTCTGAAATAAATAGGGAGAGAGAGGGAGGTGGATAGAAGATGGATAAAGGAGAAGATAGGTGGAGAGGAGACAAGCAAGTCAGAGAGGCGGGGATGGAGCCAGTAAAGGTGAGTGTAGGTGGGGAGATAGGGAGGGGATAGGACAGTCCAGGGAGGACGGACAGGTCAAGTGGGCAGGATGAGGCTAGTAGGTAGGAGATGGGGGTAGGGCTTGATGCAGTTGCAGTTGCTGAGTGCGAACCAAGCATAGATGTTCCGCAAAGTGGTCCCCAAGCCTGCGATAGGGTTACAGTTAGCACTACGGTTCGCACTAAACAACTGCACCTCCCAGTGGCAAACCATTTCAACTCCCCCTCCCATTCCTTAGACGACATGTCCATCCTGGGCCTCCTGCACTGCCACAACGACGCCACCCGAAGGTTGCACAAACAGCACCTCATATTCCGCTTGGAAACCCTGCAGCCCAATGGTATCAATGTGGATTTCACAAGCTTCAACATCTCCCCTCCCCCTACCGCATCCTAAAACCAGCCCAGCTTGTCCCCACCTCCCTAACCGGTCCTTCCTCCCACCTATCCCCTCCTCCCACCTCAAGCCCTACCCCCATCTCCTACGTACTAGCCTCATCCCGCCCCCTTGACCTGTCCGTCCTTCCTGGACTGACCTATCCCCTCACTAACTCCCCACCTACACTCACCTTTACTGGCTCCATCCCTACCTCTTTGACCTGTCAGTCTCCTCTCCACCTATCTTCTCCTTTATCCATCTTCTATCCACCTTCCTCTCTCTCCCTATTTATTTCAGAACCCCCTTCCCCTGCCCCCATTTCTGAAGAAGGGTGTAGGCCCGAAATGTCAGCTTTCCTGCTCCTCTGATGCTGCTTGGCCTGCTGTGTTCATCCAGCTCTACACCTTGTTATCTCAGATTCTCCAGCATCTGCAGTTCCTACTATCGGTGTATAAATGTATATTATTGTCGTAGGGCATTTTGCAAACCAGACATATAAAGACATATTATGGTTAAGATCCCAAAAGCATAACTAATAAGACACTCTTTTTCTATATCTGTGTTAGAAAGTTAGTGATTTATAAAGATCAAACCCTGTGTAGGCAAACAAAAGAATAACTTCCCTCCTCTATATTATTCATAAATAAATGAATCTTAAAACATTTGCATAATGTTGCTTAAGTTATCTAATGGACAATACGATTATTTATAGGTTAAGAAAGCAGAAGAAGTTCTGAAACACATTAGAGGAATATAAAATCTTGCATACACCTTCGCTCCTTAATTTGTGTCTGTGTCTAGATTACCAAAAATTGCGCAGTGGTACAATTTATCAACTATAATTTCTCAATGTAACATAATATAACTTTTTTGATTGTAATATTCTCCTTTTCTCAGAGGAAAAAATGTTTAACTTATTTCATAATGTTCTTTTCAGTAAAGAATATTTTAGCTTGCAGTGACTATCACAAGCAGAAGGCAGAATGAGTGGGAATTCTAGATATAAGAGTGTCTATCTGTCGTAGTCACCACATTAAAATATTTAAATAATTGCTAAAACTAGGTAATGTGCTAACAAATATCAGAATGTACATTTAATGGACTCACCTCAAGTAATGCTTTCATGCATCTTACTAAAGCAGTTCTCACTTGTGAGTTACATTTTCCTTCCTTGCTTAGATGCCTATTGTAAAGAAACACATTGACATGAATCTTAACTTCTCTAAATTTCTAACCCCACACCTAAGGGGAATTGTTAGATTTTTTTGGCTTCAATTACAAACATAGTCTGAAATGATCTGGTGGAAAATATACAGTCAAATGAAGTATGCAGACCAGAATGCTCCAATTGTCGTTAGCAGTTTCCCTTGGACATCAGTAATTTCATCAGAGTCAATGCCTTGTGCCGCCAGCAAAGGAAGAATGTGTGTCAGGATCACCGAACAAACTTCTTGATCACAGCGATACGTGGAACACAAGTCCCTGCATAGATTAGAAATTGCAATTATAAAGAGTTACCAACTCATCCATCCTTGTTAACTGACTGCTAAGATCACACTTCAAAACAATTCATTCACTCATTGTACAGCACAATTTATTTAAAAGATAAACAACTTGACAATACAAATTACGTAATACATGAATAAAACTAGCTATGCCTTGATATGCTGATAATGTGTTTTTAACTAACACTTGAACTCTACTTGGGGCAATTACATTTTATGTTTTCAAAAAAAAAAATCATAAGAACTATTATTCTAGGAATCCAATGTGACATTATAAGGCTCCAAGCAACGCAAGCCATTTGGAGGTGCAAGTGGATTGCAAAGTCTAATATCGATTAAAAATTGTAATTCTTGCACTTGAACACAAACCATTTGATCTAGTCCAATTATTCTTCTGATCATTATTTATTCCCAAGGAATGAACGCTTTTTTTGGAAAAAGGTAATTCCCAAAAAGATCATATCATAATTTTTTTCAACATCTTTCGTGTTCATCAAAGTATGTTAGTGCTGGATAATGCAACATTTTGTATCTCAGCCACTTAGTATCACCATCAAGTCAGTATCACCATCACCATGTGCACACTTCCACACAGCATTCCCATTTGCAAAACAAAAACCAACAGCAGAATCAAATAACGCTTACAAGAGAGGGTTCACAAGTATGGAGATATCATCAGCTGGGAGAACACATTCTTCTGATGGAAGCTCTTTTAGCAGGATCAAATACTATGGGATCAAGCACAAACAAGACAAATTAGTATCACATTGGAAGAGTTATTGATGACATACGCGATTCATCTGATACAAGCATCGGGAGTAAGGTGAAATGTCCCTTCTCTGCAAGCAGATGTGACTCTTCCAATCTCTACCAAGTAAGTTATTTCAATGAAGTGGCTGCTATTAATAATAATTTATGGAACCTTGCAGTGCATAATGCGACTGTCAATTTAATCACACAGAATTGCACATAATTAATTCAAATGCGAGGTGACTTGGGGCATTTGAAAGACATGAGACTTGAACAGGCATTTTTGTCTTTATGGAGAGACATCAACTGTGCGAAAACGAAAAGGACATTAATAGCCTTGTTTTAACATGTTCTCTCATGCAACTAAGAATCTTACAAAGAAGGCACTGATTGGTCAGCTGAGTGCAAAAGCTATAAAATTATTTCAAAGTAATGTATCAAATTGACAGATGAAACATGGTGTTTCAGTTAAGTGATTTCTAACTGCTACTAAAAAAAATTCTATAAATTTAGTTCTATTTATTGCATCCAATTAAATTTTTAGCTATGTGATTATTGTCTACACGGAGAGTGTTTACCTTCCAGCAACATTTTGAACCCAACACTTGCACGTTTGAAATAAAAACAGAAAATGCTAGAGAAACTCAACAAGTCTGGTAGCATTTGTGGAAAAAGAAACAGAGTAACAACTTGAATCCAGTAGGAGTCTCCATTGGAACCAAAGGGGACTGGAAAATTATGGTTTTTGTGCTGCTAACAAAAAGTAGTGAATCGAACAAATAGTGAGGGTGCCCAGAGCAAAAGACAAAGCACGTGCTAAAGGCAGTAGGCAAGCTGTACATATACAGAGTTTCAGGTAACTGTTTCCAGGGTCAGAATTATGGCAGCACAGTGGCTCAGTGACTAGCACTGCTCCCTCACAGCACCAGGGACCTGGGTTCAATTGCAGCTCAAGCGATTGTGTGGAGTTTGCACATTCTCCCCATGTCTGCATGGGTTTCCTCCGGGTGCTCAGGTTTCTTTCCACAGTCCAAAGATGTGCAGGTTAGGTGAACTGGCCATGCTAAATTGCCCATAGTGTAGGTTAGATGGATTAACTATGGGAAATGCAGGGTTACAGCGATAGGGTAGGTGAGTGTGTCTGGGTAGAATGCTCTCCAGACAGTTGGTTTGGGGCAATTATATTTTAGGGAGGAATTCTGTGAATTGATTCTATTGAAGTCTTTGGTCAAAGAATAAATAGAAATCCTGTATATAAAGAAGTGATAAAGCATTAAAAAGACTACTTTGGCTCCAAATACTTTGCTGGACACCGTAAAGAATTTAACACAGGGAGCATACATTTTTAAAATTTATTGAACTTTGTTTTAGGAAAAAGGAGAGTTAGTATGGGAGAGGCAGAAAACTTTCTTTTTGAAATCTCTGTATTAAAACCAAATATTACATTGTGTGGTAATACCTACCATGTGCAAGTGCAGAGATTTTGAAATGCTACAATCTGCATCTTGAACTAACATTAACAGTTTTCTTCGAATATCATCAGACCTGAAAGAAAGCACATGCATCTGTCCTGCTGCTGTGCAACAGCAGAGAAATCGGAGAATGTCAAGAAGAAGAAAACTGTGTTTTGTCAAATTCTCTTCAGCTAAAATGCTCTTTGCTCCTGCAAGAAGTTTGAAAATCATGAATAATGTACAGCACAATGTCACTTGTTAACTCATTTCATAAACTAGCATAGAAATTAATAGAATTCTAAAATGGGTCTATACTTTGTTTCCCAAAAAAATGCTAATTTAGAAGCACAGATGCAGTCTCAAGTGGTTATTTATCCTCTTCAATCATAATAGTATTTTGACTTATTTCACAATTGTGGCATCAAACCTTATCATTTCTACATAGCTGGTCACACAATGCTTTGTTTCATGTCCAAGCTTATTGAGGAAGCTATTAAACCACAGCAAGAATAATTTCTTAGCCTAATATTATCTTCAAAATCATCCATATAGACCAGAACCGATCCCTTTCTAGGTTTTTCGCTTGTTAATGTAAGGATACCAAGATATATTGTAATATTCCCATTAATGATCAACTGACACAGCACAGATCATGTATCAAACTCGCAACTTTCTTGGTCTTGGTGATTAAACACTACCCAGCCTTAAACTCAGCTGCTGGGCATTAACTGGAAAATATTCAATATCTAGCTCAAATATCTTACCTGTCACAACCAGCGAATCGCTGCTGTCGCTATAGTCATCTACTTCAAAGGTTTTGTCATTATCGTCAAAAAAATCCCCAGATCCACTTCCCTGTGCTTCCCTAAAACCGTCTTCAATACAATCCATGACTTCCCCGGCATCATGAGATTTTCCATTGTGGGCTGCCTGAAAATTTGGGATAAGTGATTAACACATTATTATTCTTTATTTAATCTGACCTTCAGTGAAAATCATTAACAGCATGAAATACTTCAGCACAAAATTGAGTTTTTCAAAAAAAAAAAAATTGCTCATTGCTTGGAGCAATTTCAAGAAATATTTTGGTGTAGTGGAGACTGCTTGTTTATATCGATGGCTGGATTAATTATCAGCAACAAAAAATAATGTGCATTTATTCTAAAGGCACAATTTGAAATAATCTACAGGCCTCAAAAGGATGTGTAGTATAGCACATCCAGTTTGCTTGGGGAGATAAGCTGCACAGCCTAAAGTAAATGTCTGCCTCTGCCAGATGATTTATGATGTCAATAGAGGCCTGCAGGAACATTGTTTCAATGTCTTTTACCATAAGACCATGAGATATAGGGGCAGAATTGGGCCATTCAGCCTACTGATCATGGCCGATATATTTCTCAGCCCCATTCGCCTGCCTTCTCCCCATAATTTTTGATTCCCTTACTAATCTATTTCTGTCTTAAATACATTCAATGACTTGACCTCCACAGCCTTCTGTGGCAAAGAGTTCCACAGATTCACTACCATCTGGCTAAAGAAATTCCTTCTCAACTCAGTTCTGAAGGGTCATCCCTTCATTCTGACGCTGTGCCTTTGGGTCCTAGTGTCTCCAAGTACTGGAAAAATTTTCTGCACTTCCACACTACCCGGGCCTTTCAGTATTCTGTACGTTTTGATCAAATCGCCTCTCATCCTTCTAGAGTCCATCCATTACAGACGCACAGTCCTCAATTGTTCCTCATATGATAAGCCCTTCCTGGGGTCATTCTTGTGAATGTTCTCTGCACCCCCTCCAAGGCCACCAATTCCTTCCTTAGATACACGGCCCAAAACTGTTCACAGTACTCCAAATGCGGCATGATCAGAGTCTTATACAGCCACGGGGGCAGTACATCCCTGCTGTTGTACTCTAGCCATCTTGAAACGTATGCTAACATTGCAGTTGTCTTCCTAACTGCCAAATGAACCTGCAGGTTAACATGAGTAAAGGATACCTAAGTCCCTTTGTACTTCAGACTTCTAAAGGCTTTTCCCATTTTGAAAATAGTTTCTGCCTCAATTCTTCCTACCAAAGTGCATAACGTCACACTGCCCCACACTGTATCTGACCTGCCACTTCATTGCCCACTCCCCTAGCTTGTCCAAGTCCTTCTGCAGTCTCCCAATTTTCTCAACACTACCTGTCCCTCCACTTATTACGTTCAACAGAAGCCTATCTATCTTTAGGGTGTCCACTGTAAAAAATACATAAAATATAACCAAGATTAAAATATTGACATGGATTTAATACACGTATGCTAAACTGCAGGTGGGTTTTCATTAGTAAGATATAATCCTATGCAATCCTCATTTGGGACCATGAAACAGTACAAGTGGACCATGAAACGGTACAAGTAGCCCATGGCAAAGCCAGGTATTTTCTTACCCAGAGCCAGAAAGCAGGTGTTATTGATGCTAGTACATAGGCTTATTAACATAGGTGAAAATACATTCAAGTGGAAATCCAATTTATTACAAAGCAACAGCAGAAACCAAGCCAAAGAGGCTGTGTACTTGGCAAAATTGTAAAAATCAGTTCATCCCAACTGAAGATGGCACTCCCAAATGTGCAGAACTCAGAGTGTCTGCAAAGCTCTTCTCACCAAATCTTGACATGGAGCTGAACTTAGGACTTCTGACTCGAGGATGAGGATGCTAAAAACTTGAATTATTGTGCCCAAAGTAAATTTAATTCCATTAACAAATGAAATATAATCACTTCCATTTAATGAAGGTGAATGCATTCAGCAAGAAAATTTATTCAACCCTGCATACAGCAAGCAATGATTGTCTATAGATAACAGTGTTAAAATATCCAAAAGACAACATTAAGTTTAATCCCTGTTTCAAATTATCATTAAATGAATACAAAGGTAAAGTTGCCATAGTCCTATCAGATCACAGGGCTGCTCTCTTATTACTGAGAGACAACTGGTGGGTCACTTAGGTGTCACCATGCCTCATACAAGGAAAGAGGTTGAAAAAGCAAGCCCAATATGGTAATCTCAGCGGTGCACGAATTGAACCAAGCTGTTGGCTTCACTCCGTGTTGCAAACCAGCCGTTCAGCAAATTGATCTGACTGTGCCTCTAACACATGAGTAGAGGAACAATTCTGTTTTGGGGTGTGTTGAAATTGCCAGAGATTAACTCAATAAGTAGAATATACACATCACAATTATTGTTTTCAGTGGCCGCTGTTCAAAGTCATCAAAAGTGGCCCAAAGCAATGATTGTAAGGGGAGAAATGCAATTATCCCTGCTTAACTGTGCGGTCCCTCTATATTTAACTCATAACAGCAATTGTATAAGATTGGGAGTCAATCCCCAGTTTGTAATCAGTGAAATTGTCTTGTTGTCTCCATGTAAAAAGTTTAGAAGGACCCAAAACATGCTAAACTCCTTGGCTCCAATGACCTCCTCAAACTCTAAACTCTTCATATGACTGGTTGGGTGGTGCATGTGCAAGTTTCAGCTTTTGCCAAAAAAAAAGAGTCTAATTTAAAAGGGTCTCTGTATTCATTTAAGAACGAGCTTTTGGGATGGGAAAATAGCATAACAGTTTCAACGTGGTTATGACATTGTGCACTGTTGTATATAGCAAATTACAGTGTACTAAAGTCAGGTTATACAACTAGCAACAGATTTTAAAACATCAAACTTGCTGATCAGCCTTGGAACCTTTCAGTTAATCTCTTACCAGTTGCTTACAAATCTCCACTAGATCATTCATAAATCTTGCTGAGAATAGTTGAAGGAAGAGAACAGATGAACTTCTCTTTGCCCGGTGCTGTTAAAATAATAATAAAAAACAAATTTATTTCTGGGCGAGCGAGGAAACACTAATTGTTATGGGTCACCTTTGAATATTTAAGAATATGTAGCAACTTGGGAGGTGACCGCTCTTCAGACAGGATACTTATTAGCAAAGCTAAAAATATAAAGATACACTTGGCTACAGATTAAATAATGTGAAAAATCTAATACTCTAAACATAGTAACAGAAGTAAGACATTCAGCCCATTGAACCTGTCTTGCAATTCCAGATCATGACTGAACGCAGTACTTTACCTCGGACAAATTTCTTTACAGGAGAATGGTTTCTGTTATGTATGCAGAAATGGTGTTGAAATAACTGCAAAGAAGCTGGTATCCCATCACCATCACCACCACCACCACCCCCCTCACCCCACCCCGCCCCCACTTTATTTACCTGTACACAACACACTGGCTGTGGCTAGCCAGCTCAGAGTCAGTTCCCTGAACTGAGGAGATTCTAATCTCCTGGTAATGTTGGTTAGTCAGGGCTTTCCTGATTGGCCCAGATTAACAACCCCAATCAAGGATCTCAGAGTCAACAAGATCTACCTGGCTCCAATCACTACAGGTGGCCTGTCACAGCAATATCCTGTAGAGTTGCTGATAAGAACACCAAGGGAATTCCTTGCTCTTCTCTGAATAGTGGAATGGAATGATCTTATCTAAATGAACATCAGGAACAGGAAATAAACCAGAACCTTGCTTCATCCCAACTGAAGATGGCACTCCCAAATGTACAGAACTCAGAGTGTCTGCAAAGCTCTTCTCACCAAATCTTGACATGGAGCTGAACTTAGGACTTCTGACTCGAGGATGAGGATGCTAAAAACTTGAATTATTGTGCCCAAATTAAATTTAATTCCATTAACAGATGAAATATAATCATGTCCATTTAATGAAGGTGAACGCATTCAGTACTGCACAACATAAATATTGAACTGAACTTAGATAAGTACCTTAGTGAGAGAGTGTAGACATTTGGTGCACACAGTAATCATAGTTTTCATGCCTTCTAGCTTGTCATTAAATTTGTTTTTGGCTGACGAAATGTATTCACCGGCAGCTAGTATGAAAGACTAAGAAGTAAAAGGAATCAACATTATTCACAAAAAATATTTTGAGTAAGGATTTCTCAAATACACTATGAAAATGATTTTACAATTCCCAGTTCTATCTGTCACCAGAAGCAATATATCCCAAGGGACCATGCCAGTCCAGACTAACATGCTTTAATTTTAAATAAAAACCAAAGGAACTGCGGACGCTGTAAATCAGGAACAAAAACAGAAATTGCTGGAAAAGCTCAGCAGGTCTGGTAGCATCTGTGAAGAGGATATCAAAGTTAACGTTTTGGGTCTGGTGACCCTTCCTCCGAAGTGAAAATAGCTGTGAAAATGTCTGTTTATATGCAGAAAATAAGTGAGGGGGATGGGGTAGGGAGTAAACAATAGGATACAGCCCAAAGACAGAGAACAGCAGTTGGATAGAGAAAGGAGTTGATAACGATCTGGCTAGCAGGGTGAGTAGTTGTTAATGGGGGCTGTTAGTGAATAACAATAGGTAGTGGGTAATGGCAGGCTATGTGGTAACAAGGCCTGGTGTGTGGGGTGGGGGGGGCTGGGATATGGCAGAGTTAGGCCCTCAAATAATTGAACTCGATATTGAATTCAGAGAGCTGCAGGGTCCTCAAGCAGAAAATGAGGTGTTGTTCTTCCAGCTTGTGGCTATATGCAACCGCTGTTATAGGTCTGCCCCTCAAGGTTGCATTGGTAAGGTAAGGATCAATGTAGAGCACAGCTACAGGTTTGTAGCTGCATTCCTCTTTCGCAAATCTCAAAGCCTTCTGGCTGCTGGCGAGTACAGCAAAAACATCCCAGAATACACAGCACAGGTGACACAAGTCAAATGATGTATCTCTTTCACATGCACACTTCTTCAATCCCTTTGAAGGCAAACTCTGAGGCAAAACTTGACACAAATCATGACGCTGGTTTATTTCATAGGGACAGAGCTACTTAAGTCAATAATTATAACCCAATAGCACTTAGATCAATAAATACAAATTGCCACAGCGAATGATACAAAATAAAGAGTGTCACACATTACTGTACAACAAACCCCTATCTTGCTTTAACAAAATTTGAACTTATGTCAGTTCACCAATATTATACCAAGGTTCACGTACAGTGACAGTGATATGGCATAAAATTTGAAAAAAAATGCATGATTTGATATTTCTTTATTCTCTTGTTCCATTCTTTCTAGTGCTAAGTGAAATTTAACTGCTGATCTTAACTAACTGTGAGAAAAGTGGTAGCAATAACTCAATTCAAGCAACCCAGACAAAATTAAGATAGACCACACATAAACATTACCAAAAAAACTGAAAATTATAATTATTAATAAAAATGGGGAAAAAGCAATCCAGTTTTTTGAATTGATTTTAAACTCCACTAGGAGAGATAACCGGATTGACAAATATAACTGTGCGTTTACTATCGAGCATTCCACAATTGGCCAGTTTCTGCTTTATTCTATTCCAGTACTAAATCTGAACTTTTACATCAGTCTCACCACACAAGTCAAAACTGTTTAGCGCATTTAGCCTCCAGGTTAAATTGTTAAGTAATGTCAAGTGCAAATATTTGTGAATTGTGGTGGCTAGGGCTTGGTGACAGACAAGAGGGGTTAAGAAAGAGTAAACAGAGATTTTCAAACACAGAAAAGATAATAGAGAGCAAAACAAGAAGGCACACACACACAAACTCACACACACACCCCGCTCCATCCATCAACAGAAAACTCTGAACCAAACTTCAGCACTGTAAATTTACTAACTCTACTATCATTATCACCAGCCTAATGTCAATAATGTTTTCTTCAAAATGAAATAATGGTGAAATGCTGTTCTTGAAAGGCTTTCAAAATCATTTTGAAGGGAGTGAACTAATTTCTTTTAAAGAAATTACACAACAGCATCAGATGTCTACGTGACAGCCTTTGAAATGGTATTCACATTCTAGATCAAGAACGTAGAAGCCAGACCTCAGTAAAATACCTTTGCCTTCTGAAACAGAACAGATGTACATGCATCATCCTCACTGATGACACCAATATCAGAATAACACTGGAGCACACCTGTGATGAGGTGTGCACAGCGAACCTGGCACTCTGGAGGAGCCATCTGAAAGCAATAAGTAAAATACAGACATTAAAAGTGATTTGGAGACATGAATTGTAGATTAACGCAGTCAAGGTACCAAATCGTCTACTTGTTCTTGATAGAGTTTTGCTACGATTGCAGAAGTTAACAATTATAAATGTTTTTAAATGAGTTTTGTTTTAATCAGTTAACAAAATTATTCATTCATTGGCACTTTATCCAAGTGCAGGTCCTGGGTGTCAGCTGATACTTCATTTTGAATCGTCTCCTTGGCTGTTTTGTTTGACATTGCCTTCCACTCTCAAGAGGATGAGGAGACAGGTTCTAATGCACTGTTGGCATTATTCTAAACCACATATTATCTATCTAAGCTACCAGCTCCACTGTTATTAAATAGGGTCAAATTCACTGCCACCACAATTTGCTTGAAATCAGCCATAATTTAAAAATCCAAGTTTGAATCCTGCATTTTTTACATTTTTCAAGTTTTCCTTTTTAAAGCTTCTCTTCATTTTATACGCTAAATTAAAATAATTTTTCCTATATTTCCTTAGTGGCTTCACTTTATTTTACATGGCTTAATATTTTACATGTATGTGCAAAATGCAGACAGTATATGAGAAATGGTGGAATATAATTGTTTTTGAATTTGTTAAACTTAGCTGCAAAGTTAACAAGTTCCTCTTTCCTTGGAAATAAAGACTCACCTTCTTTGACAGGCATTGAGACTGTACAATGTTTTGAAAGATTGCAATGCCTGGAGGAAAATAAGTGCACTGAAATGTTTTGCTAGGCTCAAGTTTCAAATTTTCAGAAATACCTGAAATTTGGGGTCAAGTCCTTTCCTTAAATTGGAGGATTTTATGGCTGTGCAAATTATTTTTTTCCCCAAATGAATTACCATTATGTTTGTAACCCTACTAAAATGAATGTCCAATCAAATGAATAAAAGATAACCTTCCCTATCTTATATATTATCATCGGCCACGTCTCAATTGTAGCACATGGCTATTCATTGCTTTGGATATTCTGAGGTTATGACACAAATTACATGAATTCAAGTTCATTCTCCTTCTTTCCTTTCATAGAACGTAACCAAAGCTTGTTTGCAATTCATACTTCAAAATAAAGAAAGCTTTGGAAAAAATATCTATCATCACTTACCGCAGCAGAATGCAGACATTCCATTAATGATAACAGATATTCCTCCAGTTTGTCCTTCAAAGTATGTTTGACACTTATTCTTGATGCAGCAGACTTCTTATTTTGAAGTGATACTACAGTGTTACTGTAGTTTAGGGTTTCATCAAATGTCGTTTGCAGGAAAAGGTGCTCAGATTCTGAAAAAACTGTGCCACCCTTGGCCTCTGGAACTGGATTTTCTCCTGCTAGGATACTTGGAGAGGACAGAAATGTTATTGTTATTTATTAATACTTCACAATGGTAAGGGTAAAGTCATTAAAACTTTATCAGTGATACTAGTCTTAGTTGCACAGCTATTGAATTCTGTTGTCCTCTGTAGAATTAAGGTAACATATGCACAAGGCAATTCGGCCTATTGCATCTGCTCCACCACTTAAGATCATGGTCAATCACTGATCCGGTTGTAACCTCAAATCCACATTCCTGCCTACCCCTATAAATTTATTCAACTTGCTTATCAAAAATCTATCCACCTCAGCCTTAAAATTATTTAGACTCTGCTATAATGTGCTTTCTGCTAGGGAGCCTTTACGCCATTCCTACAGTGATTTCTTCCCCCAAATTATTTCCACATTCTGGTTTCCTGTCCTCCTAAATGTCCTATATCCTTTAATATTTTAATATTCAATCTATGCCATCCTGCAGACAGGTCTCATAAGAGTTACCAGATCATACTTATTTATTTTTCCTTGCACTCTCAACTCATCTGCTTGGCATGCAATATTGACATGCATTCTGACACAGAATTTCCAGTTTTATACCTTTATTCTTTTTCTAACCTCTAGTCTTATCTGTTCATTTAGTCTTAGATTTGCATTCACTATCCTTTCTTGTCAGTTTGTTTATCATATTCTGAAGGGAAGTCTTTCTCTTTGGCCTAATTCTTTGAGTTATTGTGATCCAAATAGCTACTTCATTTTATTTCAATTACATATTTACTTTTGTTGTTTTTCTATATTTTAATAATCCTGTCAGATGTGGGAGATCAGGGAACAGTGTCCCTGGTGACTGGTGACTATGTTTGCAGGAAGTGTGTCTGGCTGCAGATTCTCTCAGAGCACATGGATCAGTTGGAACGGCAGTTGAAAGCACTGAGGAATATACAGGAGGCAGAAAATTTGATGAATAGTAGCTTCAGGGAGGTGGTCATACTATAGGTTCAGTCAGACAGATAGGTGACCTCCAGGAAAGACATGTCCAAGAAAACTTTCCCAAACAATATGCAGATGGTATTACTACAGAAGGGGCAAAATTCAACCTCCTCTTGGGAAATAAGACAGGGCAGGTGATGGAGGTGTTAGCAGGGGAGCACTTTGGGAAGAGTGACCATAATTAGTTTTAAAATAGTTATGGAAACAGACAGACCTGGTCCACAAATTAAAGTTCTAAAACGGGCAAAGCCAATTTTGGTGGTGTTAGACAGGTTGATTGGGGGAGGCAGTTCGCAGGTAAAGGGATGTCTGGCAAGTGGGAGGCTTTCAAAAACAAGGTAACAAGAGTTCAGGACCAGCATATTCCTCTTAGTGTGAAGGGGCAAGGCTGGCAGAAGTAGAGAACACTGGATGCCTAGAGATATTGAGGCTCTGGTCAAGAAAAAAACAGGAAGCATATGTCAGGTATAGACAGCTGGGATCAAGTGAATCCTTGAGGAGTACAGTGGTGCATGAGTATACCTAAGAGGGAAATCAGGAGAGCAAAAATGGGACATTGGATAGCTTTGGCAGATAAGGTGAAGGAGATTCTTCAAGGATATTAAGTGCAAAAGAGTAACTAGAGAGAGAGTAGGGTCCCTTAAAGATCAACTAGGCCGTCTATGTGAGGAGCCACAGGAGATGGGTGAGATCCTGAACGAATATTTCGCGTCAGTATTTACTGTGGAGAAAGTCATGGAAGCTAGGGAACTTGGGGAAATAAATAGTGATGTCTTGAAAACAATCCACACTACAGAAGGAGGCGCTGAAGGGCTTAAGATGCATAAAAGGTGGATAAATCCCTGGGACCTGATCAACTATATCCCAGAACGTGGTGGGAAGCTAGGGAACGAATTGAGGGCCCCTAGAAGAGATACTTACATCATCAACAACCACAGGTAAGGTGCCAGACCACTGCAGTGTGGCTAATGTTGTGCAATTACTTAAGAAGGGTAACAAGGAAAAGTCAGGGAACTACAGACCGGTAAGCCTAACATCAGTGGTAGGTAAGTTGTTGCAGCGGATTCCAAGAAACAAAATTTACACGCATTTGGAAAGAGAAGGTCTGATTAGGAATAGTCAGCATGGCTTTGTATATGGGAAATCGTATCCCACAAATTTGATTGAACTTGTTGAAGAGGTGACCAAGAAGATAGATGAAGGGAGAATAGTAGACGTTGTCTAACGGACCTTAGCAAGGCTTTTGACAAGGTTCCTCATGCTGGACTGGTCAGTAAAGTTAGATCACATAGGATCCAAAGACAGCTAGCCAATTACATACAAAATTGGCTTGACGGTAGGAGACAGATGGTGGTGGTAGAAGGTGGTTATTCAGACTGGAGGTCTGTGACAAGCACTTGCGGCAAGGATTGGTGCTAGATCCACTGTTGTCTGTCATTGACACGAACAATTTAGATGAGAATATGGGAGATGTTTGCACATCTGTATACTCTTGACAGGCTCACACATTTTGACAAGTGCGCTACTTTTGTTTGATGTACTGCAGAAAGCCTGGTGCATTTCCTTTTATAAAAGAAAATAATTTAGTCTTTCCATCTCATTACTGTCATCACTACATATTGCACCAAGTTTGTCTGTCACAATCCAACCTCACTGTTTACTTCAATACCAAATCTAAAATTCATTTTTTCTATTTATAGTTCCTCTACCCTAAAAAAGATTTGTGGAAAATGTTATTTTCTAATATGTTTACAGCATAGCACATGTGAAATCAATATAAACTAGTTTTGAGCTGAAGAAATAGTTTGGAATACATGCTACTTCATTAGAAGCTTCTGAGGTGAAGCAGGATTACAACTGAAACAGCCATTTCAGCTCCTTAAAATGGTTCTACTGGTATAATATTTATTCAGGTTTACCTCTCTGGTGAAGGTGGCTGAAAGAAATCCATCCCTGCTCTGCAGTCCTTCAGCGTCAGAACAACCAATATTTGAGTAACAAGCTGATTCGGAAAATCTCTATTAAAAACAGTGAGGCAAACTTGATATTTATGACTTGCAAACAAAGAATAATACAAAAGTAAAAAATACAGATATTGGAAATCTGAAATAAAACCATACAATACTGGAAATACAGAAAATGTTGGAGTCTGTTTTAAGGATATAACAGCAGACTATTTAGAAATACATAATACAACCAAGCAGAGTCAGCATGGCTTAACGAAGAGGAAATCACGCCTGACAAATTCATCAGAATTCTTTGAGGCAGTTTCGATAAAGGGGAAGCAGAGATGCAATATATTTGGATTTTCAGAAGGTTACATAATAAGATAAGATCCTCCATGGTGTTGGAAATATTATATTTTCATAAATAGAGCATTGTTAACTAACAGAGATAGAGTTGGAGTAAATGGGACATTTTCAGGATGGTGTGCCACAGGGATCAGTCCTGGACGACAAATATTTATAATATATATTACTGCCTTGGATGAGGAAATTGAAGGTACAATGGCCAAGTTTATGGATGAGACAAGAATAAGTGGGAAGGCAAATGCTAAGGATGACAAAGAGGCTAAAGAGGGATGTACGCAGTTAAGCAAGTTGGCAAAAACTTGGCAAATGGAATATATTATGGGAAAATGCGAGGTTATGCACTTTGGCCAGAAGAATAGAGCAGCATTTAAATGGAGAAAGACTGCAGAAAGCTACAGCACAAAGCTAATATCTAAGTTCAGTGGGTAATAGGGAAGGCAAATAAAATACTGGCCACTATTTCAAAGGGAATAGAATATAGAAGTAGGAAGATTTTGTTAAAACTAATCAAGGGCGCGAGTCAGACCACAGCTGGAATACTGTGAAATGTTTTGGATACTTTATCTTAAGAAATATATATTGGCACTACAGGCAGTCCATAGAAGGCTCACCAGGCAAATTCAGGGAATGGAGGGCTGTCTTACAAGGAGAGGTTGAGTAAGTTGAGCCTGTATTCGCTAGAATTTACAAGAATGGGAGGTGACCTTATAAAAAGGTTGTAAGAGAATTTGACAGGGTAGATGGGAAAGGCTGTTTCCCCTTATCAGGGACGTAGAACCAGAGGGCATAAGCTCAGAGTAAGGGTCACCCTTTAAAACAGCTATGAGAAGAAATTTCTTTTCTCATAGATCATAGATCATAGAATCCCTACAGTGTGGAAACAGGTCCTTTGGCCGAACAAGTCCACACCGACCCGCAGAGCATCCCATCCGGACCCATCCCCCTATAACGCACCTAATCTACACATCCCAGAACACTACAGGCAATTTAGCATGGCTAATCCACCTAAACTGCACACCTTTGGACTGTGGGAGGAAACATATGCAGACACAGGGAGAATGTGCAAACTCCACATTGACAGATAGTGAATCCGTGAAATTCCTTACTGCAGAGGACTATTAAGGTTGGGTCATTAAATGTATTTGTTTTAGACATTTTCTAATTAACCTCTTCAGAGATGTTATTACACATCTCTAGAGCAGGTGGGTGTGAAGCCAGACCTCTTGGCTCAGAGGTTCGGACACCACCACTACAACACAAAGGCCACCTTTAAGTAGATTCAAGGCTCTGATAAACAGATTTTTAAATCACTAAGGGAATCAAGGCTTATGGGAAAAGGCAAGAAAGCGGTGTGAGGATTATTAGATCAGCCATGATCTCACTGAATGATGGAGCAGATCTGATGGGTTGAATACCCTGCATCTGCTCCTACGTCTTATGAACTATAAGTGAAATCCATGAGCAAATGTGAGATTTAAAACTATTATAAAAGGTTGCTCCAGACATTGGAGGCTTTATTCAAGTAAAATTAGACATGTTAATATTGAATTTATTCCTGAAGACATTAAATTCAGTTTTTAAAAGTAATGTCCCTGAGGAAACACATTATTATGATAACAACATGTTTGTTCTAGTCAATTTGTCTTTAGAAACATTAGCATTAAGTAATGGGACATTTACTTTTTTGTTCATCAACAATTTTGAACATTTCCAAATTAGCTTTAACCATATTTGCAAGATGAAGTTCATTCTATTCTGTTCAAAAAAGGGTTATTAGACAATTCCAGAAATTGCCAGGCTGTTTACACATTTGAGTCTCAGAGTTAAGCATCATTTAAGTTTGGAAAATTCGATGTTCAATTATTACTGAATGACTAAACAGCATCCTGCAGCTTGAGTTTATAGAATTAATTGACCAACCTGCAGATAACAGATGGAAGCTCCACATTTTCTTCAACATCTTCCTCTGCTCGGTATCCCAGTAGCCATCTCATTATTGCTTCTCTGAGAGTCTGTGGTCTGTCACCCGTAGTTATTAGATAGTGTTCAGCTACGCCATCCATTTTTTCTGGTAAAGTGCATTTTGCCAATGCACATGAGAGACATTTAACTGCGGAGCTTAAGAATAATTTTTAACAACTTTGTCAATAATTTTTAAAATATATTGTCTCATGTTTGGTGTATGGGAAAAATACAAGTTTTTATAAAACAAAATTAAATAATTGTTGATCTACCGGAAACTAATTCAATAGTTTTTCAATTTTGCATCTTTTGTACAGCTTAATTACATTTGCTGGGCCATCACTTGGGGTGTTTTCAGCTTTTGCTGATGTACGGCAATTAGTGATAGGCAATAAATGGCAGCCTAGTCAATGATGCCCACATTGTGTGAATTAATTTTTAAAAAATCTGAGGTCTAGTTTTATTGGAGACTGAGGAAGTGGGTGAGATCCTTAATGAGAGTCTTGCATCAGTATTCACCAAGGAGAAGGACATGAATAACAATAAAATTAGCAGGGATAAGTTTATATTCTGAGGCATGTCGATAGCGAGGAGGGGGTGATGTTGGGTGCCTTGAAAAATATTAAGGTAGATAAGCCTCCAGGGCCTTTCCCAAGATACTGAGGGAGGTGAGGGAAGAGATTTCTGGAGTCTTGACAGAGACCTATGCATCCTTCTTAGCCACAGACTGGAGAATAGCCAATATTGTTATTTTGTTTAAGAAGGGCAACAGGAAATTATAGGCTGGTGAGCCTTACATTGATGGTAAGGAAATTATTGGAGAAGGTTCTTTGGAACAGGAGTTACTCACATTTGAAAAAGAATGGACTTATTAGGGGTATTCAGCATGGTTTTGTGCGGGGGTCGGGTTTGTCTTACAAATTTGATGGAGTTTTTTTTGAGGAAGTGACCAAGATGGTTGATTAGGCAGGGCAGTTGATATTGTCTGCATGGTCTTTATAAAAACATTAGACAAGGTCCCTCATTGTAGGTTGGTCCAGAAGATTAAGTCACAAGAGATTCACAATGAATTGGTCAAGTGGATACAAAATTGGCTTGGTCATAAAAGATTAGCTACAGAGGGATGTTTTTCTGACTGGAGACCTGTGACCAGTGATGTTCCGCAAGGATCTGAGTTGTTTATTTTATATATATATCCACACACACATATACACACACTCATGATTTAGATGAAAATGTAAATGGTCTGATTAGCAACTTTACAGACAACACTAAAAATGCTGCAGTTGTAGATAGCAAAGAAGACTGTCAAAGGATACTGCAAGATATACATCAACTAGAAAAAGTTGGGCAGAGAAATGGCAGATGGAGTTTAATCTAGACAAATATGAGGTGATGCATTTTGGGAGGTCAAATGCAAGAGTAAAGTATAAAGTAAATGGCAAGACCCTTAGGAGCATTGACATACAGAGGGATCTATGGTTACAAGTCCATAGCTCCCTGAAAGTTGCAATACAAGTGGATGAGGTCGTAAAGGTGTACGGCATGCTTGCCTTCATTAGTCAGGGCACTGATTATGCAAGTTGGCAAGTCATGGTACAGCTATAAAAAAACTTGAGTTTGACCACATTTGGAGTATTGTGCGCGGCTCTGGTCATCAGACCATGGGAAGAATGTGGAGACTTTGGAGAGGGTGCAAAGAGGTTTACCAGAATGTATCGAACTGTATTGGGTCTAAGGAGAGGGTGGACAAACATGGATTGTTTTCACTACAGCACTGGAGAATGATGAGCAACCTGACGGAAGTATATAAAATTGAGAGGCATGAATAGGGTGAATAGTTGGAGTCTTTTTCTCCAGGGTGGAATAGGTTTAATGTGAGAGGGGATAAGTTTAAAGGACATGTGTGAGGCAAGTTTTCTTTTAACACTGAGGGTGGTAGGTGCCTTGAACACTCTGCCAGGAGAGATGGTAGAAGCAGATAACTTAGCAACATTTCAGAGGCATACAGACAACATACGAACAGACAGGGAAAAGGAGGATTCGGACCATGTGCAGGCAGACGGAATTAGTTTAGAATGGCATCATGGTCAGCACAGACGTGGCTGGCCAAAAGGCCTGTGCTGAGCTGAACTGTTGTATGTTCTATGTTAACGGTTGCATATGCTAGACTCACCTGGATGGTTGGCATGTGGAGGATGAAAAGATTTTCCAGAAATCCTTGTCTGGAACAGTCAGGTTTCCGTGAAGAATAGCCTCCAGCAGCCGAAAGCTTTCAGCCTCAGTCTGCTGTGAGCTGATGCTCCGAAGTGTGATGGCCCAGATCTTGGCCCAGAGTTTCTGCAAGTCTAATTTCTGTGCACTATTCAAGTTTGACTTTAGTCTCTGGCACACAGCAATCTCACGGAGACAGCTAAGGACATAAGGCATTTTCTCTCCACGTCTCTGCTGAGAGAGAATCTGGTGCAAGGTGGTCAGAATGAGAACAAGCTCATTGCGAGGTACACTTGATGGATATTTTGCAACCAGAACTGTGGTGATTTGTAACCTAAGGAATGAAAGCAAAAATATAGTATAACTTGTAATGTGTTAATACTCATTAAAGTTTAATATTTCATTAAAAACTCTAAAATTTAAATTTAATTTAAATTTCAGTTCAGCTCAGAAGATATCGAGAAAAAAAGTATATGCCCACGAGTCCAATTAGAAGTGGAGTGTTTTTTGTTTACAAAGACTGGTTGATGGTCATGAATGAGGGAAAAACTGATGTGGCTGTTTAAGCATAACATATTACATGTTTTGTGAATGTTTTTCTCCTCCTCCATTCAGATCTCAGCAGACTTGAAAGGCAAATTGGAAAACTGCTAATGAAATGTTCCTGTTCAAGAAGGAAGGGAGACAGAAAGAAGGAAACTATAGACCAATTAGCATGATGTTGGCAAAATGCCAGAGTCCACTATTAACGAAGAAATACAGCAAGACATTTAAAACAGCTCAACAAACTTAGAAAATGTGAGGTCTTACACTTTAGTAGGAAGAATTAGAAGGCATGCTATTATTTAAATAGAGAGAGAGAGTCCAAAAAGTGTCGAGGGATCTGGGTGATCTTCTACACAAAATAAAGATATCATGCAGGTGCAGCAAGTAACTAAGAATGCAAATGGAATTTTGGGGTAATTGCTAGGAGATTGGAGCTTAAAATAGCTAAGGATTATCATAACTGTACAGGATGTGGACTAGACACCTAGAGTTTTAGTTCAAAAATTTAAGACAGGACATACTGGCAGTGAGGCTTTTCAGATTCACTGGGCGGATGAAGGAGTTGACTTCAACAGGATGAAGGAGTTGACTTACAAAGAACAGCTAAACAGGTTCAGTCTTTATTTATCAGAACTTAGAAGAATGAGGGGTGATCTTAATGAAACATACAGGATTTTGAAGGGGCTTTACAGGGTGAATATTGAGAAGATGTTTAATAGTGGGAGAATCTCAAACTCGGTGACATAGTTACAGAATAAGGTGACACTCATTTAAAATCAAGATGCAAAGGAATTTCTTCTCCCAGACTGTAGTGCTTGTCTAGAAGCTAGATTCCTGAAAGCATTTAAAGTGGAAGCAGATAGACTTTTGAAATGCCAAAGAGTTGAGGGTTGTGATGAGTTGGCAGGAAAGAGGAGTTGAGGCCTGGGGCAGATCAGTCATCATCTTGTTGAATGGAAGGAATGTTTGAGGGGCCAAATGACCTAGATACTCCTATTTCTTATGTTTTTATGTTCTATTATTGCTTTTGTTGTTTTTCTCCTTCACTTCTATTTCTTTCATGCTCTATCGTTTATCACTTGCTCTCTCACTCAGTTCTCCACATTTTACCTCTTAACATATTTCCTTTCAATGATAGCATTACTGCCTAACCAGCACAAAGATGTATGAATCAATCCAGTTAAGTTCCTTATTCCAGCAGAAAAGAAGCGGCGGTTAATACATATTAGTACATGCAGTTTATTCCTTTTAAGACTATTATACTGGAAACTCTTCAGTAAACTTAAAAGGGAAGGGAGACGGAGGTATTTCTCAGTCAGGATAATGTTTTGCTCAGGTTGAAAGGAGGAAACAGTTGAGCAAAGGAACAAGAGAAACTACAAAGAATAATACAGCAAAGGGCAGCATTTCTGTACACTATAGTTTAAAATATTCCAACTCCAGTCTTCATTGACTTCAACGGGTCTACCAAATGGAATAAAAAATTTTCCAGGAAACTCAGCCTTCTTTCTAGAACTTTGATAGGAATGTACAATGGCCCACTAATGGGAATGAGGTGGACTATGGATATTTATGAAGAAATCCAAATAAATGTAAAGTTTGAAGCAATTAAAAACAAACTCAGCACAAGGTACATATCTAATTTTAAAAGTAAACATACCAAGGTACCATATCAAAATCACTCTGTGATTTTTGCAGACCATCTCGTACCACTTCCCAGCCTAATTCAACACGTCGACGTTTGTTTGGCGTTCCCTGATGAGAGGGGCTTTGTGGTGAATCGACATCTGTTACTGAAGACACAAACACCCTGGTATCTTGATCAAACAACTAAAAGCAAAACATAAATTAAACAAAATTCACTTAAGAATCTACGTGGTAAAAATATTATTTGCATCCTTCAACATTTTGATTATATAAAAATACTTAAGTGGGTTAACTATAATGTGAGATTTATTTAACCCATTATCAGTAACTAACACCCCACCTCTAAAGTTGCAAGTTAACTTATCAGAGAAGCGTCAGCAATCAAAACCTATAACCACTTTCATCTAGAACGACAAGGGCGGCAGATACATGGGAACACCACAACCTTCGAGATTCTGACTTGGAAATATAATCACCATTCCTTCACCTGAATTCCTTCCGAAACAGCATTGTGGGTCAACCCGAGGCAGGGGGTCAAGAAGGCAATTCGCCACCACCGTCTCAAGGGCAATAAGAAATAGGCAATAAATGCTGGCCAGCCAGCAACACCTACATTCCACGAATGAATAATTTGAAAAAAAATCCAAACCAATCAGACTTTCATTTCTGCTCTACCTGATGACAGATATCAGCAGCCAGATCAACTAAGTTATCCTTAATGGCAACGTGGCGCATTCCTCCTGAGTATTTCCCTCTGCTTCCTATGTGGCCCACTTCACTGACGATTGTTTCATAAAGACTGTAAAGCAGGTTCTGCCATTTCAACCAGTCAGCTGCAAAAGCACCTATTGCACAAAAACATAAAAGATGTACTTAAATGCATTTAAACCCAGTTTACACATAAATAATATACAAACAATATTTCTAAAATTTAGAACCATGTGCACTTTCAATCATACTAGTTCTCCAGATTCTTCAGAAAATCAGTGAGACTTACTGCATATATGCACATTTCTCCATTGTTTACGATTACAAGTTAGGCATATTAATTGGCTCTTAACTAGTGAAATGAAAGTGCATGTTTCAACATGCAGAGACAGCTTCCAGAAATCATATGCAATTGTGTAGGTACCGTTACTGATTAAAAAAAACTTAAATAAATAATTTAACAATTTTTTTTTCTCAACATCATTTGTAACTTATGCACAAGACGGCTATGAATTAAATACATAGCCTGTGGAATTATAAAGGGTAACTTAACAACTTCCATTAGTCTACCCTTGTACCTTTTTCCGGCACTTTGGCCCCTTTTGGGTGATGAGCTCGAAGCTGTAATCGGAAGAATTCAATGATTTCTTCCTTTAGGGAATCTTGGGGTCGCTTCTGAGTCCAAATGCGCAGCAGTGTTGGAAAGATCTCCTCCCCCAGTTTACACACACGAATACGACAGTTCATTACACACACATTGAGAAAAACATTGAGGGCTGACAGTATGTGTTCGATAACAGCAAAAACCTGTTCTTGTCTGCAGTATAGAAATATGAATGAAAAGTTAAATGTACTTGCATTTCTTTTGTCAAAGCTGCCTTTAGCTATAGTCATGGTAAAAGGTATTGTGCAGAAATAGAAATTTTGGCTGATTGAGACTAGTGACGTGGAGTTGATGTCACTGGACTAGTAATGTAGAGATCCAGGCTAATTCTGAGTCAAGGCCTCAAATCCATTAGCATAACTGGCAGAATTTAAGTTCAAATAAATAAAAAAAACTACAATTGAAAACTTGTCATCAGTACTGGTCACCATGAAAGCTTCATCAACCATCACAAAACAAAAGGTTCACCAATGTCCTTTAGTGAACTAAGTCTATCATCCTTACCTGGTCCAGGCCATGTGTGATGCCATATCCACAAAATGTAGCTGACTCTCAAGTGCCTGCTGAAATTACCTAGCAAGCTACTCAGTTCAAAGGCAATTAGGGATGGACAACAAACACTAATTCTAACAGCAACACACAAATCCCAAAGAATAAAATTCAATAGAGCAGCATATTACATTTCAACAATAATCTACAACAGACGTTTATTTGCCTGAAAGAAAATTTTGTGCAATATTCCATGAATATCAATAATATAATTTCCATTTGTTTAAATAACCTCTATCTCACATTGAAACATTCCAGAGAGGCTGGAATCCCATCAACAAGTCACCCTTTTTTTTTTAAACACATGGGAAGTCATTGACAGTAATCCAGTTTCCTCAGAGCCAGCTCTCAGAGTGAACAGAATCTCTGACACACCTGTTTATATCTGTCAGCCAGGATTCCCTGATTGGATCAGACTAACATCCCTAATCAGGGAACTCATATTTTATGATGAGCACTTGGCTGACCTCATTACAATCACTAACACATATGGCTTCATCTAAATATGTGACAGTCAGGAAAGAAATTTCCCTACAAACCCGCTGTATTCCTCTGTGATGGGGCTCCTCCTTCTGGTTTCTTCCTGTGTTTGGAACTCTTGCTATGCTGGGAAAATTTCTAGCACAATACATTGTTTCACATTCCGTCTAAGCATAAAACAAGAAAAAAATCCAATGACTTAGTGTCAATCTCCTGCCTTTTTCCCACACCTTTCCACGTTGTTTCCATTTAAATAATAATCCAATACCGTCATAAATGCCCCAATTGAACCTGCCTCCACCACATTTCCCAGCAGCCCATTCCAGACACAATCAAGTCCAAACCTTGACTTTTAGAAGAGGCCTTCAAGTTAAAAACTATAATGGAATCATTAAATGAAATACAAGTCAATTCAAGAGATAACTTTAATTATGTTATTCACACCATCAAATCGGGGATTATTTGGAGTCAGATTTATTTTCTCCAAAGGTAGCACCACCTTGGTGCCACAAGAAGTGGAAGTTGTTGTTCAAGAACCACATTGATAATGTTGGAATGTTTGGCTGGATTTTGTTCTTCTGTTTCAACTGTTTTGACAGCACATACCAACTTCTTTATTTCATCATCACTTAGGAATGTAGTTAACAATGTGAAAATGAACAGATAATCCATTTTTGCAACACTGACCAAGGGTCTGATATTGACCAGGTCTTTTCTTTGAAATAGTATCATGGGATTTTTTTTTACATCCCTTTGGAATCTTGGCTCCTCATCCAAAAGATGGTACCATAGGGCAATGATCTCTCTGTTCTGCTCAAGAATGTAAGCCTTGGTTTTTAGGCACTCGAGTTGTGCAGTAGACAGCAGATCTGGAATCTTATCGTTCAGAGGTGAGTTTGCCATCAACTGAGCCAGAGCTGACACACATAGACCTAGTGTGTCCTGACCCTCCCAGCAGCTTCCAAACATATTGTGGTTACTACACCACCAGTAATCTGACAGCACTTAATGCAAGTGCAGCAAGTAAGTCATTGTCATGAAAGTTTGTCCAGTACAAAGGAACACACAGTAATCTCCCAATCGGTTGTATGCTCCAATGCTGTCCTGAGAACACCAATTCTGAGAAGTACGCTAGAGCAACCTTTTCCTGTATTGCCCTGCAAGTGCTAGTATTCTGTCCAGTGACCATGCAGCTGATCACAGAAAAGCTCTACAAATGGGCACAGCAGCAAAACTCAGGGACAGCTCCCTACACTAATATCTCAATTTCATAGCCTCTTGTGTTACCCTTCTCTTGACAATCTCAGAGGCCAGGCATTAAAAAAATACGCCTAGCTATTTCTTGCCTTACTTCATCTCAAAGCATTTTAATGAGTTCTGGCTCCTTACAACATTTCGGCACAGTGTCAACCCTTGCTATCTTGACATTTGCAAAGCATTGTTGAGGCCACCAGGTCTACAGATGGTGAATCTATCACTGATGGATCAGACCAAAAAACAGAGTCCCTTCATTATCACATCATCTGACCAAGCTACACCACAGGATGCTGGTAGAAGAGATTCATTGATGACTATGCCATTCGTTGTCAAGGGGCAATGGTTAAATACACTTTCATTAGATCACTTCCTGACACCTATGTGGCGTCAATGTCACTTGTCAACCCAAAACTGGTTACTGTTCAGGTTTTGCTTCATTTGGACATGACTGCTCCAATATCTGAGGAGGTGTGAATGGTGCTGAACATTGTGCAATCTTAAGTGAACATCTCCACCCTTGATCTTGGAATGAAAGGAAGATCATTGATGATGGTGTTGAGGTGATTGAGCCTCAGACTTTCCCCTGAGGACTCCTGTAGAGATGTCCTGGAAGTGAGATGACTGACCTCCAGCAACCACAACCATCCTTCTTTGTGCCAAGTTTAACACTAACCAAAGAGTTTTCTCTTTCTTTCCCAATGATTCCAGTTTTGTTAGGGTTCCTTGATGCCATAATCTGTCAAATGAGATTTTAATGTCAAGGGGAGTCACCCTCAGCTCATCTCTGACATTCAGCTCTTTTGCCCACGTTTAACCTAAGACTGTAATGAGATCAGGTACTGAGGGGCTCGGGCAAACCTATCCTGACTGTCACTGCGTAGGTTATTACTAAGCAAGTGTTGCTTGATAACACTTTTGATGACACCACTTTCCTGCCCACTTGTTGCTGGTTGACCCTGAATTAGAATAGGGAGATCTGGGACAAGCAGTTTAGTAAAGCATAATGAGGGATTGATGGAAAAAAAATCAGACATTTTAAATCATTTGTGGGATTCAGGTGACAAGTTGCATAATCATAGGGTAATGCGTGACACAATCATGGCAGAAACTGACAACTATTCAATGTCATGTTTGACAGTGAATATACTTACCATTGAATTATTTACAGGATTAAATAGGTCTTTCTGGCAACTATAATGACTATTCATTTAAATACTTGTCTATATTTTTAAGGACATGCATACATAAAAAATCCACTACCTTGCATTCTGCATTGCCTTTGCAAAGAACTCAAACAGTCCAGGGGTCAGTCCTTCAGACTGAAAACAGCAGCCTCTTACAAGAGTATGAATTATTCTGGCCACAAGAACCCGGTTAGTATCATTAGCCGGTTTCAGGAACATCTTGAAGTACAAGTTCACTAAATCTGAAAGGCAGAAGGAAACTGTTTATCAGCTATTAATTATTTCTAACTTTTTAAACCTGCAGAATGGTAGGTTTAGTTCCAAACATAATTCACAACAAGCGTTCTCAATAAAGATACTAAAAACTTGCGATTAGGAAGTTTCAGATGTGTTTAAGGATTTTAAACTATTCTGTTTTCAAGATTCTCCAGAGAATGATTCACTGAAACAGATTTATCACCAGCTGATTTTAAGAACAACTAGCACTTTTTTTAAAAAAAATCTTCAATCTGTTTAATATTATATATCAAAACAAAATTTGATCTATATAAACCTATTCATTTTATAATAAGCATGGGGCTGGATGAACACAGCAGGTCAAGCAGCATCATAGGAGCAGGAAAACTTGACGTTTCGGGCCGAAACCCTTCATCAGAAATGGGGGAGGGGAAGAGGGTTCTGAAATAAATAGGGAGAGAGGGGGAGGCGGATAGAGGATGGATAGAGGAGAGGATAGGTGGAGAGGAGGCAGACAAGTCGAAGAGGCGGGGATGGAGCCAGTAAAGGTGAGTGTAGGTAGGGGGGTAGGGAGGAGATAGGTCAGTCCAGGGAGCCCGAAACGTCAAGTTTTCCTGCTCCTATGATGCTGCTTGACCTGCTGTGTTCAACCAGCCCCACACCTTGTTATCTCGGATTCTCCAGCATCTGCAGTACCTTTTATCTCCTATTCATTTTATAGTTGTGATCATGACAGGAATGTCACTAAACAGTAACAAAAGATTACACTCTACTGAATCCTATAACTTGCATTCACATTTAAAAATAATACACAACAATGATCAAAATAAATTGACATTTAGACGATTACTGAAAATTAAGAAATTGAAAGACATGGCCCTTCAGCTCCAAGTCCTGGATTCAAAGCCAATCCAGTCCAAGTGGAGGAAACTTTGTTCTTTCTGATAACTGTGACATGGGGTTGAATTACTCACAGAGACGGTTAACCAGTCATGAATGAACACACGTTACCCAAGCACAAAACTGACAATATTTGGAAAGTTGTTCAGAAGCAGTGGATGACTATGATAGGAAAGGGAAAAATAAGTCACACTGGTGCAGCAAGGATGCTCGAGGATGGGATGAGGTACATTCATAGGGAACAATGGAATGTTTTACACTTCATTTAGCTGTGCTTCACCAGATTTGAAAGTGTATGACGCTCACAACAGGTAACTGAAAGAACAGCAGTTCAGCATAAAACTACCTATCCACAAATGTGATTATCGTGAATTTTGCACCATTTGCATTTCCACCTCTTTTAGAAATGTTTGAAGAATGTCCACTAATTGCAAAAATTCAAAACAAATAAAAGTACCTGACCACTGTTTTTGGGAAATTTCACACCAGTACTTCCTAATTGAGAGGATGTCCTTCAGCAGAATGCTGCTGTAGTCAGTTCCATAAGCAGCACAACTAAATTTGTTCTGCAGAGTATCCATGATGTGCTTCAGAAGATCCTGACACTTAAGACGTGGTCCTCCTAAATGAAACAATATCATGAATGGAACTGTAATAAACAACGCGAACACTGCCCCTCAAATTTCCACATTGCTTTAAAGTCAATTGTCCAAATTTTGACAACAGTGGTGAAGCTGAGGTATATATCTGAGCAGAGCTGGAAGGGGTGGAGCTAAGAGAGGTTTGCTGGAGCGTTTTGACAATGCTCTTGTTTATCACCACCTTCTAAGCGCTGCCCAAAATAAATCAAAGTAAATAATAGTGGAAGCTCTGGGCAAACAACCCTAATTTACATGCTGACAAGTCTGAGTGGAACCATCAGCATGAGTTCTGCTGGATCCATGTCTGGCAAGCCACAATTTCTGATTACCAGTGTAAAGTGGCTCCCTGAGAATTATGGCTCCATTGCAGCTTTCAATAATGGAGAACATCTCAGCGTTCACTGCCACTGGGTCCACTACATTGCAGTTACAAAGAATCAAGCAAGAATATATTGTTTCAAAGATCAGAGGTGGTGAAATTGTCACACATAGATTTCTTTGTTGGTACACCAGTTTCAAACTCTAGGGTTTCTTTAATAAACTATAGCATTTGCTCATCAGTTGACCACTGCCCAAAATGAAAAGTAGCTTTATTTCCAACTTTACAATTTGGCGCATAGAACAAGTGATACATAATGTACCATACACCATGGCTTTGAAAGGTAAAGATGCAGTAGTTTCAAGACAGTGCTTGCCTTGAAAATTTCATAACTTGGAAACACTCAAAAAGAAACACATAATCTTTCATCTTAGAATATTCCCTACTCAGCTTGATTAGTGCAGAATGCAATAAGAAAATAAATGGCTCATTTTTCAGCATTTTGTAAACTCATGAATTCAAACAATTAGAAGACCAAGGTAAGCAGGTGCATGGGAACACAGTAACCTAGGATTTTTCCAAGTCAGATGTCATCCTGACTTGGAACTACATCATGATGCCTTTGGGGTCTTTAGATTAAACTCCCTTCCGAACAGCACAATGGACGTACCTATAATTCAGGGTGGATTACTGTAGGTGGTTTGCAATGCAGTGTGAAGCTAACTGAACAGGTTCAATGCCTGTACCAGTTGGGATCATTACGAAGGCCCATCCTCTCAACCTCATCCTTCGCCCGTGGCGTGGTGATCCTCAAGTTAAACTCACCATCATTTGCTACGCTCTCTGAGATAGCAGCCAGTGGTCTTTAGGACTGTGGCAATTCTCACTTCACCTCTAACACATGCATTTCAGCGCTTTAAGGAGGCAGATCACCACCAACTTCTCAAAAGGCAATCAGGAATGGGTTAACCTTCGATGCCCTCAACCCACAAATAATACTTAAAAATTCTGCTTCACTCTGCAGCAGTACTTGCCAAAAATGCACAGCTGAAAAACAGCAGGTATAATCAAGCTCAGCTACGATTCTCACTGTACTCAGCATTCAAAATCATGGTTCATACTATATTAATCGTGGGACATTTTTGAATCTTAATTTATAGGATGGCAAAACATGGAAGAAGAGGAAAGGTTATCAAATTACTTTCCTGACTCAAATGCCAATAAGCAAAAAAATTTTTTTTTTTGTCTAGTTTGGATGTATGTTCAGTAAATACATTTAATAATAACTAACACTGCTTTTAATTGGTGGATGAGATGAACAGTCAGTATTGTCAGCTTCTATTACAAAAATGGGCCCCAACAGCTTGCCAGTTCACCATTTAAAGCAAATCTTCCTATGAGAAAGACGAGAAACAAGGTCTTTGTTCGAATCTAAAATGAATTGCTTAAATTCAGTTGATTTGGTCATTTTAATGGATTTGTAATTTTAAGTGTAGCATCAGAAACTAAAAAACAATGTGCTGCAAATGTTTAGCAGTGACCATGTCTTCTACCTTGATTAGGCAACACGTGAAAACTAAATGAGCATTTTGTATTTATTTTATAAATGAAAGCCAACATACAAACAAGTCTTAAGAAATGCTCAGAAATAATGCAGTACATATCATAATTAAATGTACAAATAGCAATAAAAATCCTACCAGGAAAAGAAAGTTAATTTGGAAAATATTTAGATTCTGCTCACTTTTATTGGCCCATCGGATAAAATATTTCATGATACTGCCAATTTCTTGCATTTTCTTCTGTCGGTTGGCTTGGGTAGTTGCTGACACATTCGGGTTGGCTGCTTGCAGACATTCAGTCTCTTTCTGGATATACCTTTGAAGAAACCTAGAATACAAGTAATAAAAGGGCAAAAAAGATAGGAACGTTATAAGAATAGAATCCAGGTAGAATTGTTTTATATTTTATTAAGTACCACTGTTCACTAAATCAATAAAGGGATATGGGAACTGAGAAGGCACTTGGGACGAGGACTACCTCCTACACAGAGGGTAATTATCAACATGGAATGTTTAGGCCAAATAGATTGATTAGTTTTCCAATTTCTATGCAATTCAGTGCAATGAGACCACAAATCTTAAGAAACTAAAATCG
Organism: Ginglymostoma cirratum; assembly: GCA_024137785.1. Taxonomy (NCBI): domain Eukaryota; kingdom Metazoa; phylum Chordata; class Chondrichthyes; order Orectolobiformes; family Ginglymostomatidae; genus Ginglymostoma; species Ginglymostoma cirratum. The sequence goes on along the minus strand of JAHRHZ010000263.1, from coordinate 15,383,087 downwards.
CATCAAGCTGTGGCTATGAAAATTAGGAACAATTCAGTGATTGTAGGGTTTTAGTCTCTACAATGGAATGGGAAATGGCCATTACATCGTAATATATTTTAATTTACAGAAATTTCTAGACATATATGGAAACTTTGTGTGCACACGGACGCATACACACATGAGCACAAAAGAGGAACAACATATATTCATGAGGTGTTAGAGTGAATCAGTAGTAACTCCCAATTTTAAAGTCAGGATATTTTGAGATGACAAAATAATTCTTATCACCAATAAATAAACAAGAGAAAGAGACTAAAAGAAGTTATTGATGTCAAACTTGATACACCTTCTGTAGTGAGCAGGATGATTAGTCGAGAAATACAAGAAATCTTGCAATCCCATAATAAATGTTACAGAAAGCATTATGTAGGATAAAGCACAGTCCATATATTTCAAAACATATTGACAATCTAAGTATGGCTTGGTCTCTTACATATTGAAAACATATTTTCTAATTCAGTATTTGCTCCGGTAACAGTAACATGTTAGATGTCAAATGTGACACTTGCTTAGACATTCACAGCACTTTTTATAATGGGTCATTTGAGAAAATTACCTGAAAACCGCATCCCAGTTCAACTGTTTTGGATGTTTTGATTCAGAATTTCGGTCCAACTGCTCAATGACTTCTGGAGTCCGAATAAGACGTTTAAATTTATCTACTTCTTTCTATAAAGACACAAGGTGTTAAAAACACATTAGCCTACACAATGTACAACTGTAGTATGTGCGTTTAAATTATAGATTAAAAATTGCAAAAAGCAGTTAGCAGAGTCTCTGTACATAAGCCACGAAGGACGGGTATCACAAAGAAAGATTGGTTCAATTTTCAAATACTGCTCCTTTCAATTCCTACGAGGATAGATTGTAATAGAGAGGAAGAACCAGACAGCAAGAGAGAGAGTGAAAGGATTGGCAGCGGGCCAATAAAAATTAAAATATATAATCTCAAAAAAAATCCAAAAGAATTAGCCGCATTAAGTGCAATTAATTGTCACGATATCATATTTACTTTTTTAATTCATGGCCACAGTATCTACCCTGCTTCTCATTTTATTACCTTTCTTTCTGTAGTCTTGTCATTGTCCAACTGGCAACAGCAGAGGTAGAGGTCATGAAGTACAAGACTCATGGTTCCTTTGAAGAGCAGTAGAAACGATCCTACAAAATAAAAATGAATGAGAGCTTGGACATTTAATGAAAAAAAAATCAACTTATAAAACAATTCCTATGAAGTGATGGAAACAGGGCATCTGTAAATGTGCAAACTAATGATCTGATGCACTGCTAAAGACATAATGGATACTGGGTTGCAACTGTTGATTTCATTTTCTAGCTAAGTCATTACGGGAGTCATCACTTGCTTTCAGAGACAAGAAGAAAGAAAACAGTCACACAGCAAATTGGAGCATATATTTCTGAAGTGGTTCAGATGTTTTCTTCTTCAAAGATTTTACAAAAACGCAATAAAAATCAAAAAGCCTGGAAACACTCAGCAGGTCAGACAGGATCATTCATCAGACCCTTTAAACATAAATGAATGCAGAAGAACAAGAGGTGATCTTGTTGAAACATATGAAGTCCTGAGGGAAACTGGTTGGTGGATTCTGAGAGGATGGTTCCTCTTGCGGGAGAGACTAGAACCAGGGGACATGTTGTATAAATAACAAGTCATTTTTAAGATGGAAGTTAGGAGATCTATTTTCATCTCAGAGGCAGGCAGGTAGGCTGTTAAATATTCTTTCCCAGAAAATAGTGAATATTAATAACTAGGTGATATCTTAAGTAACTAGTTATGTTTGAGGTATTAAAAAGGTACAATGTTCACAGATGCTCATGCTTTAAGACAGAAATTCTTATCACAATTTTTCTTCTACACGAGCTTCAACTTACACAATACGCAAATACATATGAACAAAAAAAAATTAGGTTGCGGAGAAGAGTCATACCAGACTCAAAATGTTAATCCTGTTTCTCTCCACAAATGCTGTCAGACCCATTTAGTTTCTCCAGCATTCTCGGAGTTTAGTACAAATTAGATGCAGGAATATGCCAGTCAGCCCCTTAAGCCATTCCATTCAATCATATCATGGCTGTTCTGGTCACTCCACATTCCTGCCTAAGCATGATAAGATCTGACCTACATTTATTTCAAGTTGAGAATATATCCAACTCTGCCTTTAAAATTATACAAAATCTCTGCTTCCATTTCCTTTCAATGAAGGAGAGTGCAAAAGACTAACAACACTCTGAGAAAGAAATTCTCATCGGTCTTAAATGGCCAGTCCCTTATTGCTAAGCAGTGATTACTCTCAAATCTCCCACCAAGAAAACACCCTTTCCACATTCAGCCTGCCATGCCACCTTACTGTTCTAAACTCTAGTGAAAAATCTAATTGTCCAACCTTTTTCTCATGGGCAACCCAACCATTTCAGATATTGCCTGCTGTGAACTGCTTCCAAGGCATTTACAGGGTAAATAAAGGATGTACATTGTACACATATGTAGATACATCTATGTTCTGAATAGCTTACTTTGCTTATAAACTCAAGTCAAATGCTTATTCAAAATTGGAAGATTAACTATTTGATCCTTGTTTCAAAGTGTTACAAAGGAAGGATGGAGATTTCCTGGACCATTTGCTGACTACCATCCTTCCACCTCACTGCTGTAAAGTCCTTCAATTTCCAAGTTTTTAGAAATCCTTTTTAGTCAACACCCAGAATTATGCTTGTATTCTGCTAAAAGAAATCCTGTTCCAAATAGAACCATCTTCTTAATCTATCTACCAATCCACCCCTATGATTGACATCTTGTTGGCTCTTTCCCTATTGTTTATCTTCCAAGTCACTTGGTTACATGATCATTTAATGGAAGCCAGATGCATTTCACTGTATTATTGAAGTGCTAATTGAAATTAGTATCAGTAAGGAAGTAGTCTTTGAAAAATAGGCTCGATTGAGGATTGATAAAATTCCCGAACCAGATGAGTTTCATCGCAGAAAAAGTGTTGAAGGAAGTAGTTATAAGGGCAGTGACTGCAATGGTGGTGGTTATCAAACGTAACTTCTATAGACTCTGGACAAGTTCCTGCTGACTGGAAGATAGCAAGTGTAGTCCCACTATTTAAGGAGGGGTGAAGAAAGTGGTAAACTAGATTGTTAGCTTGATTTCAGTAGTGTGAAATATGTAGTGTGAAATATGTTTGAGTCTATTATTAGGACATAATAGCTGAACATTCAGAGTGGAATTACAAAATGGGTAGAATCACAAAATGTGTAGAATCAACATAGATTTATGAAAGGGAAATTATATTTGACACACTTGTTGGTAGCTTTTTCGAGAATGTTACTTGTAACATAGGCAAAAGAAAACCAATGAATCTGGCATATTTGGATTTTCAGAAGGCTGTTGACAAGTTCAACCACAGGAGGACAGTAAATAACATTGCAGTATATGAAATGGAGGGAGGAGAAGAAAGAGAGAGAGAGCGGGAGAGAGAATATACTAATATAGTTGAGAATTGGATAATAGACAGAGACAGAGAGAAGGGAAAAACAAGATTTCACTAAAGAGTACTGCAAGGATCTGTCTACATCCACAACCATTCACAACTTATATGAATGATATGAATGTGGGAACAATTGTAACTGGGCAAGAAACTTAGTTGTGGGGAGGATAGAAGGTGACTTCAAGTGGACTTTAGTTAGCTAAGTGATTGAGTGAGATTATGACAGGTGGAATATGTGAACAAGTGTGAAGTTTCTCACTTTGTTGGTAAAACAAAAGGCAGAAAATTGCTTAAATATTGCAAAGTGAGGATACCCAAAAGGTGTCCTGGTCCAAGAGTCACTAAAAGCTGGCATGCTGGTGCAGTAAGCAATTAGGAAGGTATGTTGGTATTCATTCCTGGTGATTTCAGTGCAGAAGTAAAGATGTCTTGCTTCAGTTGTGTAGAACCTGGGTGACAGGGTACCTGAAACATTGTGTATAGGCTTGGTCTCCATATCAAGGAAAGGATATTCTTGCCACAGTGGGAGTTCAATGGAGGCTCACAAAATTAGCCCCAGAGAAGAGGGAATTTTCTTATGAGATTGAGAAAACTGTGTCCGTATTCTTGAGAGCTTCAAAGAATAAGAGGCAATCTCGTTGAAACTCAAAATTCTTACAGAGTGTGAAAATGGTGGAAACAGATATAATGAATCCCCTGGCTGGTGATTCTATAGCCAAGGATCGTGATCTCAGGATAAGGTGTGCACCAATTGAGACTGAGATGAGGATGAATTTCTTCACTCAGAGCATGTGAATCTTTGAAAATTTCTATCCTAGAGGGCTGCAGAAGCTCAATCATTGAGCATCTTCAAGAGAGAAATCAACACGGTTCTGAAGACTAATGATGTTAAGGCATATGGAGATAATGTGGCAAAGTAGCATTGAGATTATTAGTATGATCTATTTAAATGACACGGCAGGCCTAAAGGGCTGAATGGTCTGCTCCCGTTCTTATGTTTTACATGAAATCTTTTAGAGAAAGCTGGCTCTTAGAGGGATCATCACCTAACATGACACTTAGGGTTCCCTCCAAAGGCCCACAGTCTTTCACAATTACTTTTCGTTATTATACAGAACATTTGTAATTTATACTTAAAACACTAAAATTGAACATATATTGTGCGTTATGATTTAAGCTACATCTTTATTTGCAGGCACATTACCCCATGGTCTGTATTCAAGCTCCAAACCACTAACAGCAACTTCTCTCCTTTAAACTTCTAATCCATTTGAAGACATTCAGCACATCCAGCTTACTTTCAGTGTGGGTTTGAAAATACAGTTGTGCATTGTGCTTGAATACCAATGTTTGGTGAACACAAATGCATGATTTCAATTGGAAACACCACAATGCCAAGTAAAAGCTGTATTTAACTAGGATTGTAAATCCTTTAGGAGTTTTTCGTCACATTAGGGCAAGTCTGACATTCAAACAGCACTTCAAGGAACTGAAAAGAAACTAAATTCCTGCAACTGCTCACTCCAGAAACTGATCAAAATAGTCTGAACTCCTGATTTGTGTTGTAGGACCAACATGAGGATTTTAGATCAATTGTCTCAGTACTGCCTCTTGGGGACTGCTCCATCAGCAAGGCAATGTGTATTTTGCAGGGTGTAAGGTCCTTGATAGCCACAGCACAGACATATTCCACAATAAGACGCCGAAGATCATAAACAGACATTGCTTCTGAAAACATCCACTCCCACTTCTTCTTGAAAAGGTGAATGTGAAGAGCATAAGCAACTGCTTGAACATTGTCCCAGCAACAAAATAAATGAGAACCTCAGATACAGTTTGTACTTTTGGAGTGACAAACTCTGTCAATGAGCTGTTAAAAAGGCACTTGCGTTACTTAAAATGTTTGAGAATCCCATCTAATATAGCAATATGGTTCACATTATAGCATTGTAGCATCATATTGCAAAATCTTTACAATCTAACATGACGACTAAAAATGCCAATTGCTTCTTCTCAACTCCATAGCCTGTTCACTCAAGCTATTCAATACTTTGTCTAAAATCACACACACAAGTATTCAATAATAAAATAAACAAATGTATTTCCCATTGCTAAGGCAGTACAAATATTATTTTCCCAGATCAAAACCTAACAGCTCCTTTTAAATATGCTAACATCATAGAGTCAAGAAGTTCATTTCTACTAATCATCAATTCAAAATTATTTTAATTTCAGTTGTTTTTCTATGTATTTCAGTAAAACACTACAGCAGTTATGAATCACAAAGGAGATGGGCAAGGAAAGCTGATGCACTGAAGCGAGTTCAACAAGATTGCAGTTATTGCAGTCAAAACTGAAAAATGTCATAAATAAAATATGCCACAGAGATGTCACAGAAAGCTGTTTCTGCTATTCATCCTGACTTGTACTCCTGTAAATACATACGAAACCGATCTAGTGCAGTTGCAACACTCCAAACATATTGCACAATATTGTGTTAAAGCTCAGTGGCATGACTATCCAAAGCAAGGAAAAGTTGTAAAGGATGAAATGAAAGGAATTGAGGCTGACCACAGCTGAACAATACCAGCTGAACATTATGGCCGATAATCACACACATACCCAATGAGGAAAACAGATCCAGAAATATTATCTATATTTCATCAAACAACTCCACAGGTAGTCACAAAAATCCAGTTTACACCTTTGCCACACTTCAAAGTATTAAAACTACATATCTATCAGTTGAAGTATTAGAATCCAAACAGCTTCACTCATCTATCTCCCTTCTGTCTCTCCTTCCAACTCTCCATTTCACTCTGTCTATCACCAAACTTTTTCTTCTCTTTTCTTAGCAACCGTTTGTTGAGGAAAGTGAAAAGCCCCCTTTTCTTTTTGCCAAATTGAAGAACAGCAATAACTTAAAATGCACACTAAATAAGGATGTGTTAATATTTTCGTTCAACTCCGCGATTGTAATCATTCCCTCTTCATTCCATTGTCACTTCCCTTCCTCCCAATAGCACTTCCAACTCCCTTCTACACACACTTTTTACTTCTCTCTCCATAATTTCCCCTTGTCTCCTCTCCTCTTCCTGCCATGCCCACCATTCTTTCTCCTTTCGTTATGCCACCATACAAGCTTGATTCCCAAGCCACATTCTATTACTTTCCCACTGTCAAAAAGAGGTTTGACACAATGGTACTTAGGCATGGATAGGGAAAAAGGAGAGGGGACATGCTATAGGGCAAAAGAAGAAAAAAGGCAAGACTGAGAGAGATTTTGGAGATAATATTGTTAGATACCGCCAAGAAGAAATTTAAACTCAAGGACGAAAAGTTTTAGTTTAATTGTAGGTAGGTGAGGAAGCGTTCTGGATGAGTAGAACTTAATGCATATTAGGACATATGCAGTATGGTTTAGGACAAATTGAAAATAATGGCAATCGGAAGCTTGGGAACCTGCAAAGTGAGTAATGAGTCTTGAGACCATAAACGGAGGTGTAAGAGTTTTAGCATTGGACGGGCTAAAATAGAAGATGTTAGTCATTGTGATGGAGAGAATGTAGACTTGTACGCTTACATCAGGGAGCTGGGTTTTCATGGTCCGATGAATGATCGTGGTTTGTTGAAAATAAAGAACCGTTTTTGTTCGAATAACACAATCCCATTTGCTCAACACAAATCTACAATCTCAGTTTTTTTATATAAAGACAAATGAATCTCCTAACAAACCTCTCAAGACCACTGTAAAACATTTTAGATCCCAAGCATAGAATTTCCCCTCTGAACCCCTCTATCAACCATAAAAATACTTAACATAGAGAGAGTCATATAGCATGGAAACTTAACCTAAAGTCCAACTCATCCACATTCACCAGACATCCCAATCTGACCTAGTCCCATGAGCCAGTATTTGGCCCATATCCCTCTAAACCCTTCCTATTCATATATCCATCCAAATGCCTTTTAAACATTGTAAGTGTACCAGCCTCCATCACTTCCTCTGGCAGCTCATTCCATACACGCACCATTCTCTGCGTGAAAAAGTTAACCCACAGGTCCTTTATAAATCTTTCCCTTCTCACCTTAAAACTATGCCCTCTAGTTGTGGACTCCCCAACGCTAGGAAAAAGACCTGACCACTCAACCTATCCAGGCCCTTTATGATCTTATAAACCTCTAATAAGGTCACCCCTCATCCTTTGATGCTCCAGGGAAAAAAGCCCCAACCTATTCAGCCTCCCCCTATAACTCAAACTCAAGCTCCAGTTCGTGCAACAGGCTGGTCAATCTATTCTACACCCTCTCATGTGTAACAACATCTTTCCTATAGAATTGTAAGAAGTATTCTAAAAGCGTCCTTGTGCAGCCACAATATGACATCCTAACTCCCACACTTGATGTTCTGACCAACGAAGGCAAGCTTGCTAAAAAACACCCTCTTCACAGCCCTGAAGACCTATTATGTCACTTTCAAGGAACTATGCACTTGCACCATTAGGTCTCTTTGTTTGGCAATATTCCCCAGGGCCCTACCAGCAACTGTATAACTCCTGTCCTGGTTTGCCTAAACAAAATGCCATACCTCACATTTATCTAAATTAAATACCTCGGCCAACTAGCCCACAAGGTCTCGCTATACTGTTAGATAATCTTCTTCACTGTCAACTACACCACCTATTTTGGCATCATCTGCAAACTTACCAACCATACCCCCTATATTCACATCAAAATCATTTATATAAATGACAAAACGCAATGGACCCAGCGCTACTGCTTGTGGCGCTCCGCTGGCCTCCAGTCCGAAAAGCAACCCTCTACCACCATCCCCTATCTCCTACCTTCACGCCAATTTTGTAACCAATTGGCTAGCTCCTCCTGGATCCCATGTGATTCAACATTCTGAACAGTGTACCATACTGTACCTTGTCAAATGCTTTGTGGAAGTCCATATAGATGACTACCGCTCTGCCTTCATCAATTTTCTTTGAACTTTTTAAGAGGTGACAATCAAATTCGTGAGACACGACTTCCCATGTAAAAAGCCATACTGATTATTCCTAAGCAGTCCTACCCTTCCCAAACGCATGTAAATTCTGTCTTTCAGAATCCCCTCCAAAAACTCACCCGCCACTGACTAAGCTCACCAGTCTGTCGTTCCCTGGCCTTTCCTTAAAACCTTTCCTAAGTAACGGCACCATATTAGCCAACCTCCAGTCTTCCAGCACCTCACCCATGGCTGTTGATGATACAAATATCTCAGCAAAGGGCCCAGCAATCTCTTCCCTAGCTTCCCACAAAGTTCTGGGAAACACTTGATCAGGTCCCAGGGATTTGTCTACATCAATGCATTTTAAAACCTCCAGCACCACCTCTTCTGTAAACTCCTTTCTTAGACAGTCACAGAGTCATAGATGCATAGAATGGAAACAGAGCCTTTGGTCCAACTCATCCATGCTGACCAGATATCCTAAATTAATCTAGTCCCATTTGCCAACATTTGGCCCATATCCCTCCAAACCCTTCCTATTCATATACCCACCCAGATGCCTTTTAAATGTCGCAGGTGTACCAGCCACCATCACTTCTTCTTGCAGCTTATTCCATACACGTACCACCCTCTACATGAAAAAGTTGTCCCTTAGGTCCCTTTTAAATCATTCCCCTCTCACCTTAAGCCTATGCTCTCTAGTTTTGGTCTTCCCCACCATGGGGAAAATATTTTGTTTATTTACCCTATCCGTGCCCCTCATGATTTTATAAACCTCTATAAGGTCACCCCTCAGCCTCCAACGCTGCAGGGAAAATAGTCCCAGCCTATACAGCCTCTGCCTATACCTCAAACCCTCCAACTTTGGCAACATCCTTGTAAATCTTTCCTGAACCCTTTCAAGTTTCACAACTTCATTCCTATAGGACGGAGACAGAATGACGCAGTATTCCAAAAGTGGCCTAACAAATATGCTGTACAGCTGCAACATGACCACCCAACTCCTATATTCAATGCACTGACCAATAAAGGCAAGCATATCAAACGCCGTCTTCACTAACCTGTCTACCTGCGACTCAAGGAGCTATGAACCTTCACTCCAAGGTCTCTTTGTTCAGCAACACCTCACCAGGGCCTTACCATTAAGTATACAAGTCCTGCCGTGATCTGCCTTTCCAAAATGCAGCACCTCAAATTTACCTAAATTAAACTCCATCTGCCTCTCCTTGGCCTATCGGCCCATCAGATCAAGATCCCGTGGTTACTCTGAGGTAACCACCTTCGCCGTCCACTATACCTCCAATTTTGGTGTCATCTGCAAACTTACTAACCATACCTCCTACGTTCACACCCAAATCATTCACATAAATGACAAAAAGCAGAGGATCCAGCACTGAACCTTGTGGCACACTGTTGGTCACAGTCCTCCAGTCTGAAAAGCAACCATCCACCACCACCCTGTCTTCTACTTTCAACCCAGTTCTGTATCCAAATAGCTAGCTCTCTCCGTATTCCATCTGATCTAATCTTTCTAACCAGTCTACTATGAGGAACATTGTCAATTGCCTTACTGAAGTCTATATAGGTCACATCCACACTCTATCCTCATCAATCCTCTTTGTTACTTCTTCAAAAAAATTCAAAAAGTTAGTGACACACAATTTTCCATGCACAAAGCCACGTTGATATCCCTAATCAGTCCATGTCTTTCCAAATATATGTAAATCATATCCTTCAGGACTCCCTCCAACAACCTGCCCACCACCGATGTCAGGTTCACTGGTCTACAGTTCCCTGGCTTCTCCTTACCACCTTTCTGAAATAGTGGCATCACGTTAGCCAACCTCCAATCTTCTGACACCTCACCTGTAGGTATTGAAGATACAAATATCTCTGCAAGGGGCCCACCAATCACTTTCTTAACTTCCCTTAGAGTTCTAGGATACATCTGATCAGATCCTGGGGATTTATCCACCTTTATACATTTTAAGACATCCAGCACCACCTCCTCTGTAATATGGACATTTTTCCAAGATGTTGCTACTTATTTCCCCGTGTTCTATGTCTTCCATATCCTTCTCCACAATAAACACTGATGCAAAATACTCATTAATATCTACCCCTTCTCTGTGGTTCCACACATAGACAGCAACGTTGATGTTTAAGAGTCTCTATTCTTCCCCTAGTTGCTCTTTTTGCCCTTAACATACTTGGAGAATCTCTTTGGATTCTCCTTGACTCTATTTGCCAAGGCTATCTCTTCGCCCTCCTGATTTCCCTCTTAAGCATACTTCTCTATAGTTCTCCTCATTCGATTCCACCTGTCTATACCTGAACTATATCTCCTTCTTTTTCTCGACCAAAGCCTCAAAATCTCTAGACATCCAGCATTCCCTATACCTACCGGCGTTGCTCTTCACATTAACAGGAACATACTGTCACTGAACACTCGTTATCCCATTTTTAAAGACCTCCCACTTCCCGACTGTCCCTTTATCTGTAAACAGCCTTTCACAATCAACTTTGAAGGTTCCTAGTGAATTAAATTGGCCTTACTCCAATTTAGAACTTGAACTTTTCAATCAGTTTTATCCTTTTCCATCACTATTTTAAAACTAATTGAATTATGATCATTTGCCCCAAAATGCTCCTCCACTGACACCTCAGTCACTTGTTCTGCCTTATTTCCCAATAGAAGGTCAAGTAATGCTCCTTGTGTAATAGGAACATCCACATATTGAATAAGAAAATGTTCTTGTAACCACTTAAATTCCTCCCCACCAAAGAATTTAACCCCACGACAGTCCCAGTCTACGTCTGGAAATTTAAAATCCCCTACCATTACAACTCTATTATTCTTTCAAATACCTGAGATCTCTTTACATATTTGCTTCTCGATTTCCTGCTGACTACTGGGGGACCTATAATACTATCCCAACAAGGTGATCACTGGTCTACACTTCCCTGGCTTTTCCCTACCACCTTTCTGAAATAGTAGCAACACGCTAGCCAACCTCCAATCTTCTGACACCTCACCTGTAGCTATCAAAGATACAAATATCTCTGCAAAGGGCCCACCAATCACTTTCTTAGCTTCCCTTAGAGTTCTAGGATACACCTTTCTTATTCCTCCCTAAGTACAACAGTAATGTGCTGCCTAACCAAAAACCCCACCACACCCTCCTCTTGCCTCCCTTTCTACCCTACAGCATCTATAGTCTGGAACATTAAGCTGCCATGTCCTGTCTATCCCAAGCCACATTTCTGAAATAGCTATGATATCCCAGTCCCATGTTCCCAACCATGCCCTAAGTTCATCTGCCTTACCGGTCAGGCCTCTTGCATTGAGGTAAATGCACTTTAATTTATCATTCTTACCTTGTTCTCTGCCAAGCTCTTGTCTGACTTGACTATTAGACTTGCTCCCCTTATCTACTGTATCAGCCTCAGCCTTCTCTCTTTTTCCACTAATGCTTTGGTTCCCAAACCCACTCCCTCCCCTCACCAGTATTAAAGCCTTCCAAGCAACACTAGCAAAGTGGAATATTACTCTCTTATTGTGGTTATTTCTACCCCTGAAGAGATCCTAATGGTCCAAAAATGTGAATCTTTGTTTCCTGCACTAGTTCCTCAGCCACACGTTAATCTGTCCTATCCTCCTATTCCTACTTTCATTAGCACGTGGCACTGGTAGTAGCCCAGATATTACTACCCTCAAGTACCTACTTTTTAAACTTTCTACTAGTTTCCTCTGCAGTTCTATTCTATATTATTTCTGCACAACCTCATCCCTTTCCCTACCAATGTTGTTGCTACCAAAATGCACAATGACATCCTGCTTATCACTCTCCCCTTTTAGAATATTCTGCACCGTCTCTGAGACATCCTTGACCCTGGCACCAGGGAGGCAACATTCAATCCTGATGTCTTGCTGAAACACCTGTCTGTGCCCCAGACTAGAGTACCCTATTACTTGAAGCTTGACATACCCCTCCATACACTACAGCCAGTCACTGTACCAGAAACCTAGCTGTCAGTGCTATATTCCCCTAAGAAGCCACCTCCCCATTACCGTATCCAAAACGGCATACCTGTTTGAGATGGGGATAGCCATAGGAGACTCCTGCACTACCCGACTACCTCTCCTACCATTCCTAGCGGTCAACTATCTTCCTAACTGTATCTGCAGTGTGTCCAACTTCCTGAAACTGCCATCCATCAAACCCCCATGTACCTGTGAACTCCTCATTGCGTCTAAGTCCTTCGTCTTTCTTAGTTTGGCAGCAAGTATTTTATGCAATGGCATCTAGCAATCTTTGTTGGTGAGTTTGCATTAGACATACAAGATCTGAGAGATACGTGTACTTCATCTAGAAGTTTGCTAATGTCTTGGTCATTGTTGTTCAGCCAGTCTAGTTCCTTCTGTTTAGCATATGGAACTCAGATATTGTGCCTCAAGTAAAATCCATTAATTCTGCCTGAGAATCTTCAGTGATATACTTCAGAATATCAGTAATCTCTACTGCTAGTTTGTGTTTCTATTCTCGTCTTTTGGCCATATCTTCCTCGCTACAGTGTTCATTGACCTGACCAAGGCTTTTGACAAAATAATACTGGGAAGTTTATGGAAGGTTCAGTACAAATATGGCTGTCTGAAAAGATGATCAATGTCATTCACTGGTTTTACGATGGCATGGTAGTCAACATGATCCAAATGAGTATGGCATCAGATGCCTTTCTTGTCATCAAAATCACCAAGCAAGGTATTGGCTCCAACTCTTTGTATATACTTCTCAGCCATGCTGCAGTACACACTCAAAGATTCTGACACAGAAGTATACATTCAATTCAGGACAGACTGTAATGCCATCAACTTGCAAAGGCTCAAGGTTTACACAAAGGTTGCCAAACTCTACGAAACAAAACTTTTTAGTGCTTAGGTACATGTGACAACAATAAATAGCTACCAGGTGTAGTCTTGTTAGCAGATGACATTCAGTTGCTTGCTAATCACTTGCACTAGCTTCAGAACACTTTGACCTGATGCCAAGTCTGAAGAAGTCATCTTACCTCGTCACCGCTAGCCACAAACTCCAAATTACTATTGCATCACTACCAACAACATTGTCCTCTGTTCAGCACAAATCTTTTACTTTTCTGGGGGTATCCTTTCCAATAACACTATGCTTGAAGACAAAAATCAATCAATGCTTTGCCAAAGCAAGTTTCATGCCTGATAGAAGAACTCAGCATGGGGTGGGGGACATGGCAAAAGACACCTTCCCACACTTATTGCTGAACCCACCCCCTTTCCTACCATCATTCTCTTGTAAGAAGAGTCATTTTGGACTCAAAACATTAATGCCATTTCTCTTTCCACAGATGTTGTCAAAGTTGCTGATTTTTTCTGGCATTTTTTGTTTTCATTTCAGATTTCCAGCATCCATGGTATGTGACTTTTCACCTGTGGCCTGGGATCCAGCACTGATCCGACTTTGGGTGTTTGTCACGCGGACAGGAGCCCCTGCCTCCAGTGATTCTGCCGGTCAATAGGGTTGAAGGGTCTAGGCCCGAAACGTCAAGTTTTCCTGCTCCTATGATGCTGCTTGAGCTGCTGTGTTCATCCAGCCCCAAGCTTGTTACCAGCCTTGGGATCCTTGATCCCGAGGAATGCTGTTCTTTTCCAGTTAAGGTTTTAAGTGGCACTGAGTATGGTGAGCCTCCCATAAAAGAGGCAACATGAGGTTCTCACCAGCTCAGATCCCCTTCCTTCCACCATCTCCATTAAATGTTGCCTATGAGTCAGTCTCTGGCTTGTGAATAAAAACCGAAAGAACTGCAGATGCTGTAAATTAGGAACAAAAACAAAGTTGCTGGAAAAGCCCAGCAGGTCTGGCAGCATTTTTGAAGGAAAAAAATTAGAGTTAACGTTTCCGGTCCGGTGACCCTTCCTCAGAACTTCTCAGATGCTGCCAGACCTGTTGGGCTTTTCCAGCAACTTTGTTTTCGTTCTGGCTTGTGAATGACTGGTCGCTTGGGGAGGGCACCGAACACCTCGGGAGTTTTCGTCAGGAATTTGCAGAAGTGAAGTCGAGGTATCAGATGGTGATCACAAACCTCCATCTGCCTCACCTTGCAAAGGCCAGCACCCCAACCCGGCTGCCCAGTGTGGTAGAGCCTACAGATGGGACCTATCAGTCATACAGAGCCCATGCAATGATCCCCATTTCTGATGAAGGGTCTAGGCCCGAAACGTTAAGCTTTTCTGCTCCTATGATGCTGCTTGGCCTGTGTTCATCCACCTCCACACCTTGTTATCTCGGATTCTCCAGCATCTGCAGTTCCTATTATCTCTGATACAATCCAGACAGGCTGGCGGACAACGTTTCCGTATAACCAGCGTCCATGCTGACCTTCCGCTTGGCGGGAAACCCTCATCACACCCCAGCGAATCAAACTGCATGAGTCGGCGATAATCGATAAGAGGATACCCCAGGACTGGTTTATTTATAAAATCATCTCCAAGCCGCCAAACACCGTGCCATGTCCGCAGCACGGCCACGGTCAGGCAATATCCTTATAGCAGAACTCACAGCAATAAAAATCCGCACACCACTCTGAGTCTGAACCAAACTTCATTTAAACTCGAGCCCAAGCCATGAGTTCGTTGCAGAAAAGTCGCCGCTGAAACGTGGAACCGATCTACAGATAGACCGCTACCCCGCCTCCACCATCAATGTACACGCATGCGCGGAAACTATGCGGCTGTCGGGACTTGTAGTCCATTCGTTTCATTAAACTACAACTCCCACATTGCAATCTACCCGTTGCCTCACTTCCGCCGGACACTGGTGCCGGATAAGCGCTGCGTTGTTTTTACGCGCCATTTTCAGCTGGAGGACCGGTATCTAATGTGGTTGAGCGGCGAACGGCGAGGGAAGTTCGGCCGCTCCTCCCGGCTTCCTCCGCATTCCCTGGGGCTGATTCGGTGAACATGCTGCTGCCGTCAGACGTAGCGCGGCTTGTCTTGGGTAGGTGGGATGAACATTCGGTCCAATGGGCCATCTGTGTCCCCGGGGCGGTGCTGGGCCGCTGATTGGGAAGGTGTTAGAACCGGCGGCGGGCAGTACTGTATTTGGCAGCTTCAAGTGGGTGGGATATCACCCGCTCCATCTGAAGATACCTATTGACGAAGGCCGTTTAATTAGCAACCTTTAGTGGTAATTTACGCAAAGTTTCTGTTGTAAAATTGAATCGCAGCCAGTGCTACACTGAGGCTGCCACCGTGGGTTAATTATATTTGCGAGTGTCTGGTTTTCCGACTGGATAGTTCGCTTTTTCCTTTTGCCTCAACTCAGTGTCATCTGTGCTTGACAGCTTCAGCTATCTCTGACATTGTGTTGACATTGTGTTGACATTGCTTCACATGACTTTAGAACGTGAACGTGGTTGTTCTCAATCTGCCTCAGCAGACATTTTACATCAATTGCAAAGAACAGATGGCAACATTGTGACTGCTGTTTATTTTTAATGTGGATATTGTGTGTGAATAACATCCTAAGGCTTGGGATAAATTGTTTTGTTTCTGTATGCTAACTTTCTACCTAGTAGAATGATAGAATACTTGAAACGAATCCTGTACAAAGAATTTCAAACCATCATCCTTCCCATTTCCATTAATGAACCACACTGGCTGCTTACAAGTTAGTTCTTTTCTAGGATGCTGTGGAGCTGCTGGAATCAGTTATCAAATTATTGACTCTACAATTTGGCTGTGTTCACTTGATGCCTGTTTTTCTTTGCAGCTTTTGTTCTGAAGCTGTCTTACTTCATGAAAAAATTCAGCTTCCTTTCAATGTCAAATATTGAAACCCAAAATGGTGATTTATTAATTGGTCTTGAAAATTAATTTTCATCAGTCCATTAGGCAGATGTCAGACACTCTTCATGATTGATGTGGTGAGCAGCATAGTTGCTAAAACATATAAGGTAGTCCTTCATCTCTTGATCGTAGTCTGAAAGTATAACTAATGCAAGTAGCTGTGTTTATAGTTGACTCATTACAAAGGAAAAATGCACACTTGTTATTGTCCTTTAACTACAGAATACAAAAGAAACAATTCACATTAATTTCTTTAGTAACCTCAGGATTTTGAGGATTTTTATTGTGAAGTGCTTGGAATGTAGTTACTACTATAACCCAAGATATATATCAAACAATGTTCGTGCTCAAGTCCTGGAAATGAGATACTGAACAGAAATCTGTTTTTAATGATATTTGCTGAAATATAAATATTAGTATCTTTTACATTCAGGTAAGAGGGTAGGTGGTACTTCAGTTTAACATCTCATTGGAAATTGGCAACTTGAAAAGGATAGCACTCCTACAGCTCTAGAAAGAGGTACCAGCCTAGATTGTATACTCATGTCTCTGGAATAGGACTTGAACCAGAATCTTCTGACTTGTAGGTGTAGGATTGTTCTACCACTGAGCTAATGCTTTTATAGTTGCTGATCTAGACTCATGCACCAAGATAAACATATTAAATTTCTGTGTATATTATCAAAACTAAATATAAGCTTCAAGTAGTTTATTGAAGAATGAACAAAATGGGGCAGAATTGTGTAGCCTACTCACAACCATTTATGTTTTTAATGCTCAAAACTAGAGCACAGCAGAAGAAATTGATGTATATTTTATATTTTAATATACAGTAGGTTATTCATTCTTAGAATAACTGAAACGAGTTGCCCTCTACCAGTGTGGCATGAGTTAAGTAGAACAATAAGTATCATTACGTGGCTAGATGTTTTTCTCAGGTCACATAGATGGAATACAAAAATGCTGTGCTTATTTAAATCCTTATAGGAAAGAAAGTGAAGGAGTAGCCTTTTATTTGAGTGATATGATGTGGATAATTTACATAGAGCATACGAAATGATCTTTAAATGAGTGATAATGGCACATTGTGCAGTGAATTAATGCAGCCCTGTAAAATGATGATTTCTGTCTTTATGCAAAGCAGTGTAGCTCACAATCAAGATTTGTTTAACGTAGAATTTTAATCCTCGACATCCAGGGGTGAGTTTCTTAAATCTCTAGCATCACGCAAATACGTTGCGCAACTATCAGTTATTAAGTCTTGCCTAGGCTTGGGATATGGCGAGCAAGGCAGAGATGGGATAGTTGTTGGAGGAGTTGTAGGGTCATGATGGAATTGCAGTAGTTAGTAACAGTTTGGTGTCAAGCAGCCAGACGTTTCCTCCTTCAGAAAGCCTAGCATCATTGTAAAGCATTATTTACTTTAATGAAAGTGTTTGTCCCCATATCTCAAATTTCACATCCCATGTAACTCATCAGTTGCATACATAACGTGATACATGATGACACAATGATACCAACTGCTGTACTCCTTCTGAATGTTGTCCACCTGAGTTACCAAACAAGTGTTCCAATGTGTAATACATAAGGAATGAGAGATAATAGGTACTGCAGATGCTGGAGAATCTGAGATAACAAGGTGTGGAGCTGGATGAACACAGCAGGCCGAGCAGGAAAGCTTGACATTTCGGGCCTAGACCTCGAAGGGTCTAGGCCTGAAACGTCAAGCTTTCCTGCTCCTATGATGCTGCTTGGCCTGCTGTG
>JAHRHZ010000263.1:15243703-15354894 GCA_024137785.1 Ginglymostoma cirratum | reverse complement strand
TCTCCTCTATCCATCTTCTATCCGCCTCCCCCTCTCCCTATTTATTTCAGAACCCTCTTCCCCTCCCCCATTTCTGATGAAGGGTTTCGGCCCGAAACGTCAAGTTTTCCTGCTCCTATGATGCTGCTTGACCTGCTGTGTTCATCCAGCCCCATGCTTGTTATCCCCAATGAAAAATGGTTCCTTGCCCACCCCTCTCCTCTCTCTTGCGTCCCTGCTGTGTTCAAATGCAGCTTAACATAATATTGAAGAGCAGTAACTTCTGACCATGTTCCATTGGCCAGACTGTTGTTGTTCCAGCATAGATGGGACTTGCACATCAGGATCTTGGGATTCCCCATTGTTGCAGACTCAGTAGAAAGTGCCCCGGAAATTGAAGATTCCTCTGAGCTTAGAGCCATCTGAAAGTATCCATTTAACTTGGAAAATTCAGAGTTCCGATGACCTCATACTTGCCTCTGAGACATTCAACTGCACCTATCCCTGACCTGATGCTGCCTCTTTCCCTCAAGATCCAAACCCCTCCCGAAATCTGCCTGCTGATGGACTTTTCTGAAGGAGGCCTGTTAGTGGAATATCCTGTCAGAAATGCCACCTGTCGTCTTTAGTAATGAAGAGGGGGCAGAGTGACAATCTGTGTGAAACTGCCATTCTTCGGAAAATCCAGGACCATCATTCGACTTGGCACCTTACAGCCTTTTGGATTCAGTGTTCAGAAAGTTTCGCTTAATTACTAACCATGTTTTTTTCCAACTGCAATAGTCTCTTTTCTCTTTGTTTCATTATGATTTGCAACATCATCCTTTCTCGTTAGTCAATCTATCCTGCCTTTGCTATTTAATTTCTCTTCTGTCCTTCCCCACCTCCCATTTTTCTCTTTATTTGCTTAATATACCATACACTTCTAACTTATTTCACTTCTAAGGTATAGTCATTAATCTGAAACGTTAACTCTGTTTCCCTCTGCACAGATTCTACCTGACCTGTAGAATATTTGTATCGGTTTCTATTTTTATACTTTGGTTACACAGTCCAACCAAAGTTCTTCGTGGTTTCATGCTTTTTATTAATACTGAAATCATTCCCTTTCAGTCACTTTTTGGAAAAAACTTGAAAACTATTCTTAACGAGTACGTGGTTATGAAAGCAAGAGGTAAGCGTGGCATGTGCTCTGTATTCTAGGATTCTATGAAAATGTTTTCTCGTTTATCTAATAGTAAACACAGTCAATAAACTCACCTGCAATTTTGGGTAATCCATGTGTATGACAACAAATTGATCTCAAGAGATAGTAGGAATTGCCAGTGTTGGATTATCTGAGATAACAAGGTGTAGAGCTGGATGAACACAGGCCAAGCAGCAACAACAAAACAGAATCCCCCTCGTCCTCACGTACCACCCCACCAACCTCTGGATCCAACGCATCATTCTCCGCCACCTGCAAACTGACCCCCCCCCCTACCTAGGACATTTTTCCCTCCCTCCCCTTATCTGCCTTCCGGAGGGACCGCTTTCTCCATGACTCCCTTGTCTGCTCCACACTCCCTGCAACCACAGGAAGTGCTACAACTCCCTCCTCACCCCCGTCCTACCTGCATCCCAGGCCCCAAGAAAACCTTCCACATTAGCAGATGTGCAGGTGAACATCTGTTTAATGTGGTATACTGTATCCGCTGTTCCCGATGTGGCCTCCTCTACGTCGGGGAAACGAAGCGGAGGCTTGGAGACCGCTTTGTGGAACACCTACACTTGGTTTGCGACAAACGACTGCACCTCCCAGTCATGAACCACATCAGCTCCCCCTCCCACTCCTTGGACGACACGTCCATCCTGGGCCGCCTCCAGTGCCACAACGATGCCACCCGAAGGTTGCAGGAACAGCACCTCATATTTCACTTGGGAACCCTGCAGCCCAATGGTATCAATGTGGACTTCACAAGCTTCAAAATCTCCCCTCCCCTGACCACATCCCAAAACCAGCCCAGCTCGTCCCCGCCTTCCTAACCTGTCCGTCTTTTCTCCCACCTATCCGCTCCTCTCACCTCAACCCCCACCCCCACATCCTACCTACCAGCCTCATCCCCGCCTCCTTGACCTGTCGGTCTTCCCTTGACTGACCAACCCCATCCTAACTCCCCACCCACACTCACCTTTACTGGCTCCATCCCTGCCTCCTCTTCACCTATCTGCTCCTTTATCCATCTTCCATCCACCTCCCCCTCTCTCTGTCTTTATTTCAGAATCCCCTTCCCCACCCCCATTTCTGTAGAAGGGTCCAGACCCGAAATGTCAGCTTTCCTGCTCCTCTGATGCTGCTTGGCCTGCTGTGTTCATCCAGCTCTACACCTTGTTACTCAAATTTATCTCAACACTTGTATGTTTTTTATTTTCAATGTCTGGAAGTTGTGGTGAAGAGTGATCAAATAGCCCTAAAAGGAAGCTGAAAGAATCCGATATCAGGATAATAATGTTCTGTGACATTGCATCACATTGACATTACTCAGTACGTTCAACACAACAGAACATTCTACTGGTATGATCCCAGAGACCAATAACCTTTTTTAAAAGTAGACAATTTAAAATCTGTTATTTTACAAACCAAATAAAGCTACAAGATTCTTCAGTTTACAAAGATCAACAAAGCAAACATGAAGTGCTGTCTATCTCATACAATTAGCATGAGTTGACTATAAACAACAAATGGCACATTAAATGGCAGAAACCACTAAGACATCTTACAATTTAAGAATTGTCTCGCAGTCCACTCATTTTGCTGATTAGATTTAGCCAATTCAATCACAAAGTCCTTCAAACTCTGTATTCTTCATCAGGAATTTCATTTCCACAGTCCTCAGTTTTTCTTAGAGCAAGTTTTTAACAAGGTTGATAACACCGCCAAACTCAAATGCTTCTCTGTTGGCCAGCTGAGTAGGATTGTTCTCATTTGATTTCAGTCATAGCTATCTACTTGTACCATGAACATCTCTAGCACTGGTTGCTCCTCCCATCCCTAAGGACCCATCTGTGATTGTGCCCTGGTGATCTATGTTCCTGTTTAGTTTCCTGATGTCACGGTATTTTTGTATTTTTCCTTATTTTGCATTGTTTGTATTTACAGCTTGGATGAGCAACAGGTTGCCATGGTTAAACTAAATTGGCTAAATTTGCCTTCACTTACATTCAAACAGCATTCACTTCTAACCTCTTGCATGTTCCTCAGTTGAAAGTGGAAGAGGGCATAGGGAAGGAAAACTAAAGAGAAGGCCACTGACAGGGTAAGAGACAGGGCAGATGAAATGACAAAAGGTTTATTTGAAGGTGTGTAACGTATCAAGTGATTTGTCTCAGTTGTATAAGGCAACATCCTAAAAAGGAAAGAAAATCAAGGGAATAAGAGACAGTGAAAAGAAGAAAAAATTCTATTTTGGCTTTTTTGTCAGTTTTTGATGCAGTTAGATTTCTGTGCAGCATGTTGGGCTATTTGTTAGCACAATGCAAGTAGATGTTCAGAAGTGAGTTTAGGTTCCTGTGTACGAGAAAAACTTGATGAGAGGTTATTAGAGGGCATTTTTATTTTTTGAAAAAATATTTACTTTCTAAATATGGTTCTAATAAATCCTTGAATATTTATATGTTGTAATGAGGTTCAAAGAATTTTCAGTAGGATTATTCAGTTCTTTGATATAAGCCCGAACTGGCATGTAATGTACTCAAAGAATAGGAGAAATTAGGGCAGGCAAAAATGAAACTTGTACCTTAACTTGAGGCAAGAGTGGAATATATCTTGCTCTAGAGCTTTGACTTCTTGGTTTTATTGCGGGCCTTGTCCTAAATTCATTGCTTACGAGTAGATTTTTCTGTCCAGCAATCTCAGAAGTGTTAGAGATAGTAGGAACTGCCGATGCTGGAGAATCTGAGATAACAAGGTGTAGAGCTGGATGAACACAGCAGGCCAAGCAGCATCAGAGGAGCAGGAAAGCTGACGTTTCGGGTCTAGACCCTTCTTCAGAAATGGGGATGGGAAGGGGATTCTGAAATAAATGGGGAGAGAGGGGGAAGCGGATAGAAGATGGATAAAGGAGAGGATAGGTGGAGAGGAGACAGACAGATCAAAGAGGCGGGGTTGAAGCCAGTCATGGTGAGTGTAGGTGGGGAGTTAGGGAGGGGATAGGTCGGTCCCGCTTGGGGACCACTTTGTGGAACACCTACACTTGGTTTGCGACAAACGACTGCACCTCCCAGTCACGAACCACTTCAGCTCCCCCTCCCACTCCTTGGACGACACATCCATCCTGGGCCGCCTCCAGTGCCACGATGCCACCCGAAGGTTGCAGGAACAGCACCTCATATTTCACTTGGGAACCCTGCAGCCCAATAGTATCAATGAGGACTTCACAAGCTTCAAAATCTCCCCTCCCCTGACCACATCCCAAAACCAGCCCAGCTCGTCCCCGCCTCCCTAACCACTCCTCAGTCCCACCCTCATCTCCTACTCACTAGCCTCATCCTGCCTCCTTGACCTGTCCGTCCTCCCTGGACTGACCTATCCCCTCCCTAACCCCCCACCTACATTCGCCTTTACTGGCTCCAACCCCCTATCCACCTCTCCCTCTCTCCCTCTCTCCCTATTTATTTCAGAATCCCCTTCCCCTCTCCCATTTCTGAAGAAGGGTCTAGAGCCGAAACATCAGCTTTCCTGCTCCTCTGCTGCTTGGCCTGCTATGTTCATCTAGCTCTACGCCTTATCTCAGAAGTGTCCTAGTTTCTTTTGGCAAAGCTGAATTTTATCCTCCTCTTCCCTTTTTTTTCTAGATTCAATGCCAGAAGCACCTGCAGTTTTGCCATCCCTTTGGAGGAAATTGGAGTACACACTTTCTCAAATTAGGTAATTATCATCTCAGCTGAGATTTACGCTAGTTATTATATTTTTAAATGAAATAATGGCAATTAGAATGCACCATCATGTTTGTAAAAAAACTCTTGCAAAGCTGAAATTGAATATTTCCTCAAGTCAGGCGTATAGTGTTCACATTAAGCGTTCCAGTTAGTTGCACTACAGTTCAATGCAAAATAAAACTCCCTTTACTTCATTCTAATGAATGTACTTCCATACTCAGTACAATAACTTTATGTCCTGTATCAAGTCTAATTTTACAAATTATGCGGCCATCCACCCCATTCAGGAGCTACATTGAGATCAGCCAAACAGAAATTTCAAGAGACCATTTAAGAAGAGAGCCCAAGCATGAGTTAAAAAGCATCTGCTTGTCACATTCTCTCATTGAGTTATTCTAAATGTACAAGTTATTTCCTCTTGACCCCTTCCTGCCAAATATTCTTGTGTTTGTGGATATCTGTTTTGCTAAATCGTGCACCTGGAGGAGAGACACTCCCTTAGTAAATGCAGCGGGTTCTTGGATGTGCCTTGAAAGCCTTCCCAGTTGAAAACATCAAATACTGTACTGGATTGACCAGAAATGTAATGATTAACATTGGGGTTTCTTTCTTATTGGTGTATCTAACTGCTGCATTTATTTTACTTCCAGGAGTCTGCAACAGAGCACTGTAGCACTTGCTACAAACCAGCGAGGTATTTTTCATAAAGTGTTTTGTATGAAATAATTTTGGTCCTGGCTAATATTGGTCAAACTTTCTCTTAGTGTGGTATAATTTCTCTGCTTTCTTTCACTTCAGCTTAGTTTCTACATTCATCTTTCTCTGTACAATAGAGACAGTGATAGCAGTAAATGACTTGGAATTTTAATACTAAGGACACTTTTGTCAGAATTAATTTCATAGTTTACTGATTTGTGATTGTGAAAGGGATTTTAAACCCCCTTGTAAATTAAATCAATCTTGTTTCCCATAGCTCGGACCAAAAATGCTTTAAGTGAATTAAGACGACGAGGAAATTGTTCTGCAAGGCAGGTGACCAGAGCTAACACCAGCCTCCTGTCAATTTCTCCACAAGCTGAACAGAGGATTATTAAACCTCTTCCTGCAAACCCAGTTGTAATAGCACATGGCCCTGGAACCACTCCAGTTGTTCCACAACCTCGACCCGATATTTATGCAAACCAGAACCGTTCACAGGATTTTAGTCGCCCTGTGGCCAACCCAAATGGTAAGTAGGTTAATTTTGGATTTTTTTTACAGTCATTCTTGGTCTTTGCTGACTAGCCAGCATTTATTTCCATCCCTATTTGCCCTTGAGAAGGTGGTGGGGAGTTGCCACCTTGAAACACTGCAGTCCATGTGCTCTAGGTAGACCCACAATGCCGTGAGCAGTTGGTGGTGGGTGTAGCTCCAGAGTTTTACCTCCACGTCAGTGAAAGAACAGTGATATATTTCCAAGTCAGGACGGTGAGTGGCTTGGAGAAGAGCTTGCAGGAGGTGATATTCTCAATGTATCTGCTGCCCTTGTCTTTCTAGGTGGAAGTGGTCATTGGTTTGGAAGATTTATAAGGATTTTTGGTGAATTTCGCAGTGCATCTTGTAGTTAGTTTTAACTACTCCTTCTGAGCATCAGTGGTGGAGAGAGTGGATGTATTGCTAACCGAGCAGGCTGTTTAGTCCTTTATGGTTTCAAGCTTGAGTGTTGAAGCTCCACTCATTCAGGCAAGTGAAGAGTATTCCATCCTGAGTTGTGCCATGTGGATAGTGGACAGGCTTTGCGGAGTTAGGAGCTGAGTTACCCGTTGCAGTATTCCTAGCCTCTGGCCTGCTTTTGTATTTATATGGTGAGTCAGTTTGAGTTTCTGGTCAATGGTAATCCCCAGGATCTTAATAATGAGGGAAATTGGACTGTTGAAAAGTTGACTTTAATGGATGGAGCAGGTTTGATTGATAGCTTAGCTGTCTACAGTGTGGTTATCAACTTGGTTGATTCCCAATCTGCTCTAGTTGCAGTTATCTCAGATGTATTGTTGGGAGGGAAGTCAGGTAGTCTTAGTGCCCTTGAACTAAGCAGAGCAAATTCGGGCACGGTCCCCACTTCTGGTGACCATTCAATGGACTCCATCTGAAAATAGCTGAATGTGGTTAACAGATTAAGATTTGGTTATGTTGATATCAGCTCATTGAGTATATCCATGCTAACTGTCTTTTTTTGCCTTTTTGACTGCAATCTTAATGCCTGCTTATCAA
This sequence comes from Ginglymostoma cirratum, assembly GCA_024137785.1. Taxonomy (NCBI): domain Eukaryota; kingdom Metazoa; phylum Chordata; class Chondrichthyes; order Orectolobiformes; family Ginglymostomatidae; genus Ginglymostoma; species Ginglymostoma cirratum. The sequence continues at coordinate 15,347,748 of JAHRHZ010000263.1, read as the reverse complement.
ATTTTGCCTTTGCCGTAAGGCATGTATCTGAGCACTTGCAGGATAGACTCAACTTTACATTTGGTGACTTGTGTTGTCTTTTTGAAAAGCTTTAATCTTGAAGTGCTAGGACTGGCATCTAAGGGCTTAATTCCCAAAGCCGTAAGCAAGATTCAGTTACATTTAAGATATGAGCATGTCAATTAAGAGTAGGAGTAGCCAATTGACCCTTCAAGCCTGCTCCTTCATTAAGATCATAGCTAATCTGATGGTAAACTCAACTCCAGATTCCTACCTAATCCTGATAATCTTTCACTCTATTGATTTCCAGTAATTATCTACCTCAGCTTGAAAAATATTCAAAGGCTCTGCTTCCATTGCCGTTTGAGGAAGAGTTTCAAAGTCTTACAATCCTCTTTGAGAGAAATTGCTTCATCTGGTCTTAAATGGGTGACCTCCTAGTTCTAGATTCTCCCACAAGAGGAAGCACCCTTGCCACATCCACTTGTTAAGACTCCTTGAATCTTAAATGTTTCAAGTTGCCTCTCTCTTCTAAACTCCATGTCTAATCTTTCCTGAAAAGATCATCTGTCCATTCCTGATATTGTGTCAACTTTGTCTGACCTGCTTCCAATGCATCTATGTTCATCCTTGAATAAGACCCAAACTATTCACCATATTCTAAATGTGGTGTCAGGCTTCCTTTGTCTAAGTGAAGCATTGCCTCCCTACTTGTTTATTGCAAGGGTAATTGAATACAGAAAACATTCTGTTAGCTTTCCTAATTACTTTCTGTACCAGTTTGCTACACTCTTTGATTCCTGCACTTGGGCACCCAGATCTCTGCTCCAGTCTCAGTTGGTAAAACATATTGGAGGATGTCTGTTTACAATCACAACTATCTTGTGTTATTATTGTTGAGATGCCTCCCATGTTGCAATTTTTTGTATAGTATGGGAAGGCAAAATGGAGGTGAGCAATTTACGGAATGATTCAATGGAAGCAGATTTGTATTGGTGAAAATAGATGTTCTGTTTTTACTTAGGTGATACTCTTCACATTGTTGTTCCTGGCCCTTATGACAGAAGATTACAACCTGAACATGTTTCTCCAGGGAAGCGGAAATGGTAATGAAGCAGAAAAATCTCATTGTTTTGACTCGTGAACAAGGAGCAGGAGTAGGCCATTTGGCACCTCAGACCTATTCTATCATTCAGCAAGATCATGGCTGATCTGCTTGTAACAGAAATTCACATAGCACTTGCCCTTGATAACATCTCTCACCTTGCTCTCTCAAAAAATCTATCCACCTCTGATTTAAAAATATTTAAGAACTGTGCTTCCCCACCTTTTCAGGAAAAGGTTCCAAAGACTCATGACCCTCAGAGGAGTAGATTTCACCTCATTTGTTTTAAATGGGTGACCTTGATTATTAAACAGCTCAGATTAAATTGTATTAGATTGGCAGTCATATTCTGGTATGGAATAAGAATTGATTGGCAGTAGTCAGAATAAATTGACCTTTTGGAGTAGAATTTGGTGACTAGTGGGTTAGCACAAAAATCAGTGCCTGATTGCCAGTTATTTACAATATATATCAATGATTTAGATGAGGGAATTCAGTATACTATTTCCAAGTTTGCTGATGACCGAATTCCTCCTGATTTTGAGTGGTAAGGGAGCAGTAGAGAGGATGTCAGATGCGACGTGGCTTGGGTTACTGTGAAGCTATCCAAAAAAATCAAATGGCAGGGCATCATTTAAATGATTAGATTGGGCTATGTTGATCTACAGTGGAACCTAGGTACTCAATGTGCACCAGTCATCAAAAGAAAGCATGCTTGTGTAGCAATGCATTTGGGAAAGTAAAAGATATGTAGACCTTCATTGCAAGGAGGTTTGAGAAAAGGTGCAAGGGTGTCTTTTTCTGTCTGTCGTTTCCCCGCCCCAATGAAAAACAGGAGAAAAACAAGTAAAGGGAGAAACGAGGGGTGTGGAGCATGTAGAAATTGTCAAGTAGGTCAGATGGTCTTCAGTATTTTCCACCATCTTTCTCCATAGTGTAGCCATGACCTCAATCTCATATACTTAGCTGTTTCAGATTCTTCATTTGCACCAGGCAGCCACAGTTTTATCTAGGACAATAACCATCTCCCCTTTGACTCCAATTCTTGTCATTCGTTATCAGCTAAACCGTTTTACATTGTCTGTATGTTATTGAAAAGTCTTATGCTGGTGGTTTTTTCATAACTGTCACAAAACAAATGGAACAACAATAGCTGTCACAACATCATATGTCTCATTTCAAGTAGTAACTACCATACAGATTTAAAGAGACAACTGCTTTATATTTGCATGGATTGCTTGCCATAATCTGTACCAAACAATGCATTTTAAAGAACAGAAGCCAGCTTAGTGCCTAAAAATTACAGCTGTGTTCCAGACCCCAAATGATAAGCTGCATCTGGAATACTTGGCTTTGACACAACAATTAATGCCATTCAATCTTACTTTGAAGAAACCTGTATTTCTTTACAATTTTAATGTGGTGTACATGAGATCTATATTAGTGACTTTTTTCTGTTTTTTTTGTCTGTTTCAGTGATTCCCCTCGCAAAAGAGGTAGCTTGATATCAGGACAGAATTCTGTTTCTAAAAGTGTAGAGAATGAAGTGGAAGAAAGTCAAGTAGAAATTGCTGTTGAAAGTTTTCCAGTAAGTACCAGAATTACAGGGTGTCCAAAATTCAGCCAAAAGGCTGCTTAAAGTTCTGCTTATCCAAAAGTCAGATGATGCTCTCAAGTACATAAATTCAGCTGGTGAATCAGAGTGCGAATCATATTCTCACAAATTTTTGAAAGACAGAGTCACAAACAAGGGAATTCCATCCAATATCATCATCTGCACAATGACATTGATAAGTTCTGTTTGTGTCTTATTTGAGAATGGATAGCCCTGACCTTTCAAGTAGACATTTTATGGAAGAAAAGTCTCCGCCTCATCCCTTTTGATGGTTTGGAGCTGAGTTGTGTGGTTTTGCACAAGTTAAAACACTGCTGTCCCTTTTGCTCCTACTGCTTGAACCATTTAGGAATTTCGAAGATAACATTGAAATGTTAGCCTTAGATTATGGGATTCTCCTAGTCGGTAGATATACAAAGCAAATAGTATACTACTGTACTATATCGAATGAGAGTTTATGGTTCAGCTGCTGTGTGCTGGTAGTTGATTTGTCAGTTGTGTAAACTTCTTTGGTGACTTTGATCCTTTTTTTTTGCTTTTTTCATTCATGGGATGAGGGCAGTTGCTGGCTATGCAGCATTTATTGCCCATCCCTAATTACCCAGAGGGCAGTTGAGTCAACCAATTTGATGTGGGTCTGGAGTCATATGTAGCCCAGACCAGGTAAGGATGGCAGTTTCCTTCCCTAAAGGGCATTAGTGAACCGGATGGGTTTTTCCAGTGGATTCCTGGTCAGCATTAGGCTCCTGATTCAGTTTGTTTATTAAATTCAAACGCAGGTCCACAGAACATTATCTGTGTCTCTGGATTAACAGTCCAGTGATGATACCACTAAGCCATCGCCTTCCCACAACACGATGAATGTCCTTAACGTATTGTTTGAGAGCTTTGGTTGTAAAGTGAGAGCGCAACAAAGATTTGTTCTGTTTACATTCATTTAAGTTAGATATTTAAATCCTTGAGGTGAACAATCCAGTAGCGTTTAGAGCATGAAGTCAGAAGAATATGGAAGAAAATACAATAGGCAGCTTTATTCAGGGAAAGGAGATTCCAAACAGCAGACTTGCTGTTAGTCATGATCTCCAAGGAGTTTGGGCTGAAACCTTTGTGCATGGGAAGTAGTGTCTCACTCGGCTGATTTTTTGAAGTAGTAACGAGGATTGAGGGTAGAGCAGTAGATGTGATCTATATGGACTTCAGTAAGGTTTTCGACAAGGTTCCTCCTGGCAGACTGGTTAGCAAGGTTAGATTGTGTGGAATACGGGGAGAAAAAGCTATTTGGATACAGAACTGGGTCGAAGGTAGAAGACAGGGCAGGTGGTGGAGGGTTGCTTTTCCTACTAGAGGCCTGTGACCAGCGGTGTGCCACAAGGATCATCTCCCGCATTTCTCGCAACTCATCCCTCACACCCGTCCCCGCAATAACAACGGAAAAAGAATCTCCCTCGTCCTCACATACCATCCCACCAACCTCCGGATCCAACGCATCATCCTCCGACACTTCCGCCATCTGCAATCCGACCCCACCACCAAAGACATTTTTTCCCTCCCCACCCTTGACAGCTTTCCGGAGGGACCCCTCTCTCAGTGACTCCCTTGTCCGCTCCACACTCCCCTCTAGCCCCACCACTCCCGGCACTTTTCCCTGCAACCGCAGGAAGTGCAACACCTGCCTCCACACCACCTCCCTCACCCCCATCCCAGGCCCCAGGAAGACTTTCCACATCAAGCAGAGGTTCACCTGCACATCTGCTAATGTGGTATACTGCATCCGCTGTACCGGTTGTGGCCTCCTGTACATCGGGGAAACCAAGCGGAGGCTTGAGGACCGCTTTGCAGAACACCTGCGCTCGGTTCGCAACAAACAACTGTACTTCCCAGTCGCGAACCATTTCAACTCCCCCTCCCATTCCTTAGACGACATGTCCATCCTGGGCCACCCGCAGTGCCACAACGATGCCACCCGAAGGCTGCAGGAACAGCAACTCCTATTCAGCCTGGGAACCCTGCAGCCCAATGGTATCAATGTGGATTTCACAAGCTTCAAAATCTCCCCTCCCCCTACCGCATCCCAAAACCAGCCCAGCTTGTCCCCGCCTCCCTAACCTGTTCTTCCTCTCACCTATCCCCTCCTCCCACCTCAAGCTGCACCCCCATCTCCTACCTACTAACCTCATCCCGCCCCCTTGACCTGTCCGTCCCTCCTGGACTGACCTATCTCCTCCCTACCTCCCCACCTACACTCACCTTTACTGGCTCCATCCCCACCTCTTTGACTTGTCTGTCTCCTCTCCACCTATGTGCTCCTCTATCCATCTTATATCTGCCTCCCCCTCTCTCCCTATTTATTTCAGAACCCTCTTTCCCCTCCCCCATTTCTGATGAAGGGTCTGGGCCCGAAATGTCAAGCTTTCCTGCTCCTCTGATGCTGCTTGGCCTGCTGTGTTCATCCAGCTCTACACCTTGTTATCTCGGATTCTCCAGCATCTGCAGTTCCTATTATCTCAGTGCTGGGTCCACTGCTTTTTGTCATTTATGTAAATGATTTGGATGTAGGCGGTATGTTTAGTAAATTTGCAGATGATACTTAAAATTAGAGGTATAGTGGGTAGTGAAGAAGGCTACCTCAGAGTACAACAGTAACTTGATTAAAAAACCCATAGGCTGAGGAGTAGCAGATGGTGTTTAGTTTAGATAAATGTGAGGTGCAGCATTTTGGAAAGGCAAATCAGGGCAGGACTTAAATATTTAATAGTAAAGCCCTGGGGCGTGTTGCTGAACAAAGAGACCTTGGAGTGCAGGTTCATAGTTCCTAGAAAGTAGAGTCACCAGTAGATAGAGTATGAAGGTGGTGTTTGGTATGCTCGCCTTTATTGGTCAGTGCATTGAGTAAAGGAGTTGGGCAGTCATGTTGCGGCTGTACAGCGCATTGATTAGGCCACTTTTGGAACACTGCATGCAATTCTGGTCTCCATCCTAAAGGAATGATGTTGTGAAACTTGAAAGGGTTCAGAAAAGATTTACGAGGAGTTGCAGAGTTGGAGGTTAATACACTAGGGCTGTGTTCCTCATAGTGTCGGAAGCTGAAGGATCACCTTATAGAGGTTTATAAAAGCATGAGTGGCGTGGATAGGGTAAATAGCCAAGGTCTTTTCCGTGGGGTGGGGCAAGTACAAAACTAGAGGGTATAGGTTTAAGATGAGGGGAAAGATATAAAAGGGGTCCAAGGGACAACGTTTTCACACAGGGTGGTGTATGTATGGAATGAGCTGCCAGAGGAAGTGGTGGAGGTTGGTATTATTACAACATTTAAAAGGCAGCTGGATGGGTATATGAGTAGGAAGGGTTTAGAGGGATATGGGCCAAACGCTGGCAAATGGGACTAGATTAATTTAGGATATCTGGTCGGCCAACACTAAAATCATCCATGTAGCTGTTACTACTCTTTAAGGAGGGAGAGAACTCTACTACCTTTACTCAGTCTGCCCTACCTGTGACCACGTGTTGACTCTTAATTGCCCAATGAAGTGAACTAGCAAGCTACCAGGTTGCGGAAGAAGGTCCAGCCAAATATTCAGAGCCAGAAAACAAACAACTGTGTTTTTGGCTTCACTCACATCCCCAGAATTAATAAATTACTCGGCTCACTGGCAATTCACATGGACAGCAAATTTAAAAAAACTTTGAGCTCAACTGTGATGACACTTCCCTCAATGTAGAATGGATAACTTGTTCTTTTAATAGAACTATATAGATCGGCAATTATGAATGGAGTTTTAATATCCTTTTTCTTTGCAGCAAAGAGTAATTGAAAATGCCAGAGAGAAAATCTTGAAAGACCGATCTCTACTGGAAAAACTTGCAGAAAACATAAATAAAGTTATGTTCAGGTAATGTGGACCTTTGTTACATCACATTGGACTTGTTCTTTGTTTTAATGATGACTGTAGTTTTGCCAGTGTGTCATTTCTCGCTTCCATAACACCAACAACTTGTGTATGTTTAACCCCCTTTATAATTGGCCAGTAAATTGTGGACCTGACAATTGGAAACAATTTAGATTTTAGCAAAGCAGGACAAAGGAATCGCTTGTGTGAAGAAAATAAGAGCATGAGAATAAGTGTGTGGGGAAATAACTGATTGTAAAAACTCTATATATGAAGAAGCAAATATGACTGAAGACAGATGTAGGTCCCTTACAGTCAGAAATAGGGAACTTGTAATGGAGACAGATGTACGTTAATTAAATACAAGTCTTAGTTTTGCCTATGCAAAGCAGGACTCAGATAACATCCTATAAATGTTGTGGAATACAGGATCTGACGAGAGGGAGGAACTGAAGGAAGTCAGTATTTGTAGGGGAATGGTGATGGGGTTAAAGATCAATAAATCCTCAAGATCCAATAATCTACATTCCAGACTATTTGAGGAAGTAACCCTAGAAATAGATGCATTTGTGGTCATCTTTCGAGATTCTTTTGATTGAAATGGTTCCTGTGGATTGAGTGGTAGCTAATTAACCCCACTATTGGGGGGAAAATGGAGGGCGTAGAGAGAAAACAGAGAATTATAGACGAGTTAGCCTGACATTGGTAGTAGAGAAAATGCTTGAGTTTGTTACACGCAAAATTGGGTGTGAGGGTGAACTGTGAGGAGGATGCTGAGATGTTCCAGTGTGATTTGGGCGAGTGAGTGAGTGGGCAAATACATGTAGATGAAGTTTAATATGGATCAATGTGAGATTATCCGCTTTGGCACCAAAAACAAGAATTAGTATTAGCTTTATTGTCACAGGAACTGAATATGAAAAGTTCACAAGTCACCACTTTAAGGTGCCATCTTGGGTACAAGGATACCTAGGTACAGATTCTTAAGAATAAATCAGAAAAATATAAAATCATAGGGATAAAATGTTCAGAATTACAGTTCATCCATCCCAGTCTGCACTGGCACCTAGCCTCCAGACTACAAAAGGAATTTAAAAAATTGCATAGAGTTCAGTTGAGTCCACCTTCTGAACAAGGGACCAACAAACACGCGTACAGGGCTTTTGCAAGTTCTCTGCAAGTTCCCACAGCCAGAAGTGTTCGCTTCTGACACTGCCACTGCAGTAGCCAAAGACACCTGAGTCCATGCTGTGGGCTTACTCCAGCCAGGAGTCCTCTTCTGGGTGCCACCACTGCTCCAGCTAATGACCTGTTGAGTTCCTGAGTCTAGGCTCTGGGCCTACCACAGCCGTGCACTGGGTACCAAGCGCCACCGCAGCTGATGACCCACTGTGTTCCTGAGTCTGTATTCTGAGCCTGTCACAGTCAGGAATCTTTGCGGGCATGTCTACATCTGTTCCCAATTTACTTAAATTGCTTGGGATCAGAAACAGTGAAATTTGCTGATAATACGAAATTTAGACTGAAATGTTTTTTCTTCCCCAGTGACTGCTCAGTTTTTCTCGCTGTTTTGATAAGTTAACAAACACATGTTAATTTATGGACCTGTAGCAATATCTATAGATTTTATAATTTTCAATGGAAACATTGCGTGTTAAATGCAGTTGTTTTTAAATACCCAACACTATACCACAATATAAATGTTGTGCACTGTATCAAGTTTTTGGTTATGGAAATTCTGTTGATATTTGTATTTGTAGGAGCATTTCATCCAAAATCTCTTAAATTTAACCAACTGTGAATCAACTTTATCCAGTTGATAATCTTATTGGTAATGTCAATTGCACGTAATATAAAAATGTTCAAATCTGTGTGTTAATTCCAACATCTTTTTCATCTTGTAGTGAGACTAGTACTGGACACTCCTCAAAACCACCAGACAGTAGCACTTCATTACCGGAGCAGTCCATTGATGAAATCTTAGGTCTTGGGGTAATGTTTATCTTATATTTGAATGATTTATTGTTTCTTGTTTATTCAACTTTGTCTTCGAATACTTGGACCATTATGCATTGCCAATAAGTTCAGCAAAATATTGTTAGTTTAATTACTCTGAAAGAGTAATATATAAATTTATATTATAAGAGCTACTAACTCATGAAGATGGTGTTAAAATGTGACTGTATGCCTGCAAGTCTCAATATGGTGAGAGTTAAATGCAACTATTGTGCAACCAGGGTTTTAAACCTTTCTGTATGTGCAGCAGAAATGACAAATTGGAATTTCCCAGCCCCTTGAGAGCCGGGTTGGGAGTGTGATGGCCAGGAAAATAGATGAGCTACATCAGCACAGCTCCCTGACATGTTCTTGCCTCCACCATGGGATTTCCAGCTCCGTTACATGCCTCTATGAAAAGAGGCAGCCAAATAATCCAATTAAGGCCCCACTTTTGGGGGCTATTCTGAGCTGACACTCGTATTTTACCAACATAAGAACAGCTTCTTGCCATACCTAGGCTCTGTTTGTAATGATGCGATCATTGAGGTGAAAGATAATTATCCCATCTATGAATAGTTTTCTTTTCTCTACTGGTTTTGAGTCCCTCTTTAGTTTATAATTTAAATACAGGCAACTGAGGGTGCCTTCAGGTTGTGACACCCTTATGTTCAACTGCCAACTTAAGCAGGGTCTATGTCTCACTGTGGAGCTGCTAACTTGACATGACTACAAGACCTGCAGCATTAGGAGCCTGCCTGCCATCCTAAATTAGAGGGCAGTTCTGGAAGTAGCTAATTTGAAGGCTACTTCCCAAGAAGTTGTGCCAGCCAGCTTGATTCTGCAATATACACCCAATTCTGGGATCCCAGTTGGGCCTGCTAGAAGCACTTGCCCAATGTGTTTAGAAAAAAAGGTAGGAACTCTGCTGTTGCTGCCTTTGTGTCATAAAAATTTCAAAGTTCATTGCACTTAACATGAAATGTTTTCCTCCGTGTTTACAAGTACGAAAATGTTGGAATGGTTAGGGTGCAGCCAAAGAACAGCTGTAATGTCACTTCAAAATGCACAGGTAGAACATTCAGCCAACAAAAGTGCTACATTCCTAGTACTGGAGCCTAGATTTTGATCTTTATACTTTTGTGTATAGGTATTTCCCAGCAATGTTGGAAAAGTGGAAAGGGAACATGGTTTTCAGAAGAGGGAAAGAAGAAAATACAAGGCCCAGATCTTAAAGACTCCAGATAGTTGGAGATTTGATGTTCCTTGAAAGTTGCGCAACAGAGTTTTGGGACCTGACACAATGCAAGCTAATTATCCAGGAAGTTTAATCTTTCATGGCTTCTGGAACCCTTTTTTTAAAATAAAAGAAAATCCCAACTGAGCTAGTCAGAGAGTTCACAGTTAATACCTTAACCCTCGCCATGAAAAAACCTATTAAAAGCATCTCCAAATCTAGGCTAACTATACAAATGACACACCGATCATCTGCACTGAACACCTGATCCTCTTGCCCACTGACCTGCCACCTGTGCCCCTGATCTGCCTACATGGCACTCTCCTCTCCAGACCACATACCCACCAATCCCCATGCTGCATGTGTGCACATGTTGCTACCCCTAGTATGTGAAAGAGGCTTTAGGACCCGTTTAAAACAGTCCACTTACTGGAATACAGCAGCTCTCTGCGTAAAGCCGATGTGGCTTCCGCAAAGATCTGCTCTTATGTTCTCCATGTGGTTTGCCCTGGACTGTCTTTATCGGAGTGGGTCTTGCATTGGAGGTCAGGCCCGAAAATTCGTGGAAGGAAAGTAAGACAACATTTTATCTAATGAGTCAGAAGTAGGAATTCTGACAAAAATTGGTAGTTTCAGTCAGAGTTTCTAAAGAAAGATCAAAATGTTTTTCATGTGTACAATATATCAGATGTATTTCAAATATATTCATAGTCCAGTCTAGATTATGCCTTCTGTTTATGATCCTGACCATTTTTTGTAAACAAATGATCTCTTAAATTAAAACGTCTGTTTTACTTGCAATAGGATGAAGTCCATATGTCTGATGAAGCTATCCAGGATATCTTGGAGCAGACTGAATCAGACCCTGCATTTCAAGCTTTGTTTGATCTCTTTGATTACGGTTTGTACCAAATTCTATCGGCAAGTGTACTATTTTTGCTTATGCTCAATAAAAATCTATTAATGATGAAATTGATCTGAGTAGATGAGACCTTCTTGGAACAAGTCTGTGTGACAGTGAATACAACTTATTTCTAGCTAAGTTATAGCAACCAAGTATTCAGCTTGAAATCTTTACGAAGAGCCTTTAAAAATGTGATTATAAATGTAAAATGTATATTAGGACAAATACTGCTGACTTTTCTTCAATATCAGTAGACAGTTACAATTTATAGAGAGCTTTTTGTGCTGTGTGACAAATGTACAGTACTCTCTTGGAAGAGTTAATAAGTTGGTAGATACCAGTTTTTGTTCAGATTTTAAGATTAGAAACCGATAAATTTGCGTATGTTACTGTTGGGCAGAAATAAAAAGGCTTGTTTTTTTGGTGGTACAACGAAAGGTGGAAAATCCTCAAAATTATTAAAATTGTAGAAAGCTCCCAGGCAGGACTTATTCTGAATTTAGACTGTCATTAGTTGAGATATTTGGGGAAAGTGTTATCTTCAGTTCAATGTTCCTTACCTTGCTGAGTGTAGTAAGTCACCAAATGGAATTTAAAATGCACATAATGGAAGTAATTTGCCATTGATAAGTTTGAGTAGTGCAGTTAACTTGTACCAAATATCAGGTTTGAAAATGCTTGTTCAGATGTTCTGTGGGATTTTACATTTTCTTTTACCCATTTATGCCCATTGGTAAATAAGGTTGCTGAATTGCAGGCACTTGAGATTGCTATAGTGGCAAAGTAGCTCAAACAAGGCAAAATTGAACTTCTAATATTCTTGCTTGCAGTGCATTCAATGAAATTGGGGAAGGAAATAGGAAAAGGTGTGCCAGTATAAATCACTTGAAAGTGGTGATGTACTTAAGCATTCAAAGTCAATCTATTTGATTAGAATTAATGAACAATGGAGAAGATATGCTTCTTGAGTGTATGTTACAGACCACCACTGGTGGGAAAGACCGATTGCTCCAGACACAACAATAGGGCAGTAATAATGAGGGGCTAAACCAAGACTGGGAAAATAACAAACAAAAACAGCAGTTGCTGGAAAAGCTCAGCAGGTCTGGCAGCATTTGTGAACAGAAATCGGTTAACATGTCGGGTCCAGTGATTCTTCCTCGAACTGATCATTCTGAGGAAGAAGGATCACTGGACCCTACACGTTAACTCTGATTTCTTTTCACTGATGTGACCATACCCACTGAGCTTTACCAGCGACTGCTGTTTTTGTTTCTGATTTACAGCATCCGTGGTTCTTTTCACGTTTTTATTGGGAAAATAACAATGTAAAGGGAATTTCTGAAATTTGTGCAAGCAATATTCTTGAAATATTCCCAGCCTGATGACGGTATTGATTGTGCTGGATGTAATTCTGAGGGTTAAAGTAGGCAGTTGGAGCAAGCATCATTGAGAATGTATTTAGGAAAGCAGTGATCGTAATTTCATTAGCTTCAGAAAACGGAAAGGAAATGTCAAATGTGAAAATATGGAACTAGTGAGGACTAATTTCAGGTGAGGAGTAGAAGGATCTGATCCAGTTTGATTGGAATAAAGATTGGCATTTAAAATAGTAAATGATCAATAGGAGGTTATCAGAAGAAATAGTTTGGATACAGAATAGACAGTTCCACTATGTGGAGAAGAATGGCATTAAAAGCTACACCTTTTTAAGCTTGAGCCAAAAGAGATTGAAATGAAACAGAGGAAGCTTGTGATAAATGTTGAGTTCATCATTCAGTAGAGGAACTACCTCGATGCAAACAGTATTCTGGAGAACCAGAAAAGGAAATAATTCTTTGAATGCAGGAAATCTGTAAAGAAAAAGTGTTGGAAAATCTTGTGTCTTAGCAGCACCTGTGACAGAAAAATTTCCTTTGAGTCAAATGTGCCTCATTGAAAACTTAAGAATAGGAGTTGCATTCAACTTGCTACGTTAACTCTGTTCCTTTCTCCACAGATGTTGCCAGGGTTGCTGAGTTTTTTGGGCACTTTTTCATTTTATCTTATAAAAACAGGAAATCCAGAAGTGTGTAGTTAAGAGGATTGTTTGGGAATGAAGGAAAAGTTCTTAAGAAGGCAATAGGACTCAGAACCTACTATATCAATATTTTGTCTGCTTCCAACAAAGTGTCCTGGATCAGACTTTATTCCTTGGAATGTAGGAGAATGAGGGGTGACCTTTATTGAGGTGTATAAAATCGTGAGGGACATAGGTACAATGAATGCACGTAGTCTTTTTCCCAGAGGTGGGGAATTGAAAACTAGAGAGCATAGGTTGAAGGTGAGAGGGGAAAAATTTAAGGAGGACGTGAGGGGCAAACTCTTCACGCAGAGACTGGAACATATATGGAATGGACTGCCAGAGAAAGTGGTTGAGGCAGGCACAATAGCAACATTTTAAAACCATTTGGTTATGTACATGGATGGGAAGTATTTAGAGAGATATGGACCAAATGAGGGAAGTTGGAACTAGCCAAGTGGACACCACTGTTAGCATGGATCAGTTTGGGCCAGAGGGCCTGTTTCCATGCTGTGTTACTCTGACTCTCAGTGGTGCTGCTGATGTACAGAAGATGATAATAGAGCAATCGGTTAGGATAAAAACAAAACAAGGTACTGTAGAAGTTGTCAGGGCTCAAATTAGGAAGTCACCTTGTTTGATTCAAATGTAACCTTGGTTGCTGGGCTAAGTAAAAGTGAAATTTGTGGAGGCATTGACCACAGTTTTCCAAAACCTTCTCGAATACGTGAATAGTAACCCTTGCAAAAATTTGCAATTCCTCTCTGACTACAGGAATGGTGCTGGAGGACTGCAAGGCAGCTAATGTGATACCATTATTCAAGATTAGAGCAAAGGATAAACCAGGAAACTGCAGGCCAGTCAGTCATAGAATCCCTACAGTGTGGAAACAGGCCATTCGGCGCAACAAAACCATGCCGACTGTCCAAAGAGTATCCGTCCAAGGCTCATGCCCATTCCCTATCTCTGTAACCCTGCATTTCCCATGGCTAATCCGCCTAACCTATGCATCCCTGCTCACTGAGCAATTTAACTTGGCCAATCCAACTAACCCGCACATCTTTGGACTGTGGGAGGAATCCAGAGCACCTGGCAGAAACCCGTGCAGACACAGGCGAATGTGGTAATGAAACTATTGAAAGCAAATTCTGAGGCACAGAATTAATCTGCATTTGGAGGGTTAGGGACTAAGTAAGGAACAGCCGGATGCTCAGTCAAGGCAAAGTCATGTCTGACAAACTTGATTGAGTTTTTGTTTTTGAAGAAGTGACCAGGTATGTAGATGAGGACAATGCCTTTGATGTAATCTACTTGGATTTCAGCAAGGCTTTTGATGTGGCCCTGCATGGGAGACTGCTGGCAAAGGTAAGAGGCCATGGATCCAAGGAAATTTGACAAATTGGATCCACGGTTGGCTGTGTGGCAGGAAGCAGAAGTTTATGGTTGGGGAGTGTTTTTCCAACTGTAAATCTGTGTCCACTGGGATCCCACATGGATCACTGTTGGGGTCCTTGCTGTTTGTGGTTTATATGCAAATATTTCTGCTATAACAAGTGTTCTGTTAACATGAATTGACTAACGCAATTGAAGAACAGTGGACACTGTTTGGATAACGTGAACTTTCTGCTGTACAAATATAGTAATTTCTGTATAATGCGATTTTCTGTAGTGCAAGGTCACACAAGAACGCAACTATCATGTTATTGGAGAAATACCTGTAAATGATTTAGACTTGAGTATTGGAGGGTTGACCAATATGTTTACAGATGATACAAAAAATTGAGGGGGAGTTAAGTCTTGAAGATAACCTTGGATTGCAGGACGACGTAGATGGGATGATCAGATGGGCTGATCGGTGGCAAATGGAATTCAGTCCAGATAGATATAAAATAATGCACTCGCACAGGACAAACAAGGCAAGGAAAGACATGCTGAACGGTAGAACCTGAGATAACAAGGTGTAGAGCTGGATGAATACAGCAGGCCAAGCAGCATCATAGGAACAGAAGAGCTAGACGTTTCGGGCCTAGACCCTCCTTCAGAAATGGGGGAGGGGAACAGTGTTCTGCAGTTCCTACTATCTCTGAATGATAGAACCCTGGAAAGCACCAAGGATCAGAGGGACCTTGGTGTGTGTATATGCCAGTCCCTTGAAGTATCAGGGCAGGTGGATAAAGTGGTTAAGAAGGCATATGGTGTTTTAAGAGATTAACAGCAGGCAGGTTATGCTGGAACAATATAAACATTAGTTAAGGGATGGCTAGAGTAATTTATGCAGTTCTGTAATCCACATTACACAAGGGATATGATTGCACCCTCTCCAGTGATGACAAGTTTTACCAGAATGCTGCCCTGGCTGGAGAGTTTTAGTTGTCAAGAGATTTGATAGGTTAAGGTTGCTTTACTTAAAGCAGGAGGTGTTGACGGGTTATGATTGAGATGTATAAAATTATGGCAGTTGTAAGTATAGTAAACAGGAAAAGACTTCCCCTTGCTAGAGGGATGGGTGACCAGTGACCGTGGATTTACGGTAAGGGTAGGAGGTGTAGAGGGGATATGAAGAAAAGCTTTTTCACCCAGAGTGTGGTGGGACTCTGGAACTCGATGCTTGTAAGGTTGGTAGAAGCAGAAACACTCAATATTTAAGAAGTATTTTGATGTACGCTTGTGATGCCAAGGCATACCAGGTATGGGCCAGGTGCTGGAAAATGGGATTTGAATAGTTAAGTGGTTATTTTTAACTGGTTTGGACATGATTGGCTGAAGGCTTTTTTCTGTGGTGTAGACCTCTATGATTCGATAACTCTACCAAAGTGAGAATAAGAAGAGTCTGTAAGATAATATTTCTAAATAGAAGCATACAGAGCAAAGATATAGAAGGGTATGAACCTGTGTAAAATCCTAGTTAAATTGCAGCTGGAGCATTGTTGAATTCTGGGCATCACACTTTAGAATGAATGTCAAGGCCTTCAGGTCAGTGTGTAGGATGCCAGGGATAAAATGCTTCATTTAATACAGTGAACCTAGAAAAATTCTGGTTATTGCTCTTGAACTGAGGAGATTAAAGGTGATTTAATAAAAGTGCTCAAAATCAGGAACAGTTTTGATACCTTAAATAGAAACAATTTCTGGCAGCAGAGTGTCACTAACCAGTGGGCACAACTTTAAAGTGGCAGAAGAACCAGAGACAATGTGATTTTTTTTTTTTTTAATACAGCAAGTATCTGATATATTGCCAGAAATGTGATGGAAGCAGATTCAGTAGCATTAAAAAAGAAGATTGCAGAAGTATGGGGGAAAAGCATAAAAGTGGACTAATTGGTTAACTCTTTGACTAGTGTGGTATATGGTGGATACCTCCAATGTTGAATCATTATATTAATTTAGTTTTTGATATTTGGACTTCTAATGAGAAAAACTAGATTAATTGTATCTTCTTTGGTTCTGAAATACATCTTGATCAGGATTAAATGCATATCCAGAGTTGTGCTTTTAATTTAGTGCATTTGTGTTTTATATTCTATAATAATGTTAGGTAAATCTAAAAGGAGTGGAGACTCAGATCATGGACCATGCAGTCAAGTAGATTTGGAAATAATAGAAAATGGTACCAGCTCAGCTTTCTCTGAGGCATTTAACACCTACCAAACAGAGGAATTGGGTGAGCTGTAGTTTTGTTCAGTAATTTACTAAATGCACCTATATGAATTTGTCAAAAAATCATAACAAGTGCTCCTTCAACATATAATTGCACTCA
Organism: Ginglymostoma cirratum; assembly: GCA_024137785.1. NCBI lineage: Eukaryota > Metazoa > Chordata > Chondrichthyes > Orectolobiformes > Ginglymostomatidae > Ginglymostoma > Ginglymostoma cirratum. Next base: position 15,331,186 of record JAHRHZ010000263.1, on the reverse strand, counting down.
GTTCAAAAAATGTACCTTTTTTATTATTTGTCATTTTTTTGTTTGGTTTGCAAACCATACAATTTTATTTTTTCTTCTTTGATATTCCAGTGTCCTTACCATCAGCAGTCTCAGAGAAAGTGTCAAGTGGTTATACAAAGAAAAGCAAGGCTGATGGGACAGTACATAAAGCTAAAGTGACATCAGAATCGAATTCCATTACAAAATCTACCATTAAAGAAAGTCAAACTTTGAGTACAACTGATGCAAATAAATCTATGCTTTCAATGGATAGTCAAGCAACCAGCAACCAGACATCGAAATGTAGCTGTTGGACCCCAGGAGAAGCTGCTTCTGCGTCTGCCCTCCCTTCGTCTGTTGCTGCTATTCACACAACCACTTTAGCAATGTCAGAGAGTCAGGAAGCTGGGGATGTTGCTGAAATGGAGGTTGAAGCCCGGTCGTCATCTATTTATCATGAAAAGACAGTACCATCTCCACTTGTGCAACAAAAGCACAGTGAGGACCATCTAGGTGTTGAAGAGTTAACTAATCACAATGCAAAAACAGAGTCAATATCCAAATTAACATTTCAAAATGGACTTGCTGAAGCAGCTAATAGGTCTATGTTTTATGATACTGATAAGTCAAAAGCAGTAATGAGTCAGCATAAAATTGAAAAGCCAACAGCACAAACGGTGTGTGTCACAAGAACGAGTGATAAGACTGCAACTGTAGTTTGTAATGAACCACTTCCAGCTTGTTCTGAAGCATCGGATCAGTCAACGTTTGCACTGCAGAAAAGATCTGAGTGTGAGCCTGTGTCTCAGGAGGGAAGAAAGCCCTTACCAGCCAACTCTGATAACTCATTAATTACGGTGTCAGATCTGCAAAATGTTCTGCACAATGTTGAAAATTCTAAAAGCCCTTTGACCAGTGTTCAGCAATCTCAAGTCCTTGTTTCAACTGTACCTGAACTATCAAATAGTTCCACTGTAAGCTCTAGTTCAGTAAACTCTCTTCAATCTGGTGCAATAAAAACCTGTGTCATTTCTGCTGAAGTGGAGTTGCCTGACCGAGCCGAACCTGTTTCCTCCTCTGTTCCTTCTAAATCGAGTTCTGAGGTTAGGGCTATATCTCTTCAACCAAGTTTTGTTACTTCAGGCCTGAATCCTGCAACTGAAAGTGTTTCGACTAACGCAATGGCAAAGTCATCTCTTAAAGCTACTTCTGTAAAGACTGATGGTATCTCAACCTCCAAAAATTCAAATGCTGAACCTTCCAGCACGATGGAGGTAGATGCCTCAAATATAGTAACTCTGAAAATAATAATTAGTGATGACCCGAAACAGTCGTCTTCAGATCCAGAATTAAATAATGCTGTGTCTAGTATCACTAATGAAAATGTACCAACAATTATAATGTCCTCTCCGGGTGGTACACCCTTAAAAGGCAAAGGATTAAGCCAATCTTTATCAAATAGCAACACTGTTGCCACTACTGAAACCAATTGCAATGAGTGTGTAAGTCCTGAAGAAACAGAAAGTGCTATAAATAGTTTGAGAATGACCGAGGAGCCTGAAAGCAGTGAGCACAATGTTGCAAGGACTGAAGTTGAAGCTGTGCCGATGCAAAGCATTACCTCTAGCAATGTGACTATTAATATTCCACAGGCTGATTGTACTCTATCCACACAAAATCCCCTCAGTTTATCAAAAGACACTGGGCTTATTCAACTATTGCCTGCTGCTACCACATTTGGGCAATCCAGCAGTGTCCTGATAGCAACTTGTATGCAAGATTCTGCAGGGCAATCACTGAGGAAAGGAGAGGAACCAAATAATGGTAACACATTTATTTTGGACCATCGAGGTAATTCTGCAAATGTCTTGATGCTACCAAACAGCTCTGCATCTACAACTATCGCAACATCTGTTCCTCAAACTTTATCAACACCTCCAAGACCAAGCACTGTTTTGACCGTGGGACAGCCTGTCTCTTCAAATTTTTCCCAAGGTAATAATGTATGTGATAACGGTCTGTCAAAAATTTACAATTGACACATTTTCCACCTTGCATAATTATCATTGTAATATTGGCAACTTGTGTTGCTTGGTACTCCAGTATTGGGCATGGTAGTAGCTGGTGTCAAACAACTCTTGCAAAAGCAAGCAGAGAGACTAAGCAGCAGAGCAGATGGAAACAGTTTTTCCCTTGCTGGCTCATAACGAAGAGAACCTGAAATTGAGCTAATAGACCTGTGGTTTTCTCGTCAGTGACTACTGCTTCCTACACTTATGTTGTCCCATATTTGTGGAAGATAAATGCCACCTTAATAACCACTTACACTCTTCTCTCACTATTTGTTATGTAACAGCCACATGAGCTATCATGACTCCTGTCTCTAAAATGAAGAAAGGCAATAGAGAAACATTTTACCTGTGGTTTTTTTCTCTCAAAAATTGAGTGGTAGTTTGACCTCAGAGCCTTGTAGCTCATCATAAGCAATAAATATTTGTTTTTGAGGATTTTCTAACTTGTCTAAGCTGTTCTTTTCTAACCTGTTTCTGAAATCTAAATGTGTTGCTTTTCAGGGTCAACTTTTATTATTACATCCCCTGTTCAGCCAGTGCTGCAAGGAATGATGGGAGTTATTCCTGTTTCAATAATGGGTCCAAATAGTGGAACATCATTCACAGTATCGCCCCAACAGGTCAGTTCATTTCTATTCTGTAAATGTCTGCACAGGAGGTGCTGCATTTATTGAGGATAATAATCAGTTAAGTTGGCTGGACAGCTGGTTTGCAATGCAGACTGATGCCAACAGCATGGATTCAATTCCTATACCAGCTGAAGTTACCATGAAAGTGCCACCTTCTCAAACTCTCCCCTCGCCTGATGTGTGGTGACCCTCTGGTGAAACCACCACCAGTCCTCCAGGACTATGACAAATTTGCCTTTTACTTTATTGAAGAAATTTGTACATTGAGTTGGAATCCTTGAGAGCTTGATTGATATTGTTTCATACTGCCCAGAAACAGAAAGTACAGTGCCTAGAGACTGTTTGATGCATGATGCCATTCTATTCTACATAATGTAAGAATCATTGCCTCAACAACTATTTGTGATAAAGCATTTTTTTTTTAAATTGCAAGACTTATGCAATTTCTATTTATTTCAACCAGGTTCTTCGTATGCCAGTAGCATCATCACTTGGCAAAAAATGTAACCGATTCAGTAAACTTCCCATTTCAAGGAAACCACCGCAGTTAGCTGTTCAGCCAAGCACCTTAAATACAGGTCAGCATGCATGGAAAGAAAAAGCTAAGGACTGAATTCATTCCAAAAGATTTCACTTGACAAACAATGAGCCTATCAATTAAAATGTCACGTTTCCCTGCTTGATATGTTGCTTTAGCAAATGGTCAGTGTTTTTTAAGTAAATTATTTTGACTATTTATAAAGCTTCTGTGCATTATGGAAGGCTTATGTGTAATTCTCACTATTTTGGTGGCTGAAAGCAGATTTGCAGTTGGTGCCATAATAGAGCTTTGTGTGCTTTGGTAATGCGTGTCTTCATTCTTTACCGTGGACAGCTATAAATACAAAAACTGAATAATTTGATGTTTTGCTTTGTCATTGTTGTTAACCAACCTTGGAATATACAACCTTCATGAAACTAATCACTTTATTTTGTTTTCTAGGACAATCCTCTGTCATTGGCACTCTTATTTCAATAGATTCATCAATCACACAAAATACTTCCCAGCCTCAGAGGTAAAGTATCCGAATGATTGCTAGTCATTTTGTCTGGTATTAAAATTAACCTCCTGTATTTGTTGTTTGGAAATAATGATTGTGCAGGTATACAATTCAAAATTTTTTTTTCACCTAGGCTTCAGATATCTGTGGCAAGGGATCCTAATCAAATTCTGATGTAATTTTATCTCCTGGCTTGGCTGAGATGGTGATGCTACAAGTTATATTGTTTGAGGGAAAGGAAGAAGAACAGTGTTTTTCTGTTAGTCTTTGCATGCTATACTTCTCTTAGGACTGGCTTATCGTAAACATATAAACATAGAAAATGTATATCATAGAAGGGGAGACCATTTAGTCAACTGTTCCTGTGCCACCTACAAAACAGGAATCCAGTTTAAACTGACTTTGTGGCTCTTGGTCCTTAGCCCTATAGTTTCCTAAAGTGTGAATTCAGATTTATTTGCAATGTGACACAAAGGTTTTGTCTTTACCATCCTTTCAGGCAGTGTGCCAAAGACCCTCGCCGTTCTTGGTTGAACAATGTTTCCCTCAATACTCCCTCTAATCCTTCTGCCAATCATTCTAAATCTATACCTGTGAATTATTGACCTTTTTGGTATGGGAGATGGATCCCTCCAGTTGATTTTTACCTAGGTCCCTCAAATTTTGTGCACCTCAATGAAACCTCCTCTGTTCAAAAAAAACTGCAACAGCTCATGGAAATGTTCCTTGTAGCTAAAATTCTCAAATCCTGGCAAATCTGTCTTAATCTTGTTTGTAGCCTCTCTAATGGGATCACTTTCTTCCTGTAATGTGACCAGAACTATAAACAGTACTCTTCCTGCCCTGTACACCTTGTTAGTCACCATATCTACCTGTCCTGCTGTCTTTGGGAGTCTGTGAATATGCTCTCCACAGATCTTCTCTTCCACTAACCTTCTTGGTATCCAACTGTGTATTAGGTTTGCCTTCCCCAAATGCAGTAGCACACTTCTCTGGATTAAATTCCACTTTGCCTCTATATTGTACACCTGGCTGGTTCATTAATGTGTTCCTGCATAATACAGATCTTTCTTTCCTACCCAACGACCACAAGAATTTTTTTTTGTTCCACCTGCAAACTGGTTAATCTTGCCCCTTAGATTTAAGTCACTAGTATAGTTCAGTAGTATATCCGAAAAAGTAATGGTCCTAATATGAAAACCTGGAGGACACACCGATTTAATAGCATGTCAATCACACGAACATCCAGCGATCTTTGTTTCCTACCACTGAGCCAATTTTTTTTAATGCAACTTGTCCTTGGACGTCTGACTGGTATGCCATGTGACACTGCTGAAATCCATGTAGACTGTATTTAAATATGCTCGTTCCATCAATCCTCCTTGTTAACCTCTTCAGTCAAGTTAGCCAGATGCATTCTTTAAATCAATGCTGAAAGAATCTATGTTTATCTCACTTACAGTTTATACTTTGATTTTCTCCAATAATTTGTGCACTTTGCCTTTTTTTAAAAAAAATGTAGTCTAAGCCTTTGCTGTTTATTCCCTTGTTTCTCTTATCTGCTGGGCTACATTTAATTTGGATTTATTTTAGGAGATGTTAAACCCTGATATATTTCCTCTCACTATGTTTATACCATCCAAATATTATGATCCTCAATGTTAACATTTTAGCTTTTTGGGGTAAATGGAAAGTATACAAAACGAAATGCTCTCTCATACAAGTTAACTGCATTCTGAGGTTGTACACTTGCTCGCTGAGCCGGTGTGTTTGATAGCAGGGTGATGAAAAGTCTGCAAAGTAACATCGTCATTACACCTCCAATGAAGCATTGGTGTTCCGTCCCACTTGTTATTTATATGCCTCAGTCTGCTGAGCTGGTTGGCATCACTTCTGGTTCTGTTTTTCATGGGTTTGTATATCGAGTCCAGTTCAATGTGTTAGTTGACGGAGTTCCAGTTGGAATGCCAGGCCTCCAGAAATTTCCAGGCATGTTTGGCTTGTGCTATTATGGATGTGTTGTCCTCCTTTTTCGGTGAGTACTGAGACCAGTGAGAATTAGTCATGTCTCTGGGTGGCTCGTTGGTGTTCATGTATTCTTTATTGTCAGTTTTCTTCCAGTTTGGCCTATGTAATGTTTCTCTCAGTCCTTGCATGGTATTTTGTATATTACGTTAGTTTTATTGGTTGTGGGAATGGGATCCTTTACATTAATCAGTAGCTGTTGCAGTGTGGTTGTTGGTTTGTGGGTTACCCTGATACCTAGGGGTCTGAATGGTCTTGTGGTCATCTCTGATTTGTCTCTGATGTATGATGGGGTGACTAGTGTATCTCGCCTTGTTGTGGTCTGTCACAGGTAACAGCAGATTGTGCTTTTTGGGTGTCCATTCCTTTTTAAAAAACTCTGTATAGGTGCTGCTGTTCTGCTTTGCGCAATTCCAGCAATCTTCTCAAAAACTTTAACTTCATTTTCTAGTTGACCCTACTTGCTGTTCTTGGTTAGCCCAAAACAGTTTATAAACACATGATTTTAATTGCCAATATCCTTATATGCACTCTCTGCCTTTGTAATTTCACCCCTGAGCTTTCTTATTGCATGGTCATCTAGATTTTCTGTAATTTTGAGCTGTTGGTATCTGACATAAGGCAAAAAGAAACACATACTCTGTGTAATCTTTGACTCTCAGGATCATCTAGATTTATAAGTTGCACCTTATTTCTGGGAATATATTTGTTTTATGTTGTCCAGCTCTTTGAATATCTTCCATGAAAATTTTGCCTTCAAGTTGCTGTTTCCAGTTTACTTTTGGCAAATCACAACTCCACTTGGTGAAGATAGACTTTCTGAATCTAAAACTGATGCCGGGTTATTGCATTGTTAGAGTAGAGAATATAACATAAGGAATAGGAACAAGAGACAGCATTTTGGCTCCCCAAGCCCACTCAGCATTTCAACAAGATCTTGACTGATCCACGTCAGGTCTTTAACTCCTGTTGCATGCCACCTTAGAATAGCTGTCAACTCCAAATTTTAAAAATGATCTCCGTTTTAAATACATTCAGGTGGATCCAGTCTCCATAACTATCTGGGATAAAGAATTCCAGAGATTCATTACCCTCTTGGGAAGAAATATGTTCACATCTCAATTTTAAATGTGTCCTCTTTATTCTGTAACTGAATCCTAGCTCAAGATTCCTCCAAGCAGGGGAAACATCATCTCATTATCTACCAAGGCGAGCCCACTCAGAATCTTGTATGTTTCAGTAAGATCGCCCCTTTTAAACTCTAAAGCCTCACCTGTTTAGTTATTCTTGATAGGTCAAACCCTTCATCCCAGGAATCATCCTTGCAAATCTCTCTTGAACTGCCTTCAGTACCGGTATATTCTTTCTTAAATACAGGGATTAAAACAGTACATAGTATTCTAGGTGTGGCCTCAACAACATCCTTGTACAGTTGTAACAAGACTCCACTGTTTTCAAACTCCAATCTCCTAACAATATAGGCCAGTATTCCATTTGCTGCCTTAATTATTTGCAGTTCCTGCATGCTAACTTTGTTTCATGCACAAGAACACAGGCCTATCTCAGTGCTGTACTACTTAGGGTCTCTCTGCGTTGAATTAATTGCATTTTGATTCTTCCTAGCAAAATGCATGACCTGTCACTTTGCTACATTAAACTCCATCTGCCAGGTGTTTGCCCACTAACTCAACCTATCCATATTCTGTTGCAGGTTCTCACCTCAATGTACCCTCAGACCTATTTTTCTATGGTCAGAAAATTTGGCTATTCCATCATTATTATGAATAACAAATAATTGAAGTCATGGATCTGATACTTGTGTATTCTGCAAGTTGCATCTTTCCAACCTGAAAAAGACCCATTAATCCCGGTATTTGTCTTGTGTTAACCAATTTTTCAATCCATGCTGATACACTAACCCAAGTACAGTGAGCTCCCATCTTGTGTAAAACTTTTTTTTTTCTGGCACCTTTACTGAATGCTTTCCGAAAATCTAAATACACTGTGCACCAGTTCCCCTTTTGAATGCTGCCTGTTATAGCCTCAAGGAACTCTGGCAATTTTGTCAAATATGATTTCCCTTTCACAAAATCACATTGGCTGTTTGATTGTATTAAGCTTTTCTAATGGACCTGCTATTTCTTCCCTAATGGGCCTTAGCATTTTCCCAATGACAGTTTCCTGCTTTTTGGTTTCCCTCCCTACATGAACAGGGTGTTATGTGAGATTTTCCAATCTGCTGGAAACCACCTAGAATCCAGTGAGTTCTGAAATATTTCAACCAATGCCTTTAGTATCTCCCATGTAGCCTGTTCTATTAAAACCCTCAAATGCAGGCTATCAGGTACTGGTGACCTGACTGCCTTTAGTCACATTTGTGAAATACTTCCTCCCAATAGCAATTTGCTTATCTCTTTGGGATGTTTATGGTGTCCTCCAATGCGAAGATGGGTGCGAAAATTTTGGTTTAAATTATGTGCCATTTCTCTGTCACCATTATTAGTTTTCCAGTCTGTCTTGATCACCCTGAAACCACATCTTAGTAATAACTATCAAGCCGTATTCTTTTATTTTTATTTGTACTTGCAAATGATTTTACCTTTTTACAAATACTGTGTTCATTATGAAAGAAATATGAGCTTTGATGCTTTTCCTTTATTGCCCTCACTGATTCTAATTTCTGCTGTGCTCTTCTGTCACAGTTTGGTCACCTCTTCACTACCCTGCATCTCTACTCTTTCACTTTTATTGATTTTTTTTTTTTTTTTTCTTTTCTTTTAAAGGCTTCCTTTCAGTTGTACCCTGTCACACTAATTTAGTATAAAGCCATATCTGCAGCCCTAGTAATATGCTTCTCTTGGCCACTGATCACGTCATGGTTGAAATGAAGCCCATCCCATTGGAACAGCTCTTTTCTCCGCAGTCCTGGCCAAGTGCGTCATGAATCAGAACCTGTTTCTCCCAGCAATCTTTGAACCAGATGATTTCTTCTCATTTTAATTACCCTATGCCAATTTGCACCTAGCTTAGGCAGTAACCCAGAGGTTATCATCTTTGTGGTTTATGCCTTTTAGTTTAGCCTCAAGCTGCTTGTGATCCCTCAGCAGGGTCTCTCTCCTAGTCCCACCATGTTGGTAGCTACATGGACTAAGGCGTCCCACCATGTTGGTAGCTACATGGACTAAGGCAGCTAGATCCTTGCCCTCCTACTCCAAGTTCCTCTCCAGCCCAGAAGAGAGATCCTGAACTTTGGTACCAGGTAGACAACACAGCCTTTGGGGCTCTGTCTTTGCTGCAAAATGCAGTATCTATTCCATGAATTTCATAATGAGAAAGGTAGTATAAAATTTCTTGTCTGTCCCCACTTGAAGAATGATGGTCTGGATCACAATGCTCATCATTACTGCAGTCTGTGCTTATGTCCACACTGGGAGTAAGAACCTGGTACCTACTGGGCAATATTGGTTGATATCCCTCAGAAGCTAAATTCAGGATTGTCATACCTGTTTCTCCTTCCAGTCCCTGATAACTGACCAAATTTGATATAAATAATCTAAGGGGTGTGACTGTCTCCTGCAACAGGATCAAGGTATCTCTCCCTCTCCCTGATGTCTTGTGGATTTGCAGTTCGGATTACAGCTCATCAGCTCTGAGCTGAAGTTCCTTGCAGCTAACACTCATTGCCGAAGTCACCATGGATCACACTGGCATTCACCAGCTCCCACATACTACAGCTGCAAAACATCACCTGCCCATCCATGTCTATTCTGTTTAGTTAATTAATTTTTATGTGGGGAGGCAATACCCAGTGGTATTATTATGAGACTATTAATCTAGAGACCCAAGTAACAACTGGGAACAAGACTTGAATCCTGTCATGGCAGATGGTGCATTTTGAATTCAGTAAAAATCTGGAATTGAGTCTAGTGATGATACTGATGCCATTGCCAATTGTTAGAAACGCCCATCTGGTTTCCTGATGCCCTTCAGGCAAGGAAATTTGCCATCCCCACCTGGTCTGGCCTACATGTGACTCCAGATTCACAGCTATGTAGTTGACTCTCGACTGCCCCTGGGATGGGCAATAAATGCTGCCATAGCCAGTGACACCCACATCCAGTGAATTAATAAATATTAAAATTATTTAACTATCGCCATATCAATACTGTACTTACAATAAATGTTAACCAGCCCCATATAGCAGCATACCTTTTTGTTTCTAGTTTCTGCTTGCACTTTACTGCTACCTGAGCTGCTCAACCACTAACTGATGAGATACAAGGAAACTGAATCTCCTTTTAATTTGGAAAAAACTATTCTTTTTCAAATAATCTGGGAAGGCATCTATTGGAAATACAGTGCTTCTTTGTGTGAAGTAGCTAAATTATTTCTACGTTATGTGAATTTTTTTCTTTGGTAAAAGCTGCAACATAAATTCAAAATTTGAATTATTTTCTAGAGCTGAAAATTCAGAACCAACTGTTTCTGGCGACCAAGTGGGAAAATCGAGAGAGCCCCCAGTGGAGATACCTAATGCATCAAGCTCAAAATTGAGATCTCAGCGCCATAGACGTGTATTGTGCTTTGATAACGCAACAACCACACAATCGGACCAATGCCATATGGAGTATAACATGAGTCAGGCAAAAAAGGAAAATCGTACAGATAATATAAATCAATCTGATGAGAAAAAGGAGCGGACTGAAAGGACAGATACAAGGGTTAGTAAAGGGAGGCAAATACAAGGGAAATCAGAGAAGAACAAAAGTTCATCTTCTGACCAACCTTATGAGTCCTTCCACAAAACAACGGCAAATAAAGAAAATGAGGCAAGTAGGGATCAGGTTCGACAGAGAAATAGAGAAACTTTAGATCTTTCAAATATACAGATGCAAAAAAGAGTGTCTCAAAGCGAAAGACCCAATTCACAAACTACAGTTGCAGACAAAGATGGCAGTAATAGAATTCCTGAATCCCAGCAAGAGTGCAAAAAAGTCACCACTGCACTTGCAGTCTCTCAAGAAACTGCTTCTAAAAGGAATTTAGATAAAAGTGATAGTTTCAGTCTGACCAGCACACTGACCAAACAGGCAGCTGAGATGCTCCAAGATATGCAGAGGCAAAGCCCTGCCCCAAAACAAACCAGTAATGCTGATTTAACCATGCCTAGGACACCAGGCTCTAATGTAAATGAAGGTCCAGATGATTGCTCAGATTTTCAAAGGACTCCACGCAACAAAGGTTTTGGAGATGAGAAGGCATCACCGAGAGTAATGGTACCCCCAACAACCCCAGATATACCAGCATGCAGCCCAGCAAGTGAAACAGGAAGTGAAAACAGTGTTAGTATGGCTGCACATACTCTAATGATTCTCTCAAGGGCTGCAATTGCAAAGACTTCTGGTGCCACCCCTCTGAAAGATAATACCCATCAAATCACATCTCCGCTTAGCCAGAAGAAGCGAAAGCTAGAAGAACGGGAGGAGGAATGTAGACATCAGTCTTTGTCCAGCAAGTCAGATATTCAAAATTCCAGCTCACCTGGAAAGAAGAAACGATCAAAATCACATGTAAGTTGCTTAGTCTTAAAATTCTGATATATTGATCTGAAGGTAGGTCTTTGGCAAGCTACAACCAGTCTGGTCAATAATGAGATAACAAGGTGTGGAGCTGGATGAACACAGCAGGCCAAGCAGCATCATAGGAGCAGGAAAGCTTGACGTTTCGGGCCTAGACCCTTCAACAGAAACGGGGGAGGGGAGGAGGGTTCTGAAATAAATAGGGAGAGAGGGGAAGGCGGATAGAAGATGGATGGAGGAGAGGAAAGGTGGAGAGGAGGCAGACAAGTCAAAGAGGCGGGGATGGAGCCAGTGTAGGTGGGGAGGTAGGGAGGAGATAGGTCAGTCCAGGGAGGACAGACAGGTCAAGGGGGCGGGATGAGGTTAGTAGGTAGGAGATGGGGGTGAGGCTTGAGGTGAGAGGAGGGGATAGGTGAGAGGAAGAACAGGTTAGGGAGGCAGGGACGAGCTGGGCTGGTTTTGAGATGCGGTTGGGGGAGGGGAGATTTTGAAGCTTGTGAAGTCCACGTTGATACCATTGGGCTGCAGGGTTCCCAGGCTGAATATGAGTTGCTGTTCCTGCAGCCTTTGGATGGCATCACTGTGGCACTGCAGGAGGCCCAGGATGGACATGTCGTCTGAGGAATGGGAGGGGGAGTTGAAATGGTTTGCGACTGGGAAGTGCAGTTGTTTGTTGCGAACTGAGCGCAGGTGTTCTGCAAAGCGGTCCCCAAGCCTCCGCTTGGTTTCCCCGATGTAGAGGAGGCCACAACGGGTACAGCGGATGCAGTATACCACATTGGCAGATGTGCAGGTGAACATCTGCTTGATGTGGAAAGTCTTCTTGGGGCCTGGGATTGGGGTGAGGAAGGAGGTGTGGGGGCAGGTGTAGCACTTCCTGCGGTTGCAGGGAAAAGTGCCGGGTGTGGTGGGGCTAGAGGGGAGTGTGGAGCAGACAAGGGAGTCCTGGAGAGAGTAGTCCCTCCGGAAAGCAGACAAGGGTGGGGAGGGAAAAATGTCTTTGGTGGTGGGGTCGGATTGTAGATGGCGGAAGTGTCGGAGGATGATGTGTTGGATCTGGAGGTTGGTGGGGTGGTACGTGAGGACGAGGGGGATTTTTTTGGTGGTTGTTGCGGGAAACGCGGGAGACATGGTCGAGGGCGTTCTCGACCACTGCAGGAGGGAAGTTGCGGTCCTTGAAGAATGAGGGCATCTGAGATGTACGGGAGGGGAATGCCTCATCCTGGGAGCAGATGCGGCGGAGGCGAAGGAATTGGGAATAGGGGATGGCATTGTTGCAGGAAGGCGGGTGGGAGGAGGTGTATTCCAGGTAGCTGTGGGAGTCAGTGGGCTTGAAATGGATATCGGTTTCTAGGTGGTTACCTGAGATGGAGACAGAGAGGTCCAGGAAGGAGAGAGAGGTGTTAGAGATGGTCCAGGTGAACTTCAGGTTGGGGTGGAAGATGTCTGTGAAATGGATGAACTGTTCGAGCTCCTCGTGGGAGCACGAGGCGGCACCGATATAGTCATCAATGTAATGGAGGAAGAGGTGAGGCTTAGGGCCAGTGTAGGTACGGAAGAGGGATTGTTCCACGTAACGTACAAAGAGGCAGGCATAGCTTGTGCCCATGCGAGTACCCATGGCCACCCCCTTTGTCTGTAGGAAGTGGGAGGAATTGAAAGAGTTGTTGAGGGTGAGGACGCGTTAGGCTAAGCGGATGAGGGTGTCATTGGAGGGGGATTGGTCAGGTCTGCGGGACAGGAAGAAGCGGAGGGCCATTAGGCCTTCTGCATGGGGAATACAGGTGTATAGGGACTGGACGTCAATAGTAAAAATGAGGTGTTGGGGACCAGGGAATTGGAAGTTCTGGAGGAGTTAGAGGGGCGTGGGTGGTGTCAAGGACGTAGGTAGGGAGTTCCTGGACCAAGGGGGTGAAAATGGAGTCTAGGTAGGTGGAGATGAGTTCGGTGGGGCAGGAGCTGCAGCCCAATGGTATCAATGTGGATTTCACAAGCTTCAAAATCTCCCCTCCCACTACCGCATCCCAAAACCAGCCCAGCTCATCCCTGCCTCCCTGACCTGTTCTTCCTCTCACCTGTCCCCTCCTCTCACCTCAAGCCGCACCCCCATCTCCTATCGACTAAACTCATCCCGCCCCCTTGACCTGTCCGTCCCTCCTGGACTGACCTATCTCCTCCCTACCTCCCCACCTACACTCACCTTTACTGGCTCCATCCCCGCCTCTTTGACTTGTCTGTCACCTCTCCACCTATCCTCTCCTCTATCCATCTTCTATCCGCCTCCCCCTCTCTCCCTATTTATTTCAGAACCCTCCTCCCCTCCCCCATTTCTGTTGAAGGGTCTAGTCCCGAAACGTCAAGCTTTGCTGCTTGGCCTGCTGTGTTCATCCAGCTCCACACTTGTTATCTTGGATTCTCCAGCATCTGCAGTACCTATTATCTCTGCTCAATAATGAGAACTGTTTCCACTTGCAAATGTATAAATAATTATATTGAAAATAGTAGAACAAGTTTCACTTGGTGAGCTACGGTGAAAGACACTGGGACTCCATTACCTACACCATGGACTAGTTGAGAGGATGTTGCCTTGTACTTAAAATTTTAAGAAAGATAAGACTTTTTGATGCAAAGAACTACAGAACAGTCCGGGCAAAACTGGCACATAGACTGGATATAAAGTGCAATGCAGATAAACTGACATGTTGATTTGATTTATTATTGTCACTGGCACCTAGGTACAGAAAATAGTTTTGTTTTGTATGTAATACAGGCAGATCATACCATAGAAAGTGCTATGGATAATAGAACAGCGAGGAATACAATATTATGGCTGCGGAGAAGGCACACACACAGCGAGATCAACATTAAATTTAAAGTTTGAGAGGTCCGTTCAGAAGTCTATTAACAGCAGGGAAGAAGCTGTTCTTGAATATGTTGGTATGTGTGTTTAAATTTTTGTATCTTCTGTCTGACAGAAGAAGTTCAGAGAGATTATAACTGGAGACGGAAAGATCTTTTGATTTATGTTGGCTGCCTTTCTGAGGCAACAGGAAGATGTAGATGGAGTCATTGGATGGAAGGTTGACTTGCGTGGTGTATTGGGCTGTGTTCACAGCTCTAGTTTCTTGCGGTCCTGGGCAGAACGGTTTCCATTCCATGACATGATGCATCCTGTTAGAATGCTGTTTATGGTGCATCTATAAAAATTGACGAGTCTTTATAGACATGCCAAATTTCATTAGCCTTCTGAGGAAATAGGGCATTGTGCTTCCTTGACCATTACACAACCTGGGTGGACATGGACTGATCCTTGGTGATCACCACTCCTAGGACCTTGATGTGCTCAACCATCTCCACCTCCCCATCATTGATGTAGATAGAGGTCATCCACCTTGCTTTCTGAAGCTAATAACTAGTAATTTCGTTTTGCTGATGTTGACAGAGATTGTTACCTTTACACCACGTCACCAAGCACTGTTTCTTTCCTGTATTCTGTCTTGTCATTGAGATGCGACCTGTGACGATGATGTAAATGGAGTTAGGATGAAATTTGGCCACAGTCATGAGTGTACAGGGAGTATGGTAAGGGGCTGAGTGCGCAGTCTTGGGGGTGCCGATGTTAGCATGTAGACTGGATGTTAAGTGTAAAACATTAAGAACTCCTTACAGTAGTATGATGGACATACTCTAGCTGAAACAACTGATTCGGGTTACAAAGTTATGAGGGGCATAGATGGGGAGAAAGAGCTTCCCTTGGAGGAATCAATAACCAGGAGGCACAGTTTTTAAGATGAGGAAGACTCAGCTTAAAAGCAATTTAAGGGCAAGTTGTTTCTTTCCCCAGAGTGGGTGGGTATCAGGAACTCACTGCTGAAAAGGTTGGTAGAGGTAGGAGTCCTGAAAAACTAAGAACTCTTTAGATGAGCAGTTGAAGTGCAGTAGCACATACAAGGCCTAGTGCTGGAAAATGTGATTAGAATAGATAGATGCTTAGTGTGGATCTAATGGGCCAAAGGGCCTTTTTCTGTGCTGTTTTAAAAACTGTGAAAAAGGCTGGGTGATGAGCTTGACCATTTCCTTTGCAGAGTAACACAATCAACAGTGTAATTAGGGGGTCCAGGGTACATAAACCAAAGTAGTATCTGAATGTTATGCTAAATGAATGTCAAATTTTATTCCAGTTTATTATTATTGCCACTACACTTGAATAACTTGTATACTGGAAAGTAGAATGGTTCTAAGAATATGATCTGAAGATTTAGGAGCAGAAGTAGGTCATTCGGTCAGCTCCACTTGCCTGCTTTTTCGCTATAATATTTGATTCCCTTACTGATTAAGTATATTCAGGGCTGGAAGATCTTTAGTGACTCAGCCTACTAAGAGATTCCACATTCACTATCCTTTGAGAGATAAATTCTTCCTTCTCTGTATTAAAAGGACAACCCCTTAATCTGAAGACCCTACAAGGGAAAACAATCTTTGCATATACCCTGTCCACTCATTGAAGCAGCCAAGGTTCTTGACTAAGGGTTGCCGGTCATTCGTCTAAATGGCAATGACTATAGACCCCAATCTACTCTACCTCTTCTCATAAGACAGTCCCTCCAGACCTGGTAGCAGCCTGGTGAAATATCTCTAGATTACCTAAGATATGAGTCCCAAAACTGTTCGCAGTATTCCAGCTGCAGTCTGACTAGTGGTTTGTACAGTTTTACTAAAACCTCCCTACTTTATTTCAAAGGGATTGGAGCATAAAGGGCCAACATTCTACTTGCCTTTGCATTACCAACTGAACTTAGATGCTGGCTTTATGTAATTCATGGACAAGGACTCCCAAATCCCTCTGTTCTGTGCATTTCTCCAGTCTTTCTCCATTTAAATACTCCATATTCTTCTTCCTAAAGTGCAGAACATCACATTATCCCATACTATCCCATCTACTAAGTTTTTTTTGCTCACTTGCTTAATCCCTCTGTAGACACCGTCATCCTTAGCACTTGCCTTCCAACCTTTTTTTTTGTCATCTGCAAACTTGTCTATAGTATATAACTTTCCTCATCCAAGGTATACATAGTGTAAACGTTTGTCGCCCCATCACACATCTCTGGCATTCCATCCTGAAAATGCCCCACTTACTGTTTGAGGTTGGTTGGCTTGCCGAGCTGGTGTGTTGTTCTGCAGACGTTTCGTTACCGTGCTTGGTAACATCCTCAGTGCAGCCTCTGAAGCGTCGGTGTGTTTTCCCGCCTGGCTTTTAAACTGTGGGGTCCGTTGCGATGGATTGCCTCACTTCTGGGTTTCCTCCGTAGTGGAATGTATATGGGGTCGAGTTCAATGTGTTTATTAATAGCCTCCTTCGTGGAGTGCCATGCTTCCAGGAATTCTTATGCTTGTCTCTGCCTAGCCTGTCCCAGGATCTTGGTGTTGTCCCAGTCGAAGTCGTGGTTCTCCTTGTCCATGTGGATTGAGATGAGCAAGTATTGGTCGTGTCTTTTTGTAGCCAGTTGGTGTTCATGTACTCTTGTTGTTAGTTTCCTTCCTGTTTGTCCAATGTAGTGTTTCTCGCAGTCTCTGCAGGGGATCTTGTAGATGACACTGGTCCTGTCCATGGCGGGGAGTGGGTCTTTAGTTCAGGCGAGCACTTGTCGTAGGGTTAATGTGGGTTTGTGTGCCACTCTAGTGCCACATAATATTTAAAAGGGCAACAACACACTGCAGCAACATGGAACTATGCCAAGAGGAGGAGGAATACCAGAGATAATAGGTACTGCAGATGCTGGAGAATCCAAGATAACAAAGTGTGGAGCTGGATGAACACAGCAGGCCAAGCAGCATCATAGGAGCAGGAAAGCTTGATGTTTCGGGCCTAGACCCTTCTGATGAAGTATATAGGAGGAGGAATACCTCTTCCAAGTGTTCAAGGATAATGGATATGCAAAGAACTGGGTCAGGAGATGCCTACAGGAACAGCATCAGAAAGATTCTACACGCCCAGACACACTCATCACACTACCCTACATCAGGAACACGTCAGAACTCACCACAAGACTTCTACGACCGCTGGGCATCAGAGTGGCACACAAACCCACATCAACCCTACGACAAGTGCTCGCCTGAACTAAAGACCCACTCCCCACCATGGACAGGACCAATGTCATCTACAAGATCCCCTACAAGACTGCGAGAAACACTACATCGGACAAACAGGAAGGAAACTAACAACAACGGTACATGAACACCAACTGGCTACAAAAAGACATGACCAATACTCACTCACCTCAATCCACATGGACAAGGAGAACCATGACTTTGACTGGGACACCACCAAGATCCTGGGACAGGCTAGGCAGAGACAAGCACGAGAATTCCTGGAAGCATGGCACTCCACGAAGGAGGCTATTAATAAACACATTGAACTCGACCCCATATACATTCCACTACGGAGGAAACCCGGAAGTGAAACAATCCATCGCAACGGACCCCACAGTTTAAAAGCCAGGCGGGAAACCGCACTGATGCTTCATCAGAGGCTGCACTGAGAATGTTACCAAGCACGGTAACGAAACGTCTGCGGAACAACAATCCAGCTCGGCGAGCCAACCAACCTCAACACCCACAACCTGAGCTACAAATCTACTCCAAAACCTTAGTGCCCCATTTACCCCAACTGTCTTCTGTTAGTTTACCAGTCCTCCATCTCTGCTAATATACTTCCAACACAATGAGGTCTTGTCTTATTATGTAGCCTTCTGAAAACAGAAATATATTACCTCCACTGCTTCCCCCTTTATTTATCCTATGTTTTAATTCCTCAATTCTAGTAAATTTTTCAGGCATTAGTCCCCTTAGTGAAACAGTGCTGACTCTCTTTGACTATATTATGTATTTCTAAATGGCCTGTTACCTCCTTTATAACACTTTAACTTTTTACCAATAATGATGTTAAGGTAATTGGCATAGACTTACTGTTCTTGTTGTCTTTTGTAAAACGAATGAAACAATTTTTTTCCTGAGGGTTGTGTCTTTGGAATTCCCTTTCTCAGAAGACAGTGGGTTCACATCTTCCATTATTTTTAAGATGGAGGTACATTCTTGATTATCAAGGGCATAAAAGATTTTTGGGGATGTGCTGGAGTATAGAGTTGAGGTTAAAATCAGATCAGCCATGACTTTATTGAATGATGTAGTAGGCTGAAAGGGCCAGAAGGCCTGTGCTTATTCCTTGTTTGTATGCTCCATTTGTAAGTAAGTGTTGCATTTGGCAGTTTACCAATCCTGTTGGGCTTTTTAGAGAATCTAAGGATTCTTGGAATATTACTAGCAGGGCATCCACTATCTCTGGAGTTACATCCTTTAATATCCTAGAATGTATCTCATCATGTCTGGGGACTTGTCTTTAGCTCTATGAGTGTCCTTAGCACTTTTTTCTTAGTTTTAAGTTTACTTATTTACTGCTCTCCTTTTGCCCCTTAATTATGTAGTAATTTTGGAATGCTATTGTGTTTTTACTGTGAAGACTGATGTAAAGTATTTATTCAACCCCTTGGCCATTTCTGCATTCCCAATGTTATTTTCTCCCTCTAAGGGGCCTACGTTCACTTTGGCTCTCCTTTTGTATATTTAAAGAAGCTTTTGCTGTCCATATTAGTATTACTTGCAACTTTGTCCTCAAAATTATGTCTTTCCCTTTTTTGTTCTATTTTAATCTTTGCCACATTGTACAGTTTTTTTTTTTCTCCAGTTTGATGTTCTTAATGTCTTTGGTTGTCTGTGACTGGTTACCCCTTCCTAAAATCCTTCTTTCTCACTAGTATATATCTTTGTTGTGAGCCATAACATGTTTTCTTAAATGTCCCCCTTTGTTCCTTACTGTCGCTACTGTTAAACTCCTTTGAGTCCTTTACAGCTAGCTGTGACTTCATTCCTTTGTAATTACCCTTATTTAAGTTTAGCACAATTGATTCCTCCCTCTCAAATATAATTTATATCAGAATTATATAATATAACAGAAAATACTGTTTTCTTGGGGGTTCTTTTACTCTAAAATCATTTTATTAAAGTGATGTACAAATGAAGCAAGAGTGATCTAAGAAAACAAACTTTAACTACGTATTGTGAGTTATTGAATGCACTGCCTAGAAAGGTGGTGGAGGAGAACTGAATGCCTGAATTGAAAGGGCATTGAATGATTAGATAGAAATGGTGTATAGGAATGTGGAAAAGGAAGGGAGATTGGTACCAGAACTGATAGAGGAATGATGAGATAAATGGCCTCTGATGCTATAACTATTGAGATTCTGTGAAGCCTACTTCATTACATCTCACCAGGTCCAAATGATATAATAATTGTGTAGCATCAAGGTTGTTTAGGATTGTTCTTAGAAAAACAATAAGGCAAGCCCAGCTCATCTCCACCTCCCTAACCTGTTTTTCCTCTCACCTATCCCCTCTTCCCACCTCAAGCCCTACCCCCATCTCCTATCTACTAACATCATCCTGCCCCCTTGACCTGTCCGTCCTCGCTACGCCCCCACCTACACTCACCTTTACTGGCTCCGTCCCTGCCTGTCTCCGCTCCACCTATCCTCTCCTCTCTCCCTATGTATTTCAGAACCCTCTTTCCTCCCCCTCTCCCCATTTCTGTTGAAGGGTCTAGGCCCAAACCGTCAAGCTTTCCTGCTCCTCTGATGCTGCTTGGCCTGCTGTGTTCATCCAGCCCCATACCTTGTTATCTCGGATTCTCCAGCATCTGCAGTACCTTTTATCTCTAAGGCAAGAGGATATTTAAGAGGTGTTTAAAATAGTTTCAGCAATGCAAGTTAGTCCCTGCATTTGAAGATCTTCAAACCCTGAAAAATGTAACAAACAAAAATCACTGAAATTATGCAACTTTTGTTAATCACTCTGGGGTTATATTTCCAAGTCCTGCTAATTGATTGGAATGTTTGAGCAGTTAAACCTAGGCCAAGAGAACACTACGTATGAAAATCCCAAACAAATTAAGTCAAAAGTTTTACTAGAAAGTACAATAAACTACACCCATGGTATGTGGGTACAAACTAGTCAAAGTTCAAGACAAAAAAAGTGCATTTCATTGAAGATAACAAGGTGTAGAGCTGGATGAACACAGCAGGCCAAGCAGCACCAGAGGAGCAGGAAAGCTGACGTTTCGGGTCTAGAACCTTCAGCAATGGCGGTGGGGATTCTGAAATAAATAGGGGGAGGCAGATAGAAGATGAATAAAGGAGAGGATAGGTGAAGAGGAGACAGACAGGTCAAAGAGACAGGGGTGGAGCTAGAATGATCAGTCGGGGAGGGAGGTAGGGACGTAGGGACGAGCTCGGCTAGTTTTGGGATGTGGTCAGGGAAGGGGAGATTTTGAAGCTTGAAGTCTGTGCCGTTCCTGCCACCTTTGGGTGGCACTGCAGGAGGCCCAGGATGGACATGTCGGCTGAGGAGTGGGAGTTGAAATGGTTTGCGACAGGGAGGTGCAGCGGTTTGTTGCAAACCGAGCGTAAGTGTACATACACGAACCATTTCAACTCTTCCCCACCCCTCGGACATGTCCATCCTACCGTCCAACCTCATCCTGCCCTCTTGACCTGTCCAATCTCTCCTTTCCCTACACTCACCTTTACTGGCTCCACCCCTGCCTCTTTGACCTTTTATCTATCTTCCTCCCCCTTTTCTGAAGAAGGGTCTAGAGCCAAAACGTCAGCTTTCCTGCTCCTCTAATGCTGCTTGGCCTGCTGTGTTCATCTAGCTCTACACCTTTATCTCAGATTCTCCAGCATCTGCAGTTCCTACTATCTCTGCATTTTATTGAAGTTGTGATTGATTACCCAGGAAGAGTTAATTATCTGTTCAATGCATGGAGAGACGAGGAGAAATGCCAGTCGTTTTCTGCAATTCCATCATGCACTTGGTTACCAAGCAAAAGAGAAAATTAAGTAATGGGAGAGATGTGGAAAATCACAAGATAAAGTATTAAGTGACAAATTTGAGTTGCTGAAACAAAGGGTACAGTGTTTGTTCCAAACCTTCCGCATTCTTTTGGGTACTATCTCTTGAAGTTGGTGGTTATGAGAGCCAGAGGACAACTTTAGTTTTACTGGTTATTAAATATTTTTTAGAAGTTACATGTTAACTTCAAGTATACAATGTGATTTATGCTGATAAACAATCAATAAGTTGGTTGAACAAAACTTTGCCCATTTCAGTGTAATGAATTGTTATTGCCTAACATAGTTGCTCAGGTTATTTAGCTTGTTTTTAAACTTCGTAAGCCATATTGCAGATATTCGGTTTTAATTTCAATCTGTTCTAGCTTCAAAATGAAATGTTTTATCTTACAGAAACACAAGCGAAAGAAACATCTGGACTCTTTTCCTGTTGAAATGGATGTAGATAAATTTTTAAGTTCACTGCAATATGATGAATGATCATGCAGAATTTACTGCCTCCAATTTCATGAACCAAACCATTCTTGCATTCTGCTGTCAGTTCATTTTATACAATAACTGATTCCTGGTATTAACACAATTTAAATAAACTACAATGCCCTCATAACAGCACTTAGTGTTGAAATTTACTGAGCAAACATCTTTACCTGGCACAATTGAAAGCAAATCTTGTAGAAAGTGAGTGATGGCTAGATTATGATTGAAATGCTTTTGAAACTGTATATTTCAAGTTATAATTAATACTCAGTTAATTTGTAAATACTGTAAAACTTCAACCTGTGCTTTAATAAATGGGTTCAAGGGAACACCACTATTGAGTAGTCTCTATTCATTATTTCAGTAAAGGTGGAACTTGAGGATATGGAGTATGTTAGAAACCTTAATATAACAAAAGGAAGTATGTACCTTCTCTGATACACACACCTTCCCCTAACTCTTTAGATTCTCAACAAAAGTTAAAGGCATTACTAAAAGAACTGGAGGTGGCACTATTAATTTTAGATAAGAAAATCACATTAAAAGTGGATAATGTAGTGCAGCTTGTCTTAATTTAAAACCAACAATCCAATGGCTAACAGCCCTCAAGACAAGTTTGCAATAAACACTGGAAAGAATTTTCTACAAGAAAGTGATGAGAAATCTCATCCTTGTCACAATCCTCTTCCTATATTTTAAGTAATTCAGAAATCTTTGCAAATACTTTATTTGAAGTAAACATGGATTCCACAATAGATGACAGGTATTACTGGTATGCATCTTACCTGTTACTATTCAAGGCAAACTTTACAATTAAGCCCACTGCTTTTCTTCAGGATGAGCACGTATTTAACAAGTACAAATCCATTGAAAAATCCACTCTTCATATGCAGCTAACAATTTAAAAATGTAAATTTGTATAGTTCATTTTGGTCAGAGGGCCAGTGATTTCAAATTTGGGTAGTTAATTTTTAAACAAAACTAACTTTGTACTTCCACTGTGTTCTGATAAGTACAATGTTTAAGTTCACAAAAGGCACGTTTCACCCTTTAAATTGGTAAAATACTGCAGATGTAATACCTGCTACCAGAAACTGATTGTAACAATAGAATCTACTAGTATTCATTCAAGTGATTACAGAAAGTTGTTACACACACTGTTGTTCAGTAAGATTTAGCAGCTTAACCCTTGAATTAGGCAGAATCTGACTATTTTACAAACGCTGAATTAGTATTGAAGAAGCACCACCACCTCCATTACAGATTCCAGCCACTCCATATTCTCCAGGCTTTAGATTGTGAGCCAAATGACCAACAATTCTTGTCCCAGACATTCTAAAATTAAAAGAAGAGATTATGAATGAACTATTGCAAATTTAAATGCAAACGTATTTTCATTTATCTCTGACCTTTCATTATTCATGAAGTTCGAACAGAATGAAAAGATGGAACATCTGTCAAAGGACACAAATTCAAAAGCAACGCAGCTCAAGCAAGCTTAGAAAAGTTTCCCTCCTTGATTCTGATTAGCTTTCTACAACAAAAATACCTGGCGAGATGCAAGTGAAGATTATGGAATCTGAGACATTTCCCACACAAACTACTGATCAATGTTCCCTTCAGAAATTGAGGTAAATCAACAGGATTGTTTTGTGTTGAGGGTGAGACTGAGACTTTTTTAAAAACATGAATTGTGTCCTCAAAAGGAGTTGGACACGATACAGAAGACACACTTCCAGGCAAAAATTAAGCTCAAGAAAATATCCTCCAGTGATAAGATACAGTAAAACTCCAAGGCAGAACTATCAAATCAAGTGGAGAGAATAAACATCAGACTTTAATGCCCCTGCGGGAGATCTAGTAATGCTCAAGGTGCATTTTTACCTACACCATTTAAGGATTCGTTTATACCACTGTTTAAGCATTTCCATGTGACTTGACACTACGTTACATATAATGACTATAGTAACAGGATCAGGAGTTTTTGAAACTGGTACCCCAGAGGTAGCTCTGAAGAAGCAAATTTGGTAATAATAAACCAACAATTCTCCAGTTTTTACAAAAAGACAAGGTTTGGGATTTCTACTTACCCAATGGGATGACCCAGAGACACTGCTCCACCATTGATGTTAACTTTTTCAGGGTCAACCTCCAACATTTTAATGTTAGCCAGAACAACAACGCTAAATGCTTCATTAATCTCCCACATTGTAATATCTTCTTTTTTTATGCCAATTGTTTTAAGGAGCTGTTTTAAGACAAACACAGAAAACATTAATTGCATTTAAGTTCAGTTTAATTTTTTTCAACCAGGTGAGATTACATTAATTTCTATGCACAGTCCTAGGTAAATTGAAAAGGAAAATGAAGACCAGATAATTCATGTTGAAGCAAATGAATAGGTTTGAACAAAAGCAAAAAAATTGCACGTGCTGGAAAGCTGAAATTAAAAACACAGAGCACTTAAGAAACTCAGCAGGGCTGGAGGTTTCTGTAAAGAAAGAAGCAGAGTTAAAATTTCAAGCGCAATGAGACTCTTTGAAATGAAGTATGAAGCAGTTCTGATGGCATATTGGACTCAACATCAACTGTTCCCCTCTCATCAATGCTGCTAGATTTGCTTAGCATCTCCAGCACTTTGTATCAATAAGTTTAATGTCTTATAAACAGAGAACAAAACAAAATGTCACTGATCAGAGTTGCTCAAATAGATTTTTTTTGATCCAGGAGTAGAAGGTTAAAAAAAAGTTAAATCCTTAATGCTAAGGAAAGGAACAATTTTTATTTTTGAGATGTACTTATTGTTTACTCTTTCGTCATACCCTGAGAAGACAGTGAATCTTGTTGAATGATTATTTCCCCAATAACTTTAGATTCAATAAGAAAATATTAGCTTCTATCAGAAATAGATGATTTTCTTGTGGTTTAAAATTCCCATTTTCCCCTGCTCTTTACACTGAAAACTGTCTCAAAATGTGCACGTATCATGTAAGTGAGGTAATAAGTTGCCACATTCCCAGGGGACCAGAGGGCTGTAAGAATAGGCAATTCAGACCCTTGAGCTGCTCTGACATTTGAAACAATCATGGGTGATCTAATCTCAGCTTCAGCTGCACTTTCCAGCCTGCTCTCCATCACCCTTCAACCCATTACTACATAAACATCTATCTCCTCCTTAAATTTACTCAATGTTTTGGCATCCAACATACTGAAGTAGTGAATTCCAAATTCACAATCCTTTGAGAGAAGTAACTTCTCTCCTGTTTTAAATCCACTTCCCCTTATCCTAAAAACTGTGACTTCTCATTCTAGATTGCCCCACATAAGGAAACATCCTTTCTACATCTACATCGTCAACACCCCCATTTTTGCAACTTTCCAAAGTTGCAAAAAATTTTATTCACTGATGGGATTTGGGCATTGCTGATGAGGCAAGCATTTATTGCCGATCTCTATCTGCCCTGGAGGAGGTGATGTAGTAACCTTCCTGAACTGCTATATCACCCATAGTCATGTTAAGAAGGGAGTTCCAGTAGAATCATAGAATCCCTACAGTGTGGAAACAGGCCCTTCAGCCCAAGTCCACAGCAACCTTCTGAGCAGCCCACCCAGACCCATCCCCCTATAATCCACCGAAGCTACACATCCCTGAACACTACAGGCAATTTAGCATGGCCAATCCACCTACCCAGCACATCTTTGGACCATGGGAGGAAACCAAAACACCCGGAGGAAACCCACACAGACACGGGGAGAATATGCAAACTCCACAGACAGTCGCCGGAGGGTGGAATCAAACCCAGGTGCCTAGTGCTGTGAGGCAGCAGTGCTAACCACTGAGCCACCAGCAGAGGCGTTGTGATTATAATTCCAAATCAGGATGATGTATGGCTTGGACAGGAACTTGAATGTGTAATATCTACTATTATGACAGAAGACCACAATTGTTCAAAACCCAAGCCAAGACCTCCAAGTCAAAATTACCATAGTTTCTGTGACAAAAACAAGAGTACCAATTATGCTAAACAGGTAACATGGATGAAATTTTAATACGCCCAGCAACTGAACTGTGTAGTGAGAAGATTCAAAAACGGTTTCAGTGAAAACTGCAGGACATGAGATGACAAGATTCACAGACCAGTCTGTTATGGAGAATGGAATAAAATTAAAGCCTAAGCTTTAACCTGCATCTAATGAACCAGCACTCTCAACAAACTGACACAATTACATAGCTGGAATACCAGACATTTAGTGTATTATCGTTATCACCACTTTGTCTGAGTAGTCATTTGAGGATGTGAGTGACAAGACTGTCTGCTGGCAAGTTTTATTAATTTATTATTTAAGTGATTTATGCTATAAATAAAGTATAACAGTGATGTGTATATCCTCCGTATTATGTTTCTATTACTGTGTTTTTATATTGATTGTGGACCTCTTAATCAACCAGAATATTTGATGAACCAGTACAATGCAGGTCCTGTAGGTCTGCTGGATGTCTTGATGTTTTGTGTGGTCTTGTTATCAAGGGATGGTATCAGTGTACAGACGGTTATCAGATTTTTTTTGTTGAACAATGCAAAATATTCAATTCAGTGGGTGAAGAGGAAAATATGTTATGGGGGAGATGATTATGAAACTAAAAATAACCAAACCAATCCAACTCTTTGCATTGATGGGATTTAAATCACTTTAATTGTAGTTAAAGGTTTTTTCCAAAAGATTCAAATTACTGGAGTTTTTTTTTTTTTAACATATTTTAAAATGATGACCACCCACTGCTATATTTCACATTTTACATTCAACTTACAGAAGCACATCAAGTGGACTCAAGTGTAGGCCATTCAATATGATTATGGCCAATCCTGCAACTTAACGGCATTTTCACGCTTTCTCTCCTGTCCAGCTCTTTGAATTTTATATTTTGCAGATCCCCTCTCATTCTTCCAACCTCATGTGAATAAAGGCCCAGCTGAACAAATGTCCTCTTATACAACCGTCCAGTTATTCCCATTACTAGCCTAATCAACCTCTATTGCACTCTTTTTATGGCAAGTAGATCCTCTTTTCAGGTAGGGAGACCAAATCAGCACAAAATACTCCAAGTGTGGTCTAATCAAGGCCCAGTACAACTGCAATAAGACTTCTTTTTTTAGGAACGCAAATTCTCTTGCAACAAAAGCCAATATAACATCTGCTGTCCGAATTTCTTGCTGCATCTACCTACTTTCATTGACCGGTGTACATGGATCCCGTTGTATATCCACACTTCCCAACATAATCACCATTTAAATTATATTCCTTTCTGCTTTTTACGGTAAAGTGTATAACTTCAAATTTAGCCACGTATTGCATCTGGAATGTGTTGGCTCATTCACTCGACTTGTCTAAACCAGCTCGAAGCCTCCTTGCGTCCATCTCCACTCATAAATCTGCTTAGTTTTGTATCATCAGCAAACTTGGAAATGTTACATTTGATTCCCTCACCCAGGTATTTATAGATATTATGAACATCAGGATCCCAAGCACTGATCCTTGTCATAACCTACTAGTCACTGCTTAGTGCTGAGGAAAGAACCCAAAGATTCCCTCTCTCTGAATCCTATCTGGTCAGAAATCACACTACACCACATCATGAATCCTAATTAACCAATTCTCAATCCATGGCAATATATTACCCCCGTCCCATGTGTTTTAACTTCGCCACTATGAGGGATCTTATCAAAAACCTTCTGAAAATCCAAATATACCACATTCACTGGTTCTCTTATCTATTCTACTTGTTAAATCCTCTTAAAAACTTCAGTAGATTCGTTAACCATAATCTGACCTTCATATATACACGATGGCTTTTTCCAATCCAGCTAATGCTTTCCAAGTGTTCTGTTTTCAAATCTTTTATAATAAACTCTAGCATTTTCCAACTACTGGTGTCAAGCTAACGGGTCTGTAATTCTGTTTTTTCTCTTCTTCCCTTTCTAAATTGTGTGGTTACATTTGCTACCATCTAATCTACAGGAACTGATCCAGAGTCTAGAGAATTTTGGATGATGACCACCAATGCATCCGATATTTCCAGGGCCATTCCTTTAATACTTTGGGATTGTCAGGCCCTGGTGATTTGTCCGCCTTTAAGCCCGTTAGTTTCCCCAGCACCATTTTCTTACTAATACTGATTGCCTTTAATCTTTCAATAGACCCTTGGTTCCTTAACATTTCTGGGTGGTTATCTATGCTCTCTTTTGTGAAGACAGAACCAAATATGTATTCATTTCTTTGTTCCCCATTATAAATTTCTTAAGCTTCTGACATGAGACCTTCATTTGTCTTGACTGGTCTTTTTCTCTTCATATTTACAGAAGCTTTTATGGTCAGTTTCGATGTCCCTGCAATTTTACTCTCTCAACCTATTTTTCCTTCTTGGAAGTTTTTTTTGTCTTCTTTCCTTGAATTCTATAACATTTCCAGTCCTCTGGCTTGTTGCTTTTTCTGGCAATTTTTTTGTCTCTTTGGATCAAATGCTGTCCCTAATACTTCTGGCACAGTTACATACAATCCAAATTTTGTTTTTAAAATGCTTTCTGGATGCTTCAACAATCAATTAAAAGACTTCATCAATGGTATCAATATTATGCATATTTACCTCTGGTATAGCAAAAGCAGGAGCAATTGGAAAATCAATTGGATCCACTGCAGCATCTCTAAAAGCTGGTCAGAAAATAAACAAGTTTTACAAAACTAAGAAAATACATAATAACTAATTTCAGAACAGCTGAAAGAATATTGGTAATTCAATGAAACAACTTGATCTTTAACCAAATTTCACTTAGTTTTGTCAATCATAGTAATCTTTTCTCATTAGGTTAAGCACATTTCTTAGTTGAAAGTTCCTGGGCTAGTGTTACAACTTTAGAATCAACAATCCAGGTATAAACTGCACTTAAAATCACGCTAGTTTTCAGAAGCAATTTGCTCAAGCTTCCACTCCAATCTTATTTAGAGATTGCCAACCGAAGATCTCCTGTGAACCAGTGTATTAGGACAATTTTAGAACACTTGTTTTCAGTTTTAAAGAAAGCCAATAAATTTAAGTCCTAACTTGATGCCATTTAAAAACACAGCTGAAATTGGTTTATCACAGAAATTAAATCTTCTTTCAAGATGGTCCACCATCTCAGAGTAACTAGATTGTAAATTAGGAAGTCTTTTTAAAAATTATACAGAACCATTTAATGGTTTCTTTGGTTTATACTGAAGTAAATATAAAATAAATGTAAAAGCTTTCAAAAATGTGTTTATCAGCTTTGGGTGCTTTATTTATTAAAAAACAAAAGCTTAATTTTAAGAAGCTCAACTGAAGGCCCAGAAATGGACTCAGTTGTGGAAATTCATTATGATGATTTCAATCTGGAGCCAGTCAAGTCGATGCCAGAATCTAGTCCTGTACACTGTTTGTTTAATTAAGACTAAAAGATCAGCAACTTGCAATGCACGTGAATTTCCTCAATGTTTTTCAGTAGACTGATTGACTTTGAGGAAATTAAACTGAAAAGGGCAGCACAGCCAAGTTAAAATACCAGACCAGCATCTTTCCCCAAGCCCCAACAACAGCAGAACCATTTCCGTTCTCCATTCCTAAAAGTCTTCAAAAATACAGATTTCTAAATATTTCATTTTACACAGCTTCTCTAGATGATGGCCTCCAACAAATTGAAATAAATGATGCCATGTTGGGTTTCCAAAACATTTCTTTACATGGCAAGCTGTCATTCTTAACCATCTTAGCAAATGGAAGCTGGAATAGTGTGTCAAGTTCTGGGTGCTACACATTAGGAAGAATGTGGCGTGAGAAAAAAAATGCAAAAAGATTGTGGTACAAATTCTGAGGGTGCTGAACAGAGTAGATAGGGTAAAATTGTTCCATTGGTAGAAGGACCAAGAAAAAGGTGCTTAATTAACATTACTGCCTCGTTTTTGTACGCTATGACTGTATTGATAAAGGCCAGTTTACAAACCACTGTCAACTAGACCTCCACCTTCAATGATTTAAACAGTTCTTCAGTTAAGTCTTCTGTCCAAGTTCTTCTGTTTCTGCACTTCCTTTAGAATTGTAGCCTTTATTCTGTATGGTCTCTCAGTGTTATTCCTACCAAAATTAATCACTTCACACTTCTGTCGTTCGTGTTCTAAACAATCCCAACATCCTGTGTTTTTAAACATTTTCAAATAATGCAAATTTAACCATAACAATCTATTGTTTAAAAAATTCAGTATTTTCAAACAACGAATAAACATTTTCTTGTAAACATCATTTTCACAAACAAGAAAAATACATGTATAGATACTTCAAATTAAATATGGCTGCCCTGACCGCCCTCATTAACTGAAGCACTTTTCTGTGGTGCTCATACATAAACAATATTTATAGTCAAGTTTCACTTGATGAAAACTTCCCAAATTGGGCAGCTTTCGCAGACTGCAATGGGAAACAGTCATCATTTTCTCATGATTATTGGACTGAAGTTTAAGATTTTTATCTTACACCTCCATTTAGTTGATGGAAACAAAAAAGTACTTGTCACATACCTACAATCCTGGCCATTGGTGTAACATTTAATCTTTTAGCTGCCTCTGCAGTCATTAGTACCAAAGCAGCTGCTCCATCATTTAAGGTACTTGCGTTGGCAGCTGTAATTGTACCTGAAAAATAAATTCAACCAATATGGAATTTAAATGGCACAGAATTTTTAAGTATTTTAGCATTATTCTTTAAACACTTTTTAATAGTTTTAAATGCATTGCACAGACGTTATGTCTCAGATTGAGCACAGAGGTTTTCAATAAATGAGTATATTATATAATATTTGGTAGAATTCACTTTAAAGGATCCCTAGAACGTAATGCTTTATCAACCTCTTTTGTCTGAGAATGCATGTTGAAGCTATGTTTTTTAGTTTCTTTATATTTCCAATTCCCACTTAGCATGTCCATAAAATTAGAAATCAATAAAACATAAATTATCGTGTCAGAAAAGGGATCAAACAAATTACCATTTTGTTTGCTAGATGTGTTGATAACGCACAAAAATGCAAAAAATACTTTTCACATCCAATGTCACAAAATGTTTTCCAGCCATTTAAGTACTTCTGCAGTGCAGACACTTGTAATTTGGAAACTGAACAATCAATTTGTGCACACATGAACGGCAATATAAAAAAAACTTTTATTTTAAAGCAGAGATGATGTTGCAGTGGAAAATAACTATCCAGAATTTGAGTGGAAACAATAGGTTTTAGGTATTAATTCAAGAGCTGCCTCAAATGGTACAGTAGTTTACAGATGAGATTTATCATTTGTATCAACATTGAATGCTTTGAAATCCAATGACTTCTTATTTTAAATTTTGCTAAAATTTACACTTTGAAATTCAGAGTAAAAAACTTTGCATTTGTTTGGTGCTTTATCATCAGGCTTTTAACAGGAGATTACTTTAAAGATCTGAAAGCATGTTGCAGACAAATTAGAATATAAAGATGTATGCAAACAAACACCTGCCATTTTATAGACAAGATTAAACAAACAGAAATTAGATAAATATATTAATCATTTGAATTGTTTGCAAGAATGTGGGCCAACCACAATTCTTTTCTGAAAGTATTCAAAATTGAGGTTCATATTCTTATGCAAGATAATCAAAATGTCTTAAAGTTTTCACAATTGACGATACATTTTTAAAGACAAGAAGCAATTTAAAGAATAGTTTATTTTTATCCACACGAATATTGTAACTATTAGAGCTTACACATTTACCATTTTCTTTCTGGAAGACCGGTTTGACTTTTGGAACTTTACTGAAGTCTACACGTTTGTACTCTTCATCCTCAGTAATTACTAGATCTGGTTTACCTAACTCAAGGGACAGGAAAAAAAAAATCACCAAATAGAATTTTGACAACATCCCTCTGACCGTAACACCATATATTTTTTAGCTGTGATAATGACTACAACATTATGTTTTATGGTCATTATGAAAAAGGATAGTCTGCAGTAAAGGACTGGGGAAGGCAGATTTTGTTAAAATAAGGCAGGGCTTGGACTAAGTTGACTACGAGTAGGACAATGCAGTCGTTCAGAATAGAATTGGAAAGAGTACAGAGTCAACATGTTGTCTTTAGAGTGAAATCTAGGAGCAACAAGCCAAGAGAACCATGAATGTGTAGGAATATTCAGGACTAGGTAAGGAAAAGAGAAGCTTTTTCTTACAGATACAAAGGGAGCAAATCAATGAAGGCCCTAGCAGAGTATAAGTGCAGAAGGGATCTTAAGAAAGCAATTAGGAGAGCAAAGAGGGAGAATGTAAAAACACTGGTGAGTAAGATTAGGGAGAATCAAGATATTCTGTAAATATATCCAAGGAAATAGGATAAATAGGGAATGAGTGGGGTCTTTTATGGATCAAAGGGATAACCTATTCCTGCAGCCGAAGGTCATTGGTAGGGAACTTTACTTTGGAGAATGTTTAAGTACAGAGCTCAGGAAAAGAAAAACTATGAGATCCTTGACCAGTTTGTCACAGGGAGTGAGGAGGTTTTGCAAGCTTAAAAGTGGACAAATCCTCAGGTCCCGGTGAGATGTGTCCCAGATTGCTGTGGGAGATGAAGGAACTTATCGGGGCTCTGTCCCAAATCCTTAATTCCTCATCTGGCCACAGGGGAGGTGCCAGAGGACTGAACTCGTCCTCACCCTCAACAACTTTTCTTTCAATTCCTCCCACTTCCTACAGGCAAAGGGGGTGGCCATGGGTACCCGCATGGGCCCAAGCTATGCCTGCCTCTTTGTAGGTTACGTGGAACAATCCCTCTTCCTTACCGACACTGGCCCTAAACCCCACCTCTTCCTCCGTTACATTGATGACTGCATCGGCGCCGCCTCGTGCTCCCACAAGGAGCTCGAACAGTTCATCCACTTCACCAACACCTTCCACCCCAACCTGAAGTTCACCTGGACCATCTCCAACACTTCTCTCTCCTTCCTGGACCTCTCTGTCTCCATCTCGGGCAACACCTAGAAACAGATGTCCATTTCAAGCCCACTGACTCCCACAGCTACCTGGAATACACCTCCTCCCACCCACCCTCCTGCAAAAATGGCATCCCCTATTCCCAATTCCTTCGCCTCCGCCGCATCTGCTCCCAGGATGAGACATTCCACTCCCGTACATCTCAAATGTCCTCATTCCTCAAGGACCGCAACTTCCCCCCCACGGTGGTCGAGAACGCCCTCTACCGCGTCTCCCGCATTTCCCGGAACACATCCCTCACGCCCCGTCCCCGCAATAATAACCAAAAAAGAATCCCCCTCGTCCTCACATACCACCCCACCAAACTCCGGATCCAACGCATCATCCTCCGACACTTCCGCCATCTGCAATCAGACCCCACCACCAAAGACATTTTTCCCTCCCCACCCTTATCTGCCTTCCGGAGGGACCACTCCCTCCGCGACTCCCTTGTCCGCTCCACACTCCCCTCCAGCCCCTTATCTGCCTTCCGGAGGGACCACTCCCTCCGCGACTCCCTTGTCCGCTCCACACTCCCCTCCAGCCCCACCACACCCGGCACTTTTCCTTATAACCGCAGGAAGTGCTACACCTGCCCCCACACCACCTCCCTCACCCCAATCCCAGGCCCCAAGAAGACTTTCCACATCAGGCAGATGTTCACCTGCACATCTGCCAATGTGGTATACTGCATCCGCTGTACCCGTTGTGGCTTCCTCTACATCGGGGAAACCAAGCGGAGGCCTGGGGACCGCTTTGCAGAACACCTGCGCTCAGTTCGCAACAAACAACTGCACCTCCCAGTCGCGAGCCATTTCAACTCCCCCTCCCATTCCTCAGACGACATGTCCATCCTGGGCCTCCTGCAATGCCACAGTGATGCCACCCGAAGGCTGCAGGAACAGCAACTCATATTCAGCCTGGGAACCCTGCAGCCCAATGGTATCAATGTGGATTTCACAACCTTCAAAATCTCCCCTCCCCCAACCGCATCCCAAAACCAGCCCAGCTCATCTCCACCTCCCTAACCTGTTTTTCCTCTCACCTCAAGCCACACCCCCATCTCCTATCTACTAACATCATCCCACCCCCTTGACCTGTCCGTCCTCCCCGGACTGACCTATCTCCTCCCTAACTCCCCACCTACACACTCACCTTTACTGGCTCCATCCCCGCCTCTTCGGCTTGTCTACCTCCTCTCCACCTATCCTCTCCTCGATCCATCCTCTATCCGCCTCCCCCTCTCTCCCTATTTATTTCAGAACCCTCTTCCCCTCCCCCATTTCTGATGAAGGGTTTCGGCCCGAAACGTCAAGTTTTCCTGCCCCTATGATGCTGCTTGACCTGCTGTGTTCATCCAGCCCCATGCTTGTTATCTTGACAACTAATGTGGTTCCACTTTTCAAGGGCAGTAGAGATAAACCAAGGTGGTATGGAATTTAAGACTGGTGAGTCTGACATCAATGGTAGGAAAGCTACCAGAGAAAATTCTGAAGGAAATAATTAATCTCCACTTCTAGAGGCAAGATTTGATCAGGGACAGTCAGAATGACTTTGTCAGAGGGAGGTCATGCCTAACATGTTTGAAATTTTTGATGACTTGTAACAATGTCTTCCTGGAATGGGTAACAGTAATAAAGAAGTTCCTGAGAACATGTTTTCATTTTTGCTATCCAGAAGTGAACCTGGTATGTCACAGCAAGTCATCTGAGGGCAAACTGATCCTAATATCAAAAAACACAAAATACCATGTCATTCTGGAGATACGTAGGTTTGAATGCACATGAAGGCTAGCCAGTGAGTCAGGATATATAACTCATGAATGCACGCGAGGCATGCCAAACATTTCAAGCCCAGCAGAGAAGGGAGTCTGTATCCACATGATGCTCCATCCATTTACTGAACAAAACTGCAACAGACTCAGGGAAGGTTACATCCTCGTGTCAGATTATTTATTTAAATTCCCCAATGTTTGATGCCTTAGCAACGCAAGTGCAACCACTGCTGAAATTACAACTATTTTCATTTTTTGACGTACCAGAATAAGTAGCATTTGATAAAAGGCCACTTTCAACTGGCAAACCATTTCAAGACCCATATCACAATGTCACCCCGCTGTCCTTGCTAAAAAGTTGTAGGAGAATGAGAAGTGAGTACCATCAAATCTACGATCATCAAATGTTGATCAGCAAAACAAGATTTGCACAACGTGTTGCTGAATTTCCATGCAACACCAATGGAGAAATCAATTTATGCTCAAAAGGCAATTGTGAATGCCCTTGTCCAGCATTCATGTGTCTAACCATCGGAGATGCACAACATTGATCTCCTTTCTCTTTGAAGAACAAAGAAATACATGCCTACCAAGCAATGGAGAATTACCACAACTACACATCTGGCAGGGACTGGGAGTCAGAAACTGTGTTACAAATATTTGGACACAAGCAAAAAATATGCAACCAGGCAGATCATATGACATCAACCATTTTGCTACATTGCGAAAGAACTGGAGCCAGCTCAGACGTGCCAATGTACAACATGCCAATTATGCACCGAGTGAGAAAGAAGACTCTGATGATTGCTATCATTCAACATTATTGCACAATCTGAAGCAACAGCAACAAGAATAACAAATAGCACTCCAGACTGGGAAACAATTACTAGATGAGAACCAGCGGCAAAACCTCTGAAGTGTTACATTGAAATGTGAATTGTTAACTTTTGTTAACTCTGTTCTTAATTTGTTTAAGTATCAAATTGTGATCAAACTGATAACATGTGCCTATGAATTATGTGAAAGCGGATGCTGCGTTAACGTTTTATAAGTAGTATGCAGGATACCTCTCAAAGACATCTTCATGCTTATGACATCTTCACAATATCATGGCACATGAGCTAATGGTATAAAGTCTGGGACACCGTCTTAACTTAGAAGTATAACACGCTGATCAATGTGTACTACTGCTTGTAACTGAATAGCTTAATAACAGCTGAGGCACTGAAGTCGTTGTGAATGTAACATACGTATTCGGAAGGAATGGTAATAAATATCTGTTGAAACCTTCAGTTCTACATTACCCATCTAGTTCTTTTGCTAAGGGAACGGGAATATGTATTGCCTCAACTACACCCTGTTGAAGGCAAAGCCCATGGCAGAGTGACAGATCGGAAAACATTCCATCACACTCCTGACTTGTGCTTTTTACATGGTGTGCAGGTATTGGGGAAAACAGGAGATGAGTAACTTGTTGGAGAATTCCTACCCTCTTGCCTGCTCTTGTAGCCACACTGGCTCTGGCAAAAGTCTAACTGTCTACCTTAAAAATGTCTTCAGCTTCCAATGATTCAATTGATTCACACCTCGTCTGTTCCACAGTGGACGTGGTTTGAATCTCATGATTTAGGATTATACTATGATCTGTGTATAGTGGTAGTCCTGCAGCTACTGGACTGTTGAATGTTACGAGATAATTTCAAGAAGTCAAATAAACTTGCATTCGCCAAGGGACAGTCTTTCATAGATTGCACCATGTAGTACCACTTGTTGAGGTACCTGTCTTTCAAGATACAGTGGCAATATATTGGCACTAGCTACCGTTTCAACTTCAACTGTGAACTCTTAGGGTGTGTCAATCTGTGTTTTCAGGACATTATGTGTAAGATACACAATAGGGAAAGCTTCACCATCTTCTGAAATGTCTTTTTTACAGTTTACTGTACACTTCAACATGTTTGCATTCATATATATTAAGATTTTCCTTTGTGATGTCGTACCATCTTTTGAGTCACGTGTGCTCTGTTCTGGGGTATGGTATATGGTGCAAGGTATATTTTTAGATATGAACTTATCAAATAGAAGCAGTAGGTCATTCAGTCCCTCGAGCCTCCTGTCATTCAATAAGATCTTGGCTGATTGGACTATGACCTCAAATGTGCATTCCTGCCTACCCCAATAACCTTTCACACCTTTTCTTAACAAGAATCTACCTATCTCTGCCTTAAAAATATTCAAGCAGTCTTTCTGAAATTGTGGTGAAGCAGAGATCCAAAAGACTCATGTACCTTAAAAAACATTTTGCCTTATTAGTTTTAAATGGGCAGCCCTTAAATTTTCAATTAAAGAATCCCTAGTTCTAGGTTTTCCCATAAAAGGAAATATTCTGTCCACATCCAGGCTATCAAAACCCTTCAGAATCTTTCGTATCTCAATCAAGTCACCTACTATACATCTAAAAATCAGCAGTTACAAGCCTAGCCAGTGCAAACTTTCCTCATAAGACAAATCACACATTCCAGCTATTAGCCTGGTAAACCTCCTTTGAACTGCCACCAATGCATTCACATCCTTCCTTAAATAAGGTGACCAATACTGTGCAAAGCACTCTAGATTCAGTCTCACTAGTGTTCTACATGACCAAAGTGTGATATCCCAACTTTTGTATTCAATTCGTCTTACGATAAATGAACCCATTCTATTAGTTTTCCTAATTACTTACTGCACCTACATATTAACCTTTTGAAATTCACGCACAAGCATACTCAGGTACTTCTGTGCCTCAGCTCAAATCGCTCATGCTCAGATAATGGATTCGTCCTACCAAAACGTACAATTTCATATTTTCCCACCTTATCCTCCATTTGCCACATCTTTGCCCAATTAATCTATCAATATCTTTTCAAATTTTCTAAACTTTGTGTCAGCAGCAAACCTGGCAACCATATCTGTCACTTCAGCTGAATCATTTATTTGAAGTGTAAGCAGTTAAGGTCCCTGTGGCTCACCGGTTGTTTTAACTTGCCAGTCTGTTTTTATAATTATCCATTTATGCTTACCCTCAACTTCCTGCTAACCAGTCAATGTTCAATCCATGCCAAGATGCTATTCCCTACATCATAAGCTTTTATCTTCTGCAATAACATATGATGCAGTACCTTGCCAAATCTGGAAATCTAACTCCAATATTTTGGCCACTTTCCCTTTATCCACATCATGTGTCAGCTCTTCAACAAACTCCAAAAAATAAATCAAACAAGATTTCCCTTTCACAAAATCATTCTACTCTGCCTGATTACCCTGAACTTAGCCAAGTGCCCTGCTATAACTTTGTTAATAATAGACTTTAATTTTCTCCTTGTGACAGATGTTAAGTTAGCTTGCCTGTAGTTTCCTGCTTTCCATCTTGTTCCCATCTTCAACAAAAGGAGTTGCACTTAGCTATCTTCCAATCTAATGGAATTGTCCCTAAATCAGTGGAATTTTGGAAAATTAAAACCCATTTTCACTAGCCACTTGAGACCCTAGGATGAAAGGCCGTCAGGATCCAAGCATTTGACAGCCCAGAGCTCCAACAACTTACTCAGAACCACTTTTCTATTGTAAATTTTCCACGTTCCTCTATTCCTTCCATTTCCTGATTTATTGCTGATTCTGGGATCTTACTTCTGCATGCTATAGTGAAGACGGAGGCAAAATATCTGTTCAATTCATCTTTAATTTCTTCATTTTCGATTATCAATCCTCCAGTCTCGAATGTTCACTTCTTTTTAAAACCCTTTTCCTCGTTGAGTAGTTGGTAGGTGTAGGGAATGCTGGATAACTAGAAAAATTGAGGTTTTGGTAAGAGAAAGAAGGAAGCATATGTCAAGTATAGACAGCAGAGGTTGAGTGAATCCCTTGAACAGTGTAAAGGCAGTAGAAGTTTACTTGAGAGAAATCAACAGGGCAAAAACAGGACTTGAGATAGCTTTGGCAAACTGGGTTAAGGAGAACCCAAAGGGATTCTATAAATATATTAAGAACAAAAGGGTAACTAGGGAGAGAATAGGGGCCCTTACAGAACAGCAAGGCACCCTGCATGTGGAACTGAAGACGGGGGAGATACTAAATGACTACTCTGCATCAGTGTTTACTGTGGAGAAGGATACGAAAGCTAGAGAACCTGGGGAAATAAGTAACATCTTGAAAAAAATGTCCATATTATAGAGGAGTTGGTGCTGGATGTCTTAAAATGCATAAAGGTAGATAAATCCCTGGGACCTGATCAGGCATACCCTGCAACTTTGTGGGAAGCTAGGGAAGTGATTGCTGGATCCCTTGCTGAGATATTTGTATTATCTACAGCCACAGGTGAGGTGCCGGAAACCGGAGGTTGGCTAACGTTGTGCTACTATTTAAGAAAGGTGGTAAGGAAAAGCCAAGGAATTATAGAGCAGTGAGCCTGTTATCACTGTTGGGCAAATTGTTGGAAAGAATCCTGAGGGACAGGATTTACACGCATTTGGAAAGGCATGGACTGATTAGGTATAGTCTTTGTGCATGAGAAATCGTGTCTCACTAACTTAATGGAGTTTTTGAAAAGGTAACAAAGAGGACTGATGAAGGCAGAGTGGCGGGCGTCATCAATATGGACTTCAGTAAGGTCTTCGACAAGGTTCCGCATGGTAGACTGGTAAGCAAGATGAGATCACGTGGAATGCAGGGAGAACTAGCCATTTGAATACAAAACTGGCTGGAAAGTAGCATGCAGAGGGTAGTGGTGGGGGGGCTGCTTTTCAGACTGCAGGCCTGTGAGCAGCAGTGTGCCACAAAGATCGGTGCTGGGTCCACTGCTTTTCATCATTTATATAAACGACTTGGATGTGAATATAGGTGGTATGGTTAGTAAGTTTGCAGTTGACATCAAAATTAATGGTGCAGTGGACAGCCAAGAGGTTCCTCAGAGTAGAATGGGACTTTGATCGGATGGGCTGGTGGGCCGAGGAGTGGCAGAGTGAAGATTAATTTAGATAAGCGTGAGGAGTTTGGAAAGACAAATCAGGGCAGGTCTTATTCACTTAATGGTAAGGTCCTGGTGAGTGTTGCTGAACAAAGAGACCTTGGAGTGAAGGTTAACAGTTTCTTGAAAGTGGAGTCGCAGGTAGACAGGTTAGTGAACGAGGCATTTGGTATGCTTGCCTTTATTGGTCAGGGGGTAGAGTATATGAATTGGGAGGTCATGTTGCTGCTGTATAGGACATTGGTCAGGCCACTTTTGGAATACTGCCCTCAAATTCTGGTTCCCTGCTATAGACAGAATGTTGTGAAACTTGAAAGGGTTCAGAAAAGATTTAAAAGGATGCTGAAAGTTTGGAGGGTTCAAGCTATACAGAGAGTCTGAATAGGCTGGGACTATTTTCCCTGGATCATCAGAGGCTCAGGGGTGATCTTAGAGGTTTATAAAGTCATGAGGAGCATAGATTGGGTGAATAGCCAACATCTTTTCCCTGGGATAGCGGAGTCCAAAACTAGAGGGCACAGGTTTAAGGTGAGAGGGAAAAGATTTAAAAAAGGACCTAATGGGCAACTTTTTTATGCAGAGGGTGGTGCGTGTACGGAATGAGCTGCCAGAGGAAGTGATGATGACTGGTACAATTACAACATTTAAAAAGGTATCTGGATGGGTATATAAATAGGAAGGGTTTAAGAGGGATACGGGCCAAATGCTGGCAAATGAGACTAGATTAATTTAGGATATCTGGTTGGCATGGATGAGTTGGACCAAAGGGTCTGTTTCCATGCTGTACAGCTCTATGAGTCTTAAGTGTTTACAGAAACACTTAATCTGCTTTTATTTTTCTATCTAGCTTTCTCCTGAACTCTAATTTTCCCTCCTTACTAATTATTTTGGTTCTCTTTGCGGATTTTTATATACTGGCCGATCTCCTGACCTGCCACCTGGTCTAATCATAATGGATGTACTTTCTCTTTGTGTTCTAATTAACCACAGATGGTGGATCTGTCCCTTGCATTTTTTCTCATTCATTGGAATATATCTATTCTGTGCGCATTTTGAAATATTCTCTTTAATGTTCTCTATTGGTCTATCTTTTAACTTAAATCGACCAATTCACTTTAGACAACACTGCCTTCATACCCTCATAACTGCACGGATTTAAATTTTAAAAATAACAGCTCCAATATTGCCTGCTGTCTTGTTAGCTCCTGAACATGCTACTCTAAGAAAACATCCCGAAAATTCTATGAACTCCTCAAGGATACTCTGCGTATTTGACTTTCCCAGTCTATATGTCCCATGGTTACACCTATATCTTTCTGACAAGCTATTATTTTCTTTCCTTGTGCCATACCCTCCTGTATGGTTACTGTTAGAGGTAGATACAGTCTAACAGGGATAGTGAGCTCAGGGTATTTGTTTTTGAGAGGTTTGATGACAACAAATATGAAGTGGGAGGTGAGGTGGGGGGGGGGGGGAAGGTGTTGTGGGGGTGGAGGGAGTAGGAGGGAAGCAGCAGTTCCTAAGGACAGGGAACTAAAATAATATCTGAGTGCCAGAATAGAATGTTGGGCAGTCAGGAGTTTGGAGAGGTGGAGAGAGCACCAGGTGGCTCCCACAATGAGCTGAGCTACAGAGGGCTTGAGAGAAGACAGGAGGGGAACTAGAGGACAGTGAGGGCTCAGGGTTAGGGCTATGGGGAACCTTAGGCAAACTTTTGTCTGTGAGTTAGGGGAAGGTAAGGAAGTGACAAAGATGGGGTGGACAACAGGTCTCAACCTTTGCAACAAAGTTCCTCATACTTGTTGCTAGAAGTAAGGACAGGGGTGGAAGGAGAGAATGGGTTAAGACAACAGTTTATACTGAAAGGAGGCCAGGGATTATCTCCTCATTCTGGGATGAATTTGGAATAGGGACTAGTTTAGGTTGGAGTGTGAAACCCAACAGTACTTGGGTCCAGACAGATCAAACAATGAATGGTTAAATTAGATGCCCATCTATGACACTCCCCTCTGTATGCCTTGAAATTAAGGGTGTGGACAAAAGGGCCATATCAAATTATGAGACAGTAATGGCTTGAACCTGAAAATGGTGTCATAGGTAACAGCAAGGATATGATTAGATTGGTGATTCCAGAAATGTGGCGATGCGCAAAGAGCCAAAGGACGGAAACATGATTTTTTAAAAAATCATCAAGAAGAGTCTAAAGGATAGAAAGTTGGGAGAAGACAAAGAAATCTGGGCACAGAAACAAAAAATTATCACATAGCTTCCTCTGCGATTGACACATTGGAAATAGCAAGAGGCTAAATCGCCAAGACATTTCTTGGTGCAGGAACCAAAGAAGGAAAGTAGTGAAGATATCTTGATAAGAAGCTTGCTATACTTAGGGTGGGCAGTATGGTAACAAAGACTTTAAGGCAAGAGGATTGAACAAGATGAAATTTTGAAGCAGCAGGTGGTCTCAGAGGAATACGAGACCAAAGTATGATTTGGTGATGAAGGCTTAACACCACTACAGATTTGGGTGGGATAAGTAAAATAAGGTAAAGTCATATGGTGAAACCATCAGTTAGGTTTATTTCAGGATCACAACGTCAATGCAATGGTAAGAACATAAGAATTAGAGTAGGAGGCAAGTCTATTCCCCTGGAGGCGGCTTCATCATTCATGATGACCATGTCAATCTCCTATCAGAACTCCATTTTACCATCCTATCCACATAACCCTTAGTAAACAAAAATATGCTCAGCAATTGGGCATGAGCAGCTCTCTGTGAAAAAAATTCTAAAAATGTGCAGCACTTGAAGACATTTTTCCTCAAACCTAAATGGCCACTCCCTTGTCCGGAGAGTTTGGTTTCTAACTCCAGACTCTCCAGCAAGAGGAAATAACCCTTCAAGGCTTTAAGGCATCAGAAAGTAGGACAATGAAAGTTTCAAAGCAACCATTCTTCTGAACTCTAATATGGACCCATTCTCCTGTATCTCACCTCACAGAACAATCCTCATATCTAAGGGGGAGTAAAGCTAAAGATGAGTAAGTATTTCAAGGAGTGCTAAAGTGTTAGAATAGGAATTTGGGACAAAACGGGAAAAGGGCATGGAGGTACAGTGAGTGGAGAGAGATGTCTAGGAGGAGGAAAAGAGTAAATAATACATTTTTTAAAATAAAAGCCATTGAAGGAGGGCAGCAGATAGGCTGCACAAATACCTCTTTGTGGAACGCTGACAGAAACCACTTCCTTTGCCATCACCTTTGAATCCCAAGCTGCTTTGCTCTTCGTGTAGGAACTAACTGCATAAGAGTCTTGTTCTTCACGTGAAATGTTAAACTTCTTGGCAGTATTCTCAGCACAGTTACCCTGTGACAAATTTAAGATTCATGGAAAACGATCCAATTAACCACAAGTACATAGTAATAATAATTACAAAAAATTTATAACCTAAAAAAGCTCATTTTTGCCGAAGCTCTATAACTGGTCTTCTGCCACTAGTGCTTCTTCTCTGTAAGAGCCTCTTCACATCCTTTACCTAATACCATAATCTTACAAAAGAAAGCATTAAGCCCGTAAGTGAGACAGCATTCTAAAGAATTCTTCTTTAGAAATCCATGCAAAGAAATGCTTTTAAATAAATAGGTCTTAAGTTATAAGTTAGAATGCCACTAGAACTGCAGCTAAAAAGAATCACAAAGGTGGCAATTGCCAGCCAACTCAGAGGTAAATTCAGTAAATAATGTTTTCGTACAAGTTATTAATGCAAGCTTCAGATCACAGTTTTCAATTTATATTTTCTATATCAAATAATATTCAATTCTGATGCTGTTTCTAATGCATAAATAGTCAATGAATCGCAAAGTCACAATGAATTGCAAAGTACCAAGTTTACAGAAAGAGTAACACTTGCCATGTGAATTTTATTGTAGACATCTGTTAACCCATCTTTTACAATCAAGTCTTCCAACTTTACACCTCCATAAGCTGGTGCTTCCCTGCCCATCACATATGGAACATTGGACATGCTCTCCATCCCACCAGCAATCATTACCTCCTGTGGCGTAAGGAAACAAAATACTGTTTATATTTAAGGAAGTACAAAACACGATCAGTGAATTCACAAGAAAAAGTGCACTTCACCTTACTTTAACTATGCATTCTTTTCAGAATTTTTCCCAATGTGCCTTCAAATATGTGGCTGTAACATGTCATGTAGGATTACACAGGATATATAAAACAGAAACAGGGCTCAAGCTCTTCACGTCTGCATTAGTATTGCACTAGAGGTTCCTTCAATTAACATGATTTGTCGGACCTAAAATGTCACTACTTCTTTACAGTGATAACATCTTTAGTTCTTTCAGGCAGTGACTGAAAGAAATTTGGGGATTTACTTATACATATCAATTAAAATCTTCTAACTAATTAAAGATTTAAGAGCAATCTTAGATTTGTTCAATACATCCTCATCAGTTGTGTGAGCCTTTGATCTTTTACTTATAAATTCTGTGCGCTCCTTTCTCACTTCACCTGATGAAGGGGCTACACTCCAAAAGCTTGTGTTTCAAATAAATCTTTTGGACTATAACCTACTGTCATGTGATATCTGACCTTGCCACAGTAAAACACCAGCACCTCCACATCTTGAATTTCTTGGTGATTATCTTATACTGATGACCTTTGATTATGTGCTTCCCCACAAATGGAAACATTTTCTCTGTATCTACTTTATAAAAACCATTCATAATTTCAAAGACATAAATCAGGTGACCCTTCAACTTTCATTTTTTGAAGAAAAGAGAGACCCAATCTGTTCAATTATATGGATAGTATAACCATAGACAATGATGACCATATAACCATTGTCAATTGTCATAAAAACCCATCTGGCTACCTAACATTTTTAAGGAAAGGAAATTGGCAATCCTCAATCCATCTAGTCTGAGTGCTGTTGTACAGTGGTAGTTTCTCTGCTGCTGGGCCACAAAGCCCAGGTTCAAGATCCACCTGCAACAGTAATGTCTCACAATAAGTCTGAACAGATTGATTCAAAATACCTACCTAGTCTGTCCTGTGAGTCCATGCCTACAACAATGTGGTTGACTCTTAGGTTTTTTCTGAGCTCTACTACAATTTATTGATCTCGTTTGTATATTATATACAACCTTCCCTATTAACATCCACTGAAACAGTCCAGCAATGCAGTCTGGTTGGGGCTGATATACAGGTAGTAACATTCACACTACACATGCCAGGCAATAAACATCGCCTGCATGAGTGAA
Source organism: Ginglymostoma cirratum (assembly GCA_024137785.1). Lineage (NCBI taxonomy): Eukaryota > Metazoa > Chordata > Chondrichthyes > Orectolobiformes > Ginglymostomatidae > Ginglymostoma > Ginglymostoma cirratum. The sequence goes on along the minus strand of JAHRHZ010000263.1, from coordinate 15,286,290 downwards.
CGTGACCATCTCCCCTTTACATTAATATCAATACCAATATTACCATGGAGCAGAAATCTATCTGGACCTGCCATTTAGTTACTGTGGTCTCGAGGGAAATGCACAGGGTGCAACTCACCACCTGACTTCTAAAAGCCAATCCACCATCTACAAGTGTCTCGTAGACACAGCCTCTTTATTCAGGATAGAAACATAGAAGATAGGAGCAGGAGGAGGCGGCCATTCAGCCTTTCAATACCGTTCTGCCATTCTTCACGATCATGGCTGATCGTCCAACTCAATAGCCCAATCCTGCTTTCTCCCCATAACCACTGATCCCATTCATCCCACATGCTACATCTAGTTGCCTCTTGAATACATTCAATGTTTTGGCATCAACTACGTCTTGTGGTAATAAATTCCACAGGCTTACCACTCCTTGGGTGGAAAAATGTCTCCTCATGTCTGTCCTAAATTGCCTACCCAGAGTCCTCAGACTGTGAACCCTTATTCTGGGCAAACCGACCATTGGGAACATTCTCCCTGCATCTACCCTGTCCAATCCTGTTAGAATTTTGTAAGTCTCTATGAGATTCCCCCCTCATTCATCTGAACTCCAGCAAAAACAACCCTAACCTAGTCAATCTCTCCCCATATTTCAGTCCTGCCATCCTGGAATCAGCCTGGTAAACCTTCGCTGCACTCCCTCAAGAGCAAGAGCATCCTTCCTCAGAAAAGGAGACCAAAACTGCACACAATATTCCAGGTGAGGTCTCACCAAGGCCCTGTACAACTGCAACAACACATCACTGCTTCTGTACTCAAAACCTCTCGCAATGAAGGCCAACATACCACTTGCCTTCTTTACCACCTGCTGCACCTGCACGGTTACCTTCAGCAACTGGTGCACAAGGACATACAGGTCCCGCTGCATACTGCCCTCTCCCAATTTACACTCAGTCATTCAGGTAGTAATCTGCCTTCTTGTTTTTGCTTCCGACTGAATAACTCCACATCAATACAAATTATACTGCATCTGCCATCGATTTGCCCACTCACCCAAAGTGACAAGATCATGCTGAAGGATCTCTGCATCCTCATCACAGTTCACCCTCCCACCCAACTTGGAGATGTACATTTTGTTCCCTCATCCAAATCGTTAATATATATTGTGAATAGCTGGGGTCCCAGCACCAATCCCTGTGGCACCATACTAGTTACTCCCTGCCAATTTGAAAAGGACCCACTAATTCCTGCTCTTTGTTTCCTCTCTGCCACCAGTTTCCTATCCATTTCAATACACTTTCCCCCAGTCCCATGTGCTTTAATCTTGCACATTAATCTCTTATGTAGGATTTTGTCAAACACTTTCTGAAAGTCCAAATATATTACACTGACTGCCTCCCCCTTGTCAACTCTACTAGTTTCATCCTCATAGAATTCCAACAGATTTGTCAAGCATGATTTCCCCTTCATAAATCCATGCTGACTCGGTCTAATCCTGCCACTGCTTTCTAAATGCTCTGCTATAAAATCCTTGACAATAGATTCAAGAATTCTCCCCACTACCGACGTTAGGCTCACTGGTCTATAATTCCCTGTTTTCTCTCCACCTCCCTTTTTGCATATTGGAGTGACATCTGCCACCCTCCAATCTGCAGGGACTGCTCCAGAATCTACAGAATCCTGGACGATGACCAATGCATCCACTATTTCTAGAGGTACTGCCTCAAGTACTCTGGGATGTAGATTATCAGGCCACGGGGATTTATCGGCCTTCTATCCCAAAAAACTTCCCAGTGTGATTTCTCCACTAATACTGGTTTCCCTCACTTCCTACCTCTCACTAAATCTTGCATCCTCCAACAATTCTGGTATCGGATTTGTGTCCTCTTTTGTGAAGACAGACCCAAAGTATGTATTCAGTTCCTCAGCCATTTCTTTGTCCCTTATTATACATTCCCCTGTTTCTGTCTGTAGGGGACCTATATTTGTCTTTACTAATCTCTTACTCTTCACGTACCTATAGAAACTCTAAGCATCAGTCTTCATGTTTTCTGCAAGCTTACTTTCGAACTCTATTTTCCCCTTCTTAATCAATCCCTTGGTCCTTCTTTGCTGAATTTTAAACTGCTTCCAATCCTCAGATTTATTATTTTTCTTGGCCAATCTGGATATGCTTCTTCCTTGGATCGGGTACAATTTCTTATTTCCTTTGTGAGCCACGGATTGGCCCTCATACACAATTTGCTTTTGCAACAGGCAGGAATAAACAGTTGCTGCAGATCCCCCATGCGTTCCCTGAATGTTTCCCATTGCCTATCCACTGTCATATCCTTTAAGTAACTCTCCTCAATCTTTCAAGGCCAACTCATATCCACGTAGTTTCCTTTAGTTAGGTTGAGCACCCGAGTCTCCAAATCAACAACCTCACTCTCCACCTTGATAGAATTTTTTAATCATGTCATGGTCGCTCTTCCCCAAGGGGTCTCGCACAGCTAGATTGGCAATGGATTCCCTTCTCATTACACAGCACCCAGTCTAAGATGGCCTACTCCCTAGTTGGTTATTCCACACATTGGTCAAGAAAACCATCTCGTGTGTACTCCAGGAATTCCTCCTCTACAGCACTGTGACTGATTTGATTTGCCCAATCTACGTGCAAATTAAAATCACTTACGTTTACCGATATTCCCTTATCACATGCATCTCTAATTTCCTGTTTAATGCCATTCTCAACATTACCACTGCAGTTTGGAGGTCGATATATGACACCTACTATTGTTTTTTGCCCCTTGGTATTTTTCAACTCTACCCATACAGACTCCATGTTGTCAGAGCTAATATCCTTTCTCACTATTGTGTTAATTTCTTCTTTAACCAGCAAAGCTGCTCGGCTACCTTTTCCTTTTTGCCTGTCCTTCCGAAATACTGAATACCATGGAACATTCAGTTTCCATCCCTGGTCACCCTGCAGCCATGTCCCCGTAATCGCAATTGTATCATATCGTTCACATCTATCTGCACGATTAGTTCATCCACTTTATTGCAGATGTTCTGAGCTTTAAGGCACAAAGCCTTTATTCTTGACCTTTTCACAGTCTTTGTCTCCTTATTTTTCTAAGCAGCCCCGTTTGAATCTTGCTCTTGGTTTCTCAGTCTATCACTTTTCTTATTCCCTTTCTTAGGTTTTGTTTTTATCCTTGCTGCCTTCTTCTCTGACTCTTTACATTGGTTCTTATCCCCTTGGCATATTAGTTTAACCCCTCCCCAACCACTCTAGCAAACACTCCCCCAAGACATTTTTCCCAGTCCTGCTCAGGTGTAACCCATCCAATTTGTACAAGACCCAAACCTCCCCCAGAACCAGTCCCAATGCCCCAGATATCTGAAACCCTCCCCCCTGACACCATCTTTGCAGCCCCGTATTCATCCGGTATAGCCCGGCATTTCTCCTCTCACTAGCACATGACATCGGTAGTAATCGTGAGATCACTAACCTTTGAGGTCTGATTTCTTAACTTCCTTCCTAGCTCCCTGTATTCTGCCTTCAGGAGCTCATCCCTTCTTTTTAACCTATATCATTTGTACCGACGTATACCACAACAACTGGCTGTTCACCTTCCCCTATCAGAATGTCCTGTACCCACTCCAACGCATGCTTGACCCTAGTGCCAAGGAGGCAGCATACCATCCCGCAGTCTCGTTTGAGGCCACAGAAACGCCTGTCCATTCCCCATACAAATCAGTCCCCTATGACTACTGCCCTGGCACACTTTTTACCCCTCCCCTCTGCAGCAGGGCCAACCTTGGTGCAACAATTTTGGGTGCTGCTGCTTTCCCCTGCGAGGTCATTCCCTTCAACAGTATCCAAAATGGTATACCTCCTTTGTAGGGAAACGGCCACAAGCAATTCTTGCACTATCTGCATATCTCTCTTGCTCTTTCTGGTGGTCACCCATTCCCTTCCTGCCTGCAGAGTGACCACCTCTCTATATGAGCTATCCATGATACTCTCTGCTTTGCAGATACTCCACAGTGTCCCCAGCTGCTGCTCCAGCTCTGAAACTCAAGCTTCCAGGAGCTGTAGCTAGACACACTTCCTGCACACATACTGAACTGATCCCAGTCTGCCACATGGACCAAGTGGAGCAAACCAAGGCTTTGAGCTCTCCTGCCGTGGTGTACCTCTTTAAAGTTAACCCTAGAGAGTACTTTATATTAAGTTTAATCAAATCCAGTTACCTGTGGCCCTTCTTTCCTGGTCCATGCACTACCCTTATAGATTAGAAGCCAAAAAGGGTACTAGAAGTTGTGAGGACTTACCTGCCTCACTCGGTACTCACCAATCAAGTCTCTCCCTTGTAGTCACTACAGCAGGGCAAGACCAGTCGCTTTCCCTAGCTTGTGGTCCTCACAATGGCAGGGGAATGGCCACAAGAGATTCCTGCACTACCTGCCTATCTCTCTTGCTCTGTCTGGTGGTCACCCATTCCCTGCATCTGTAGTAGCACAGGTCGAGGCAGCAATGGAATCCAAAGTACAGTTGTACAGTAGCCTCTTTACATACAATTCTTACATATATTAAAATTTTAGCACAAGGATGTTACATAGTTGTATCTATTGTACACAAGTTTGCGTGACATCTGTCCTGGGGGAGCAGGAGATGGTTTACGCACTTGCTAAATGCAGGCTGTTACTCCTGATGGGATTGGAATGTCTGTGTGGTCTGAGTTTGCATAATCAAGAGGCGTTAGTCCTTTTGTCTTTAAAGTTAGTAATGTTGGTAAAAATACTAGATTGATATGATCTAAACAAGCGAGAAATTGTGTACACTAAATAAAAGAATGGGGATGTTAAACTGATCTCCCACAGCTGGATCGTGAGATTTTATTTACTATTGCCGGTTTTGATCGTTCTCATACTTTCGTTCATGCAGTTTCATGGAAGTGCTGTTTTGATACAAAGTTTCTTTAAGGGGATAGCAGCCCTATTTAATATGCATTTAACAGCTACATGCTCGTGGAAGAAACTTGTTTGTTGTCCTGTAACCTTTTAAAGTCCCAAGAGACGGTTGCTAAGGGGCTGGTTAATATTATTATTTTTCTATAGTTTCAGGTAAGTCATGGAGTCATGTTGGCAGGAACAGCATTGTTCTGAATTGGTTACAATATTAATACTTATTCAGGGGTAGCCTTTGACATAGAAACAGGTCTAAACACTGCTTGTAACATGGGCCGATAAGGATTGATGGTAAAGAAGCAGTAATGGGTTGGAAGGGATGTTTTAATTTAGTTTACCTTGTAATAGTAAAATGTACTACAAAGCCGCGGTTTTATGAATGAAAGAAAGAAAGAATGGCGGTATAGCAAACATAGAGTGTTGGTGAGTGGCTAGTAAAAGAGTTATGAATGAATGAGAATGCAGTATGAGTAAATATAGAGCGCTTGGGAGTGGGTTAGTAAAGAGACCTATAATACAATATCTCACAATAAGAAGCTAGACACTATCAACGTCAAAGCAGTCCACTCAATCATTATTCCATCCATCACCTAAAACAGTGACTTCCTCTATCATTGACGTACATCAGAAATCTGTACCCGGAACAAAATGCAATGCAGCAACTTGCCAAGGGCCCTTCAGCCACACTTTGAGGACAGTAAAAAATACTCCATGACATTTATTCGACGATTTATGCTAGATACTCTAATTTGTCTGTATATTTCTTGCACCGTTTCTCTTAGGCGGTTTGAAGACACTATCTACTGAAGCAATTGATCGTTTGCTATCTTATCTTATTTGACGTGGAGTTTGTTTTTGTCTTGTAGATTGCAGAGACCTTTATTTCTAGTGACATTTTATTATCCCTGGGAAGTCCAGCTAATCCACCTCCCCCTTTTTCCTCATATTTCCTAAGCAATGTATACTGCAATGTTTAATTTCAGTCCTGGTTTTCCTATCTTCCAGTCAAAAAAAAACTGACAAGCTTTTCAACTTGGAAGCATGCAGATTAAGAACAATTATCTATGACAACACCAAATTAACAATTAGCAATCAGAAAACAATAAATAAATTTACACATTTTCAGTAAACAGAAGTACCTGATGTCCACACATAAGGCTTTGTGCTGCCAGCATGATTGATTTCATTCCAGAAGCACAAACTTTGTTGACAGTTGTTGCAGGTGTAGAGACTGGCAAGCCTAAAATTAAGGGAAAATACATTTTCTAATAAACAATCAAAAATCATTCAGAACTTTTAAAATTATGTCTTTTTCTTAAACTTAACTAAGACAGCTACAGACAGTTTTATTTATGGCACAATCCAAAAATCTGCTCTATGTTCTTATGCTATCCAGGTATATGAACAGCAATATATTACCTGCACCAAGGGCAGACTGTCGAGCAGGAGCTTGCCCTTCCCCAGCTTGTAAAACATTGCCCATGTACACTTCTTTCACTTCCTCTGGAGGAATCCCTGTCAATTGAACCAATACATTAATATTATGCATCAGATTTTGCTGCACAAATAATCAACTAACTTAAACATTTGTATAAAATAAACATAGCAATATCCAAGATTCCAACGACAGAACTCTTCCTACCATCTGGTCTACAGAGATATGAATTAATGTTACTGCAGTAGATTAATAATCCAAATGTACTTTGTTAGGCAAGGAGGATTATGGTTCCTTTGCTCAGCTATGCCAATGTAGAAGTGTCAATGGGAAGCCAAACATTCATTAAACAAAGATAAGAAAAAAATTAGATGAATCATTTCCAACAACTCTCTGGTACTCCAATCCTACAAACCAATACTTATATTCTGGAGAATAAAGCAATGTTTTATGCACTTGCCCATCTTTAAAAAGTTAACAAAATGGAAAAGTGTACTTTTAGAACTAAAGAATACACAAACACCACAGTCACACCACACTAACATTTGAAAATCCACATGGGTACTGAAGTGATATTGAACTGATACAATGAAATTAATTGAAATAAAATATTCAATCAAAAAATTGTTGGAAATTAGCACAAGGGTTTCTCTAAATGTAAGCATGATGTTGCTTCTGCCTAGAAACTATTAAAGGTTTTATACATGTATCCAAAATCCCAGAAAGTTGCCACCCAGGTTGATAGGGTTGTTAAGGCGGCTTACGGTGTGTTAGGTTTTATTGGTAGAGGGATTGAGTTTCGGAGCCATGAGGTCATGTTGCAGCTGTACAAAACTCTGGTGCGGTCGCACTTGGAGTATTGCGTGTAGTTCTGGTCGCTGCATTATAGAAAGGATGTGGAAGCGTTGGAAAGGGTGCAGAGGAGATTTACCAGGATGTTGCCTGGTATGGAGGGAAGGTCTTATGAGGAAAGGCTGAGGGACTTGAGGCTGTTTTCATTAGAGAGAAGAAGGTTAAGAGGTGACTTAATAGAGACATACAAGATGATCAGAGGATTAGACAAGGTGGACAGTGAGAGCCTTTTTCCTCGGATGGTGACGGCTAGAACGAGGGGACATAGCTTTAAATTGAGGGGTAATAGATATAGGACAGATGTCAGAGGTAGATTCTTTACTCAGAGTAGTATGGGCGTGGAATGCCCTGCCTGCAACAGTAGTAGACTTGCCAACTTTAAGGGCATTTAAATGGTCGTTGGATAAACATATGGATGATAATGGAATAGTGTAGGTTAGATGGGCTTCAGATTGGTTTCACAGGTTGGCGCAACATCGAGGGCCGAAGGGCCTGTACTGCGCTATAATGTTCTATGTTCTAAAAGCATTTGTTTCATGTTATGCTTACTGGAATCATATGTCATTTATGAAAGTCTCTCACCTGAATCTTACTGTAGGTAATTAGACTAAGATAGGTAATGAAGTTTCTACAAACGCTATACCACTATGCTGCAATTTTGCACATATTCAAGTCAAAACTCTCATTGTGCAAGTTACTTAGTATGCATTGGGGTTCTGTTACAATTTGTTGTAGAATCAAAGTCACCACCAGATATCATGAACGCATTTTACAAGAGCCAAGGTAAACAATTTCAGAAATTGCAATGAAAAAATACTCTTCAGCTCACAACTTGTTTTCTCTTGCGTAACATGAAACTTTGCCAATATCTTCTACCTTTTTGCTTGAACAAAAAATGATACACTTTAAAAAAAATTATTCAGTGGAGTCTGCAATCATATCAGATAGTGATATACAGCAAGGAATTTTAAGTAACTCCTCAGCTCCACAAATTTGAAAAAGGTTAAGTTGTCTTAAAAGGCACATTTTTGTAAAATATCATAAAACACTTTGCAAGGTGACTAAAATTCTGTAAAATTGCATCAGAATTGAGCTTTAACACCACTATCCTGGAACCTCACCTTTTCATTGTTTAGACATTATAGTCAACAATGAGGAAAAAAAAGTGAAAAGGTTGCCTTTCCAGCAAGGACTGATAAAGGGAGACTCATCAAACTTCTGATCTTGTAAAAGAGCTAACAGCCTCATTTAGCTGCAGAGATAGTAGGAACTGCCGATGCTGGAGAATCTGAGACAACAAGGTGTAGAGCTGGATGAACGCAGCAGGCCAAGCAGGAAAGCTGACGTTTCTGAAGAAGGGTCTAGACCCAAAACGTCAGCTTTCCTGCTGTGATCATCCAGCTCTACACCTTGTAGTCTCACTTAGCTCATGGGATGAACAATGGATCGTTGGCCAAGGGATAGAAATTAATGGTAAATTGAAATGGATTAATGTGCCCACAACAAACCAAATTTCTTCTGGTCTATGAAAAGTTTATTTTGATTTCTAAACCAGTTTTCCTTAAGTCTAGTAAGGATCCAACAAGGCAGTAACAGAACAGCCAACAATAAGCCTCAAGCTCAAGTAAAGCTCCTCAAAACCTCGTTTCTCTGGAAAAAGTGAATTCTTGGCGAGCAGACCTGTCCCTGCTGTGTCATCACTAATTATGAAAAAATTCTATAACACTATATGGACCTTAACATTTTGGACTTCAACAATAATGCAAATTAATATGCATATCTTTGGCTTAAATTATTGTCAATTGCAAATTTTTAAAATCTTCCTTGTACTGCATATATATTAATTATGTTGCATCAATCATCCCAAGGTTTGAATGAATGGATAAACCATGCTTTTGATTTAACCTGAAAAAGAGTTTGTCCTGGGTCACTTAAATGTTGGACTTCAAAGATTTGGATGAAACCTGCGACAGCTTGTTTCAAACAAAAAGTTAAACACTTCTGTCCATGGATAGATGATGATAAAAATAAGAGTTTAATTTGCCTCCTTCCCAGGTCTCTAACAAACTAATGCCAATTACATTTAAAAGTCACTTTTTTTAAAACAATACATCACAATTTTGTTCTTCCAGTTTGTCATTATAAAGTTTTCCATTTTATCATAGCAATTTACTTCAAAAATGTATTTTCAGTTTTATTTAGTAGCATTTCTTTTTCCTTTGAGCTTTCTTAAAATTCCTTAAAACTAAGAAAATGTTTTTACATCAGTAAAGTACAGAACATACACTCATACCTGCTCTTTCGATGGCAGCTCTTATTGAAATTGAACCAAGCTGTGTGGCTGTTAATGAGGAAAGACATCCTTTAAATGAACCAACTGGGGTTCTGGCTGCACTTGCAATGACCACTTCCTATTGTTCAAAAATATTAAATGCTGGCATTAAAATGCGTTTGTAATTCAAATTCTAAATGAGGTAGACTTTAATGTATCAAGTATGTTAGAAAGTATTTTATCAAAATCAGAAATTTACAGTGAATATGAATAATGCATTAGACCTAATTTATCTTGCTTTCCAAAAAGCTTTGATCAAGTACCATATAGAAATAAGTAGCCAAATATACAACTCAGTGACTTTTTGAAAACAGTAAATTGGGTAAAGAGAACCTATTCAGAGCGGGAGATAATTGCCATTAACGATTTAGAATTTCAAATCAAAAATACAATTCCTAAGTTTGCAGATGCCATCAAATTGCAAGGGACAGAGACAGACAACACTGGAAATGAATTAAATTACAAGACATTAATAAACTTGCAGAACAGGTATACAATTAGCCTCTAGCAAATTTTTCCACTACAGCTACAACACAGGAATCTGCACAACAATGTAGAAAGTCGCTCAGCTAAGCCCTGCCTGCAAGATATGGGACAAATGCAAATTAGTCAATCAACCTACTCTCAATCATTAGCAAAGTAATGGAAGCTTTGTCAACAGTATCCTTGAAGGTGGAGTCACAGGTAAACAGGGTAATGAAAGCAGCGTTTGGTACACTTGCCTTTATTGATCAGTGCATTGAGTATAGGAGTTGGGATGTCACGTGCGGTCATACAGGACATTGGTTCGGCCACTTTTGGAATACTGCGTTCAATTCTGGTCTCCTTGCTATAGGAAAGATGTTGTTAAACTTGAGAGGGTGGAGAAAAGATTTAAAAGAATGTTGCTGGAGTTGGAGGGTTTCAGTTTAGGGAGAGGCTGATAGACTAGGGCTGTTTTCCCTGGAGCATTGACCTTTTAGATGTTTACAAAATCATGAGGGGCATGGATAGGGTGAATAGACAAGGTCTTTTTCCCAGGGTAGGGGGAGTCCAAAACTAGAGGGTACAGGTTTAAGGTGACAGGGGAATATTTAAAAGGGACCTAAGGGGCAACTTTTTCATGCAGAGGGTGGTGCATGTACAGAATAAGCTGCCAGAGGAAGTGGTGGAGGTAGGTACAATTACAACATTTAAAAGGCATCTGGATAAGTATATGAATAGGAAGGGTTGAGAGGGATACGGGCCAAATGCTGGCAGTGGGACTAGATTAATTTAGTATAGCTGATCAGCATGACCAAGTTGGACTGAAGGGTCTGTTTCCGTGCTGTACAACTCTATGACTCTAAGTGATACCTACTAAGCTGTTCAATAATGTTCAATATGGAATCTGCCAGGACCACTCAGCTTCTGGCCGCATTACTGCCTAAATTGAAACACGGTAAAAGAGCTGAATTCAAAAAACAAGGTGAGACCGATTGCCCTTGACAATAAGACAGTATTTGAAAAAGCATGACATCAAGGAGCCCTGGCAAAACCGAAGTCAGCTTGATCCAAAGGCAAAACTCTCCACCTGTTGGAGTTCCACCTAACACAAAGAAGATTGTCATGGCCGTTGGACACCAAACATCAGACCCACAACATCACTACAGTAGATCCTCCCAGTACAGACCTGGCCAAAATCACCTTCAGCTGCTTCATTGATGATTCACTCCATCATAAGAGGGATGCTTGCTCCAGAATGCACAATGGTCAGCATCATTTATAACCCCAAAGTCACTGATAAGTCTATGCCCACGCAGAATATGTTTTTATTTGGGACTGTCAACACTTTCTTTTTGGGTGTCAGTTTGTGGACATTTAATTTTAAATAGTGGCCTACTGTGTATATTGCTGGTAAAATCTAATCTATAAAACTCTCATTAGCACAGACCACACTAAGCATGAGAAATTCTGAAATACATTGTACTTACATTCAACGTGGGTCCAGAGGAATATCCTCTATGCTTACATTTTGCAAGCTGGAATAAAACACATTGCAGTATATTGAAGAAAACAAAGGTGAAAATGACAGAACATATTAAGAACAGTACAGCAAGATCACACAATATACTCCATCAAACAAAAAAGTTAATTTTAGTCTTAGAATTTAAAATATACCAATTGTAATTTTTGATTGAAAGGGAGCCAGAAGGCCAGGTGTTTTGTGTTATTCAGTCTGATGGGTTACTGGCCGACAGTATCTCAAAGTCCAAACTCAAAAAGGTTACACGTTTATTTACATTTAGTCTAAAATCTGCAATCGATGACCATTGCTGGCTTAACCTTTTGAGTAGGAGGACAGATTTCAAAACCAAATTAAATATGGAAACTTTATTGCTCAATCCAAAATCATTACCAAATTTCGACTGAAGCCTCAAAAAAATGTGACATCCGCTTCTAAATTTTTTTTTATCTGATCAAACAAATCAATTGTTATTACCTGCAGCCAGTCAATATCAAATTAGGCCAATTCGAATTTTTGTCAGTATGTATGCAAATGTGTTGAGAAGTAAAATTTGTTGAACTCTCATTTATGAAATAGTTCAAAGAATGTCGAACAAAGTAGACACCAATAAATACACTGACGCCAATTATGAAAATATCTGGTATAAAAAAGATTAATATATGCTCCTCATGTGGGAAAAAGTAAAAGCAGCTAGATGCTAGAAACTTCAGAATGAATATCGACAAAGGAATGTGTTCAAATCCCAAAATAATAAATGTAAACAAGAAATAAGAAAGCGCTGGTCTGGCACATGAAAAGATAAATATTTCTGACTAAAAGTGACCTGTCTGCTCAATTCTATGGGTTATTACTTCACCATGCTTAGTCAGATATTTGGACTCTGTGACCCACATTGCAAAGTAACACGACTTCTGTTCCAGATATAAACCTAAACCTCACATTTATAATGTTTGTGTCAAAAACTTCATATCACATGCCAACACAATGTTAAGAAAATCAAAAGGCTAAAAACAAACATATCTTTAAATTTAATCAAAATTTCCTTGGTTAATTGCAGTGTCTGGTTGAAATCATTTGTAATAGAAGACCCTAGGTTCAACTCCTACTCAATTCTGAGTTAGCTAGTAAAATTAGTCATATATTTGGTAGGAAAGGGAAAGGCAGTGCAATTTCAAAGTTTTTCAACTCCATCCTGTGATCCCCTACTACAAAATGCATGAATGTGGATATCATGAAAGATTAAATCTAAATGTGTTACTTATTATTGAAAAGCTGATGACAGTTGCAATCTAGGTTCACACAAATGATTGCTGTTTATTAAGATGCCAAAGGACCCAAAAACATCCACGAAGATATACTCTAACAAGAATAAACAGGAACCTTCATAACTGTGGTTCCTCCGTGTGGAATGTATAGCTCTGATCATGTCCATTCCGACAACAAAACCATATGTGGAAAATTACGAGGAAAATAAAACGACTCGAGCTATCCAAAAGAATCCTGAAACAACTACAACTGGAAGATAACTGGCTGCTGGAAGTCTCTCCAAAGTGACAGCCTTCCTTGTCTCATAAGTAGTTTGGGGGAGGACGTGGGCTGGGGATGAAGTGAGGAGGTAACTGCTCGTCCCTGTCTAACAACATATTTCTTGAGATTCCATTATGTTTTAATTTTAGAGTTGCCGCAGTTTATCCGTCAGTCAGTTCCGATTGAGAAACTGAACTGCCGGCCACCGTCACTGATTTAAATGTTTGCAGTTTTGTCTTTAAACTCAATTAAACTTCTCTCCAGGTCTTCATATGGAATGTCCGCTATTCGCGAACCAGTCGGAGAGTGGACAAGTCTCGCCCACATTCGCTCAGAGTGACAAGCCACCAATGTTGTGTTGAGAACCCACACCCCCGGGATTCTGTGCTCTCCAGCCCCTTGGGCCTGACACAATCTGCAGTGTTTCAGAGCTCAATGTGGCAGCAGCTCCCTTCGGAGGCTGGACCCCCGTCCCCGCTCATCTCCGTCCATTGACCTTGCACATCTCACCCTCACAGCCATCGCCCAGCTCTTAAATAACCCGCCTCCGATTCCTCACCAGCAGTCGGGGCACAAAGTCCCCTCGCCGAAGCCACCCGTTGGTCACCAACACTAAACGAACCACCGCCATCTCGCAAACTACCACCTTCACCTTGAGCAGGATCACCCACCCAATCAGAAGCTAGCAGCTTCACCGCCCAATCACGGCTGGCTTTAATGGAAGGTGGGGCTGCGAGCGGAGACGGGCAACGAGACCTGGGAGTTGTAGTCCTGGAAGGTCAGGGTCAACACAAGGTGAATAAAAGAAAAATACTGTGGACTCTGGAGAATCGAAATAAAAAGGGTGCTGGAGAGACCCAGCAGTTCTGGCACCTGAGTTCCAAAGAAAAGCCATTGGACTTGAAACGTTAGCTATTTCTCTCTCAGCGAAAAATGCTGTCAGATTTTTTGAGTTTCTCAAAACCTGAAGCTAATCCATCAACATGTATATGTTGTCATTAACGTATTTAATAAGCCTGAATGACACACATATAAGGAATGTCAACATCACAGCACTGTCACACTGATAGGAGATCCATTCAAAAACTGATTACTTTAAATCACAAAGTGAATGAAGAGGATTCAATGTAGCTGGTTCTATATTTTTGCTTAGTAATCTTTCAACTTTTTCAAAAACAAGCATCACTAAGTGACCATGAATTGGTAATTGTGAGCATTCTTCAAAAACTACTTGTACTCTGTAAGGATAATTCTCCTACAACTCAGGATCTTGACCCAGCAACCATGAAGGAACAGTGATGTTTATGGTAGGAAAGTGTACATGGCAAAGAAATTTAACAAAAGAGTCTTTGCATGTACTTGCTGTCCTTGTGCAAGTTGATAGACACCACACATTTATTTGTAAGGGGCCACCAAAAAGCCTTGGTGAATTGCTCCAGTGTACTGTAGATATATATACTGCAGCGAATGATGGACAGAGTAAATGTTTCAGTCATAAATGGGAGTACCCATTAAATTGGCTACTTTGTCACACAAAGAATCAGACTTCTTGAGTGTTAGAGCTGCAGATGTGGAGGATGTTCCACTGGACAGCATACACTACCATCATGCTCTGTGCCTTATTCAATGACAGAGACACTTATGGAGGCTTAGGATGAGACATTCATCACAGAATTTTCAGCCTGGGATGTAGGCTTCACTGGTTAGTCAAGCACTTATTGCCCATCCCTGTTGTCCTTGAGAATATGATAGTGAACTGCCACAGTCCACTGGTAAGGGCAGACCCGGGATCCCTTCAGGAACAGAGTTCCACTATTTAGAACCTAGCAATACTGAAAGCATAGCCAAATATTTCCAAGTCAGAACTGTGTGGCTTAGAGGGGTACCCGATGTTGATGGTGTTTCCATGCATCTGCTGCCCTTGTCCTGCTGGACAGGAGCAAATGTGAGTTTGGAAGGTGCTGTCTAAGCAGCTTTGATGAATTTTCTGCAGTGCATCTTGTAGATGGTACACATGCCACTACAGAGCATCTATAATTGACGGAGTGAATATTTGTGGAGCCGGTGCCAATGGACGGCGTAAAATTCCTTGAGTGTTGTTAAAGCTGCACTCCTCCAGACAACTGGGCAGTGTTTCATCATATTCCTGACCTGTGCTTCATATTTGGTGGACGCACCTAGAGAAGTCTGGAGGTGAGTCACTTGCTGCAGGATTCCTAGCCTCTAACCTCCTCTGTAGCCACATATTTATGTGGCTGGCCCACCACAGTTTCTGATCAATGGTAACCCCCAGGATGTTGATAGTAGGGATAAGTAGGGATTTAGCGAAGGTAATGCAATTGAATGTGAAAAGGCAACAGTTAGATTCTCTCTTATTGAGAAGGTCATTTTGTGGCATTCAGTGGTGCGAATGTGGCTTGCCACATGTCAGCCCAAACCTGAATATTATTCATGTCTTGCTGCATTTGAAGATGGGTTGCTTCAGTATCTGAGAAGTTGAAAATAGTGCTGAATATTGTGCAGATGCTTCACCATTGGGGACAAGCATTATGTTTAAACAGATACTAAAAGTTGGCTATTAATGAGGTAA
Organism: Ginglymostoma cirratum; assembly: GCA_024137785.1. Taxonomy (NCBI): domain Eukaryota; kingdom Metazoa; phylum Chordata; class Chondrichthyes; order Orectolobiformes; family Ginglymostomatidae; genus Ginglymostoma; species Ginglymostoma cirratum. Next base: position 15,270,626 of record JAHRHZ010000263.1, on the reverse strand, counting down.
TCTGGGAAATGACTCTAACAAATCTGGAAAAAACTTTAGGTTCAAGCAGGCAGCAAATGCTGAATGGGAGATTGTGGAAGAAACAGTCAGTCTGACAGGGAATGGTCAGAGTTTGAATTGGGTCTTGGACTGTTTTCTGAAAAAAAATGGAATCTGGCTGTTGATGTTATAACTTGCATGCAGATTTGAAAGTTCCCTGTCTAACATCCAATGAGCTGTTCTTGCAACCTCAGAGAATAGAAAACTATGTTATAAGTACTATAAATTGTACAGATTGGAGAGCTGTTGATCGTGAGGAGGATTGCCAAAGGATTTAGCAGGATATAGAGAGGCTGGAGACTTGGGCAGAGAAATGTCAGATGGAATTTAATCCAGACAAATGTGAGACGATGCATTGGAAGAGCTAATGTGCAATGGTAGTGTCCCTACCTTTGAGCCAAGAGGCCCAGGTTCAAGTCCCACCCACTTCAGAGGTGAACAGGTTAATTCAGAATTATCCACAGTAAATGGGCACAGCCCTTAGTGATATCAACATACAGAAGGATCTAAGCACATAGTTACACAGTTCCCTGAAAGTGGCAACGCAAGTGGATAAAGTGGTCAAGAAGGCATATGCTATGTTTGCCTTCATCAGTTGGGGCGCAGAGTATAAAAATAGGTATGTCATGTTGCAGCTGTATTGAATTTTATTTAGGCCACTTTTGGAATATTGCACACATTACCAGAAGGTCGTGGTCACTTTGGAGTACAGAAATGGTTTACCAGAATGCTGCCTGCTTTAGAGGGTATTAGCAATGAGAAGGGATTGGACAAACTTTGTTTCTTTCCACTTGAATGCCAAAGGCTGAGCGGTAACCTGTTAGAAGCTTTTAAAATTATTAGGGGATTCAATAGTCAGTCTTTTTCTCAGGGTAGAAATGTCAACTTGTAGGGAACTTAGGCAAAGAGGGGTAAATTTAGAGATGATGTAAGTGGTAAGTTTTTTTACACGGGGGTGGTAAGTACCTGGAATGCACAGCCAGAGGAATTGGTGGAGAAAGATACAATTGTAATTTTTAAGAGGTATCTTGACAGATGCACGATTGGCAGGGAATAGAGGAATATGGATCATGTAGAGGGAAAGGTTTTGAGTTTATAAAGACACCACATGCTAGTGCAGGCTTGGTGGGCTGAAGGGTCTATTCCTGTACAGTACTGTTATTGCTGCCCTTATCTGAGCGAAGTGGAAAAATAACCCTGATGGACATCTTCAGAAGAATCGACCAAGAAAACAACATCTGTGCCTGTGGAACAATGCATCATGAACACCACTTAAGTAATCTGGCCAGTCTTGTTTTTTTTTTAATCCCTTAACCATGTGTGTTTGTCTGTCTTTTGTGTGAGAAAGTGTTCCTCCATTTGGCTTTTAGACTGAACGACACCCAGCTGGGGGGAGGTTGAAAAGAAAAAAGAAATTCTAAAATTGTGAACTGGAAGTCGTGTGGAAGTTGCAGCTGCTCCTGAGATTCAGGCTTTTTTCTAGGTTTAGTTCCAGATTTCTCACAGTTATTACATTTCAGTAGTATAAGATTTTTATTTTGATTCATTTTTAGTTCTTTTATACTGAAAATCGACTTACAGTTAATTGCATGAATAAGAACATTTTGGAGGCATATGGACCCATCGCAAACACTTGGGACGAGTTTAGTTTGGGATTATGGTCGGTATGGACTGGTTGGAACAAAGGGTCTGTTTCTGTGCTGTATGACTCTATAAAAAGATCCTGCAGCAGAGAAATCATTGTCAGACCAGTCAAGGCTAGGATCTCCTGTACTCATGTCTGTTAACCAGCACTCAATCCATGTCCCTGTGAGAGTGAAGGATAAGGCTGTTAAAATTAAGGAACAAGGGATGAATGAATATATTGAGGTTCTAGTCAAGAATAAAAGAAGATCTTATTTTAGATATAGACAACTTTGTTCAATTGAATCTCTGAATCAATATAAAGAATGTAGGGGCATTCTTAAGAAAGAAATCAGGAAGGCAAAGAGGGTTTATGAGATAGTATTGGCCGATAAGGTTAAGGATAATCCAAAGAGATTCTACAAATACATTAAGAGCAACAGGGTAACTAGAAAGAGGGTAGGTCCTCTTAAAGATCAAGGAGGTCATCGTTGAGTTGAACCTCAGGACAAAGGGGAGAAACTAAATGAATATTTCATGTCAGTTTTTACTGTGGAGAAAGAAATGGAAAGTCATATTGATTTTGATGTTTTAAAAACAAGGCATATTACAGAAGAGGAATTTCAGGAAGTCTTAGAGAATATAAAGGTGGATAAATCTGCAAGACCTGATCCAATATATCCCAGAATGTTGTGGGAAGTAAGGGAGGAAATTGTGAGATGCCTTGCAGAAATATTTACATCATCTGTGACTGTGGGTGAGGTGCCTGATGACTGGAGAGTGGCTAATGTTGTATCTTTGTTTAAGAAAGGTTGTAAGGAGAAACTGGAAACTATAGACCTGTGAGTCTGACTTCGGTTGTGGGAAAATTGTTGGAAGTGTAAAAGATAGGATAGAGAGGCAAAAATTGATTAGAGATAGTTTGCATGATTTTGTGTGAGGAAAATCATATCTCACTAAAAAGATTGATGAGGATAGACATAGTTTACTTGGATTTCAGTAAAGCCTTTAACAAGGTTCCACATGTTAGACTGATTAGTAAAGTTAGGTCACATGGGATTCAGAGTTAGCTTGCCAATTGGCTAAACAGTAGGAGGCGGAGAGTAATGGTGGACGGCTGCTTTTTGGACTGTAGGCCTGTGACCAGTGGTGTTCCACAGGGATCGGTTCTGGGTCCTCTTTTGTTTGTCATTTATATAAATGATTTGGATGACACTATAGAAGGCATGATGAATAAGATAGCAGACAACACTAAAACTGGTGACATTGTAGATAATGAAGAAGGTTTTCTAAGATTACAAAGGGATCTTGCTCAAATGTATCAGAGGATGCAAAATGACAGATGAAGTTAAATCTGGATAAATGCAAGGCATTGCATTTTGGAACAACAAACAAGAGTAGGGTTATACAATTAATGGTAGGACCTTGAATAGTGTTGTAGAACAGAGGGACCTAGGGGTTCAGGTACATAATTCTTTGAAGTTTGCGTCACATATAGACAGGGTGGTTAAAAAGGTGTTTGGCACACTTGGCTTTATTGCTCAGTCCCTTAAGTAAAGGAGTTGGGAAGTCATGTTGAGGTTGTACACGACATTGGTGAGGCCTTTCCTGGAATACCGTGTCCAGTTCTGGTTGCCCAGTTATAGGAAGCATATTATTAAGCTGAAGAGGGTTCTGAAGATATTTACCAGGATGTTCCAGATATGGAATGTATGAGTTATAAAGAAAGGCTGGATAGGATGGGACTTTTCTTCACTGGAGCATAGGAGGTTGAGAAGTGACCTTATAGAAGTTTACAAAATAATGAGGGGCATAGATAGAGTTAATGGTATATGTCTTTTCCCTAGGATGGGGGATATCAAGACTAGGGGGCACAATTTTAAGGTGAGAGGAGAGAGATTTAAAAAAGACATGAGGAGCAAATTTTTTACAAGATGGTGGCTCGTGTGTGGAATTAAGTTCCTGAGGAAGTGGTGGATGTGGGTACAATTACAATGTTTAAATGACATTTGGATAAATACATGAATAGGAAAAGTTTGGAGGGATATGGGCCCGGAGAACGCAGGTGGCACTGGTTGAGTTTGGGATGATGTTCAGAATGGACTGGTTGGACCAAAGGCTCTGTTTCCATGCTGTACTACTCAATGCCTCTATGACTGTGAACCATGACATGAGCCCTTGCTCTGTGTCATAACCTCTGACTCCTCATTGAATGTTTGTTTTTGAAAATCCAAACACATAACACCCACTGGGAGCTTAGGACCACATTACAACTGAGGGCTCCTGCCATCACAATGAGAAACATGACAACACAATCATCGCAGGGTCAGAGAAAACACAACAAAGTGAAACGATTTATACACTTGTGCGGGGGAAACAATTAGAGAGGACAGCAACTCAAGTGCACTGGGAAACTCAATCTAGACCTTCCCGATTCCTGGGGGAGATAGCCGTGAGAGTTGAACCAGCAGAGCTGGGATATATTTAATAGCAGACTGAACAATGAAACCTGTTATTCATTTGTTTTCAGTTGCAGTCAAGAAGATCATTGCTGAGACAGAAGATAAGTCTCAAACCATCCAGAAAACTGAAGAGGGAATCTTGTCAATGGAAGACAGTGAGCGAGAAAAACAGCAATACACACAATCTCTGAGATGTTTATGGTGTATTCAAGGAAGTTTAATGTCAGCAGGGAAGTGCTGGGGAATCTTGTGGGGACACTGCTTGGAGGACTGATTCCACGCTATGCTGATTGAATGGTCCTCAGCGCAGTCTATACTATCTGCTCCTTCCAGTTTCTGGGTGAAGGAGCCAGCCTGGAACAGCATCAAGGGTGCTTCGGGATTCTGAAGACCCTTCCTGAAGAACTGATAGATCTTGATCACCAAGTCCAGTTCCAGACATGCCAACAGATCACAGAGCTCATTAGCCAGAGCCTGCCATGTGGTCAGCTGGATAACCTGCTGCTCATGGTCTGTGGCAGCTGTCTGACCAAGATCTCAGCTGTGCCTAGGTCATTTCCTTGCTGTTAGAAAACCTCTTCCTACAACAGAGATGAAAACTTCAGGGCTGGGTCTCAGATATCCTTCATGTGCTGGGGCTTCATTTGGAGTTAATCCCTCATTAGGGGATGAAACAGTGCGTTTTACAAGGGATAACTGCTTTGACCTCAAAGAACTCGACAGCAGCTATATCCCAGCTACTGCTCTGTCACCGTTCCCAGGACAAGTTCATCCAGGATGTGTGGAGAGCAGCAGCTGAGGATAGACTCTGCGTAGTGAGTACGATCAAACACCTTGTGTACTCACTCGAGAGAAAAACCTGCCCTGTCAGTGGGGATATTTACTCGGCCAATGTCTCGCTGACTGCCATCCACAGCCTATGTGAAATTATTACTCAGCCCAGGATGGCAGATGTGGTGAGGATGTTGTTCCCACAGATATTCAGTGGGGTGAGTTTCTCTTTGTCCAAAGATTCAGGTATTGAATCATGGCAGAGAGGTTTCACAACTAGGTTTGATGTTGATACAAGTCGGTCACTGATTGAAAAGTGTGTGAGGTCACTTGAGGCCCTGTTTGACCTGACCATAACTCTACTAATTTTAAAATAGTGATGTACCGACAAAAGAGTTATGGGAGGGCCCAGTGTAGGACTGGAACAAGGATTATTCCACATGATCCATAAAGAAGCAGGCATAACTAGGACCCACGCGGGTGCCCATAGCCACTCCTTTGACTTGGCAGAAGTGGAATGAATTAAAGGAGAAATAGTTCAGTGAGAGAAGTTCATCCAGTTGGAGGAGAGTGGTGGTGGATGTGGATTGTTCAGGCCTCTGTTCGAGGAAGTAGCCATGAGCTCTCAGACCATCCCGTTGGGAAATGGAGGTATAGAGGGATTGGACATTCATAGTGAAGAGGAGGCAGTTAGGGTCAGGGAACCAGAAATTGTCAATATGGCAGAGGGCATCGGAGGAATCTCAGATGTAAGCAGGCAGGATCTGGACAAGTGGAGGGAGGATGGAGTCAAGGTAGGAGGAGATGAGCTCAGTGGCGCAGGAACAAGATGATACGATGGACCTACTGGGACAGTCTGGTTTGTGGATTTTGGGAAGGAGGCAGAAGCAGGCTTGGGAGACTATAAGGTTGGAGGAAATGGGGGGAAGATCTCTGGAGGTAATGAGGTCAGCGACAGTCTTGGCAACAATGGCTTAATGTTGAGATGTGGGGTCACAGTCCAGGGAGAGGGTGTCCGAGAGTTGGCGTTGAGCTTCCACAAGGTAAAGATCAGTATGCTATTGTACAATGGCACCACCCTTGTTGGCAGGTTTGATGACACAGTTAGGGTTGGACCTGAGAGCGTGAAGTGAAGCAATTTCAGAAGGGGACAGGTTAGAATGGAACAGAGAGGAGCAGAGAAATTGAGACAGCCGATGTCACGCCGACGGTTTTCAATGAAGAGTTAGAGGCAGGTAAGAGGCCAGAGGAAGGGGTCTAAGTGAAGGGTGAATACTGGAGGTGGGCAAAGGGATCAGTGGGACAGGAGTTGGGGCGGATTCCTGCCCGACCAAGTAAGCATGGAGACGCAAGAGGTGGAAAATCAGGTCAACATCATGGCGAGCCTATTCCTTGGGATAAAAGCTTCAGGCCAGAAGGCAGGGTGTAAAAGAGGCAGTGTTGCAGTATTGATCAATGGATTAACTACTGCAATAGAGAGGGATGATATCTTAGAAGGCACCTCAAATTAGGCCATCTGGGTAGAACTTAAGAACGAAAAGGGGGCAATCACATTGCTGGTGGTCAAATAGTCAGAGAGAGAGTGGAAGACTGACATGTAAGCAAATCTCACAGAAATATAAAAATAATAGGGTCATAGGAGTAGGGGATTTCAATTAGCTCAATATTATCTGGGATACACAAAACATGAAAGGCACAGAGGCAGAATTCTTAAAATGTGGATGGGAGGGCTTTATCAGCAGGAGATTTAGTGGGAATTTGAGGAAATACTTTTCATCCTAAGGCTGGTGGGTATCTGGAATTCACCACCTAAAAGGTGGAAATGCTCAAACATTTAAGAGGTGTTGTCCGGTTACCGCCCTCAACAACCATTATTGGCTCGGCACAAAGGGGACAAGAGTCAAGTTTGTATCAACTAATCACTACCTTTATTAGTTTATTTAAAACAGACAATTCACACCATTTGGTTAGGAAAAGGTTAACAGCAGGCCTGCAATTCATACAAGATGAAAATTTAAGCGCACGCCCACTGAGTTTGACATTCCCTGAATAGTCAACAAAAGTAATGGCTAAGATCCAAGAATAGCAGGCAGTTGAGACTAGTTTAGTTTGGGATCATGTTCAGCATGGACTGATTGGACGAAAGGCCTGTTTCCATGCTATATGACTCTAAAAGAAGCTCACACTGGCCAGGTGATTTCTCCCAGGTCTTGGCGTCCTCTCCACACTTGTGGAGTCCATAATTTTGGAGGGCTGCTCGCCAGGGTTTTTGCTAATGGCACACCAAAATGCCTCATTTTTATCCTTTTTCCTTAACTTCTCAAACTGTGGTGTCTTGCTATCCTTGGTTCATAGCTCATCTGAGAGTCTTTCCACTTTTCTGTGGTCTGTCTCCCCGTAACCCCCTTCTTTTTGTTTTGATACAAATGGTCCCTCGGGATCATTTGCTATCACCATATTACATTCACGGGGTGTTCCTTGGTGAATTAAATTACCTGTTAACATGAGGGGACTTGCCTGAGCATTTCCCCCTTTGGAACAGCTTGTGATTACATGAGCCATCAGTGCAGATGGGACTGGATTCTCTTCTTTCCTTTCAAAAGGGAGCAGGGAATCCCATTCCTATGTATCTTCCTCGCTGTACCTAGCAGATCCACATGCTAAACCTCCCCAGTCTCTATTTCCATCACATTCCCTTCCTATTTCAGGTCCCAAAGCACACGTGTGTGAATCCTCTTAGGGAGCAGCAAGTTGCATGACCTCAAGAACAATTTATGCCACACATTTTAATGGTTTCTTTCCTGTATGATTACGTTGATGTCTAAAGGGTATGATGAATCCGAGAATGATGTGAAAGATACTTAGTTTCTCCTGTGTGAATGCAGCATTGACGACACAGAATGATTTATCACAACTTCACACGTGAATGGTTTCTCCCCTGTGTGAATCCTCTGATGGAGCAGGAGACCTATTATGTTAGAGAATGATTTGTCACAAACCTGTGAGAATATGTTGGTGCATGTGGAGCTGTCCTGACTGTGCGATTTTTTTTGTCACACATAGCATGTGGTTTTTTCCATGTTCATGCGTGTGCAGGTTCCAAACCAAACTCCACAGATTCAGAATATGGTCAAGAAATGATCTGGCTGAGAAATCCAGGATATTGCAACAAAGAAACTACCTGTTTCTAGAGCTGCCATGAGCTACAATGGACATTCACCTGATTAAAGATTTCCCCAGATAATGTAACAGGAAGAGTTCCTGTGAGGGGAATTTGGGAAGAGAAAGTGATCCCTCAGATAATGGAATACACTAAATGACAGCTTTTTAGCATAACATCCCTCTTGAGCAACGCTGAAAAGAAAAAATGTTCTAAAATGGTAGACTGACAGTAGCGTGGATCTTGCAGCTGCTCCGGAGATTCAGGCTTGTTTCTGGATTTCTTAGAGTTATTACATTTCAGTAGTAGAAGATTATTATTGATTCATTTTTAGTTCATTTATACTCAAAATTGACATTTAGGTAAGTACATGAATAAATGTTTGAAGGGATATGGGCCCAGCACAGGCAGATAGGACTAGTTAATTGGGATTATGGTCAGTTTGGATCTTTGAAAGTCCTCATTTTACTGTGTTAAGAGTGCAGAGGTGGAAAGGCTGATTTGGGTTCAGCTGTCTTTCTCCACGTCATAACACTTGCACAAGTTTTTTAGTGAACATAGTTAAGATAATCAATTACTTAAAGTCTAATTCCCCCATAATACATTCATATATTGGGGAAATTTAGTGCAGGCAAATTAATAAAAATCATCCCTTTTACAAGGGATGCAGTAACATACTGCTAATGTCATTAGAGTAGTAATGTGGAAACCCTGGATAATGTTCGGGTGGTAAAAGCAAAGTATGCAGATGTTCTTTCACAAAGTGCTGGAGAAACCTCAGCAGATTTGGAATCTGTAGTGAAAGAAATGGAATTAATATTGGGAACTGAAGAGGATTGGAAAATTATTGTTTTTATAGTGTTGACAAAGGGGAGAAGAAATGAGTGTAACTGATGGCAGGGGTGCCCAGAGCAAAAGACAAAGGGAGTACATTGATTGTGGACAAATGATTGGTGTTAATGGTAGGTGTGAACAGTAGAAAACAGGCCAGCTTTGCTGACAGCAAACCCATGCAAACAGGATATTGGAAAAGGGTTGTACAGTGGTCATGCTCGAAAGTCATTTAGCTCTAAGGACCCAATATAGAGTGCCATAGCAGAAGTGCTCCAGCTCATATTGGGCTTCATTGGAGGACTACATAAGGTTGGAAACATTAGCATGAGTGGCAGATGGTACATTAAAAGGGCAAGCAACTGGAAGGTTGGAGTCATTCTGACTGACATAAGAGATGTTCCACAAAGTGATTATCCAGTCTGTAATTGATTTGGCCAATGTAGAAGAGACTGCATTGAAGTACAAAGTAAACTGCTGTTTCACCTAGGGTTTTTTGGGTCTTCGAACAGTAAGGAGGAATTCTGCAATTACATGGGGAGGTGCCATGTTGGGGCAAGGGTGTGTTAGGATTGATAGAGGAGTGGGCAAGGAACTCACAGAGAGAAAAATCACTACCAAATGCTGACGAGGGAGGGGTAAGAGGTGTTTGGTGGTGGCATTTTGCTAGATTGCAGGGATAATGTGGAGGCTGGTGGGGTGGAAAGTGAAGTCAAGGGGAGCAAGAGGAAGGTGTGAGGACAGCAGTACAGGGAATTGGTTGGACACAGCAGAAGTCCGTCAACCACAGAAAGGCATGTGTGTCTGTGTGTATTTGGTTGGGGAGGGGGGTGTGGCAGTAGAATCCTCCATTGAGGGAAAAGGACATGTTGGAAGCACCCCTATGGAAATGGCATTATTAGAACAGATGCGATAAAGAAACTGGGAAAACAGAATAGAATCGTTACAGGAAGCAAGGTATGAGCAAATGGAGTCAAGGTAACTGTTGGAGGTGGTGGCTTTGTAATGGATATTGATGGAAAGCCAATGCCCAGAAATGGTAATAGAGAAGGTCAAGGAAGGGAGAAGTCAGAGATGGACCAGGTGAAGATGAGAGGAGGATGAAATTGGAAACAAGATGTATTAATGTTTCCAATTACAGACAAGAGAAAGAAGATCCACCTTTAAAATGACCAGTAATACCAGGGAAAGAGTTGGAAGTGGGGGCTCTGATTAGGACTGGAACAAAATGTCCCACATACCCCACAAACAAACAAACAAACATAACTGGGAGCCCTGAAGATACCCAAGCCACATATCTGATTTAAGAGAAAATGAAATGAGTTCAAAGAGAACAAGTTCAGCCTGGTGACTGTTCGCATCTCCTTTCAAGGAAGTGGTATATGGCCTTCAGACCACCCTAATGAGGTACTGATCTGTCGAGGGATTGCACATGGTGAAGAAGTGATGTCTAGGATCAGAAAACTGGCAATAGTAGAACTAACGTAAAGTGTCAGAAGTATGACAATTGTAAGTGGGAATTAAGTGGACAAAGGGAGGGATAAAAAAAAGATAGGAAGAAAAAAATTCAGGGGGTTGGAATAGGTCTGCCATGGCAGTCCTGTTTGTGGATTTCAGGAAGTAGAATCAGGCTGTGCTCGTCTGGTGGTGGTGGTGAGGAGTAGAGGGGGGCGATGAAGTAGGAAGCTGTGGAGATCTCCAGAGTTCAGGTCAGTGAAAAGTCCTGGAAAAAAACAGTTTGATGATCAGAGGTGGGATGATGGTCCAGGTAGATGGCAGGATGTGTACAAGACTCAGCCTGTGCCAGAGGTAGGGGATCAGCATGCCAGGCAACATGCAGTTTAGATCCAGACAGACTAGAGGCTGAGGAGAGCAGAGAAATTAAAACAGCTGATATCATGTTAACAGTTATTAATGAAAACATCAAGCACAAGAAAGATGCCAGATGGAGCGTCCAGGTGAAGAGAGAACATTTGAGACATGTAAAAGTTTTGTGGAAAGGGGCAGAGAGAAGACAACTGCTATCTATAGAAATGAGTACATAGACAAAAATACTTGGGCATAAAGGGATAAAACTGAGTCCTTTGCTAAGTAAGGAGAGTGGAAGGTCAGTATACATGACAAAAGGTGGTATTAGATGAGAGGACGGAGTCAGAGGGAATGAGCAGGAAGGATCCAGAAAGGAGTCAGTACCTGAGTGTTATTGAGGCTTTCATTCCACCTGAAGAGAAAAAGCTTAAGATGTCATCAAATGAGATGAGGAAAAGAAATGGAACTGGGGGACCCGAATAACTGTGAGAAGCAACCTTGAAAACACTTCTTCATACCCTGCTCCCTGTAACGGCTCCATTCCACTCACAGTGTCTCTGTCACACATGTTCTGCTGATGCCACTTGCCAGTGTTGCTTCTAACATTTTTTCACCCCTCAATGGAGGACTTATTCCTATGGTGGTTGACAGAACTCTTAGCCATGTCTGAGCCAAATCCTGCACTTCCGCACTCATCCTTTTCCTTTCTTCCCAGAACAATGACAGGATTCCTGCTGCCCTCAGATCCTTTAGCACAAGCCTCCAGCATTGATGTCACCTTCAGTACGGTGCCTTCACAAAACATACCTTTCCCTCCCTTGTCAGCATTCAGACTATTCCCCTTGACATCCTAGTCCACTTCTCCATCTCTCCGAACACTTCCTCACATTTTATCCCCATGCAATGCAAAATTTCCCTTTTACCTCTTTCTTTATCAAGACCTCTATCAAGGCCACAAACACACTAACCCTATCTCAGGTGAAGCAACAGTTTACAATTACTTTTTTCAAATCCAGTCTATTGTATTCACTGCTCACAGTGCAGTTCCCTCTACATTGGAGTCCAAACACAGACTGGATGACCATTTTGTGGTCACCTCCACTCTGTCCATAAGAATGACAACGCTCAAGATGTTTTCCATTTCAATACACCATCTTGCTCTCATCCTACCTTCTCCATCCTCAGCCTGCTATGCTACTCCAACAAAGCCCAACACAAGCTAGAAGAAAAACACTTTATTTTCTACTTCAGACTTTACAGCCTTCAGGACTCAATGTTGAGGTCAACAGCTTCAGAGCATGGACATTGTAACCTATTTTGATTACAACCTTTACCATCACCACATGTTTTATCACATTTGCTTCAGCAAAACTGGCCTACTTTCTTCTGTTTACACCTATTATTAACAACCAAATCCTTCCACTACTGTTAGCACTTCCCTTGTCATTTGCTGGAGGCATTCTCACCATCTGTTGCACTCACCTTTATTCTTCCTTTGTCAACCACCTAAAAACTATGATTTTCCAAGCCCCTTCAGTTCCAAAGAAGTCATATTGGATTCGAAACATGAACTCTTTCTGTCTCTGCACATGCTGCCCGACTGGCCGAGTTTCTCCAGCATTTTCCATTTTTAATGATGTTCTGGAGACATTAATTCCATTTCGACCAAGACAGATGGTGAAATTTGAATTGAATGGAGATCTGGAATAAAAAGCTGGCCAAATGGCAACCATGTGACTATCTCTGGTTCTCATAAAACCCCATTTGTTTCACTAATGTCCTTCTGGGAAGGAAATCTGCCACCCTCACCTGGTTTGACCTACACATGATTCCAGACCCACAACAATGTGGCTGACTCTTAACTGCCCTTTGGGCAATGAGGAATGGGCAATAAATGTTGAAGCTGACAGCTGCACTCACATCCCATGAATGAATAAAAACAGTTTTGCAAGTAAAATAGAAAATCAAACTTTTAAGGATACGGTATCAAACGAAGTTTAGAAAAAAGTATTTTAATTTGTAACTGCACTATAGTGTCTGACTTAGTTACATAACTGATTATATAAAACGCACATGGAGGTTTTATATTGCACTTTTATTTTGCTGGAAAATAAATTATGCAACTTAAAAAATAAAAATTCAAAAAATAATGTAGTACATCAAAATAGTTTGATCAGGCTATGTAGAAACTGCAACCATTCAAAAATTGTACAGCATCATAACCTTGGTATGTAGTGGCACACATTCAACTTGTAAATATTAATTGTAGATAAAGTAAAACCTCTCAATTCAACTTTGCGCAACACTCCAGGCTTTACTTAGTGTATATTACAGGAAAGCTTCTAAGTCTTCAACATTTTACAATGATATGTAAAAATGCAACAGCTTATGTATAATTAGGGTAACAAATGTTCACTATTTATTGATAACCTCAACACACAGCTCCACATGAAAAATCATCCGTGCAATTCCAAGTTTCTTGAGTATTTGTGTACAATAAATTTGCAAAAATGAGTAAAGAAATCTTATTCTCAACATAATGAAAAAACTTAGCTATAAGTTTTCATTGTATTTTTTGAAATTTTAAAAAGATAGTTACTAGGATAGTACAAATAAATTAATCCAAACACAGAATTTGAATATTTTAACTAGTTATTGAGTAACTTGTATTTAAGAAATTACAAGCTGTCTTGAACTTTACTTGGGGAAAATATGTTGAATTACACTCACTGAGGCTGTAGGGAGCAAAAGAAAGGTCAGAGTAGATCTAAGATTCTTTCAAAAAGAATATTAAAATTAACAATTCTGTGGACACAGAAATGGAAGACTTCAAACGTAATTTTAATATCTACTACCATTAGATTGCAGTTTGATAAAACAATTTTTATTAAGTCTCACAATTCTAAATTGTTGACTAATTCCATATAAAAAGATGATTCTTATTCCATTTGAATAGTAATAATTCTAGTATTTCCCATATTTTCTCTACCAGGCAGTGTTACAAGATCCATATACACATCTTTATTCAATGAAGTGAAACTGTGTGCAGATACACAGTGCATGCCATTTCCGGGGTTTTCATAAAGCATGCAATTTGTTTTGTTTATAGTAACTTACTCTGTACTAAATCACAATAATCTGGTCACATAATCAAGATTAAATCTGCTTTTTCTATAAAATAATTATTCAGGACCTCTTCCCAGATCATTGTGATTAGATTCAGACACTGATTTCTCTGCATTTGGTATGTGGTTGGCATTGAACAAGTGATTCGGCACTTGAATATTTTTCCAAGTTCTCATCTAGCAACAGTACCAAATGCTGGATCCAGTAAAAATGTTGTATATCCCCTTCTCCTTCTTCACTGCAGTTATGCATATTTTCTTTCTTTCGTTGCTTAGTGCATTCAAGGAATTGGACATATTTCAAACTGCGAATTCATGATCCTCATGCTCATTTACTGGATGCACATAATGCATTTGAAATGAAATAATACTCCCATTTTAGGGAAAGAATGTGTAGATACTAAAAAAACTCTAACCTGAAAGCAAGGTATTTAAGTTTTATCACCCCATAAATATTAGGGGTTAGGGTTTGTAGGAAGAAAATGAAAATAACTCACCAAAAGCCCTTTTACGCATGCATGCTACATGTACAAATGTGCCCTGCACAAGCTGCAATTTCAAGTTAGCGAATAATTATACCCCTTCACTTTGCTCCCCTCCTAAAGTTATGGACTCCTTGCTGCTGTATTTCAATAGATGTTAGTTGCCCTTCAATGTCTGACTCAACCGCCTATCATTCATATCTGAACTTTGCCAATTAAATGGCAAGATGTTCAACTGCAGCTGGCACCATGCTGAGGTCAGATGCTACATGTCATCTAATTAATGCATACTGTCAGGAGTAACCAGGTAACAGTCTTCAGCAGGAATTCAAATTTATATTCCTCTCAGCTTAGGGGAGCTATAGCCTACTGTTATCCCGACTGAGATTAGCTAACTCGTCATTATCCAGCAACTGAATCTTTCATAGTCTATATCTCTGTACTACTAATTAGGTAATTTCACTAAAGATACTGGATGACCAGAACTTAATTTTAAATGACATCTAAAATGTGTTTTGGGCCAAGTCTTTCAATTTATCAATTATCTAAAATCAAAACATGTCATTATGAGCTTCCATCTTCTGTGGGGGGGTGGGGGAGGAAGTAACTGAAAGGCATAGGATTTAAATATTAACAGCCTCACATTGAATAAATATTTATTCAGTTTCACTCAATGAGTTTGACAATTTTCCCCAATTCCCAGAACATACAGTACCATGAATTCCAAGCAACCTATTGCCATATTAACTAGACACAACCTCTGAAACACTGCAGTCTCTGCCCTTCCTATTACATCAGACCCAAATTTCTGACATCAGCATTAGCCTCAGTTGGAGCGCATTAGGCATTATATACTAAATTTATCTAAAGTAGCTCCTCAGAGAGGCCCTTGCAAAACAATCTATCTTGCCTTTTCCCATAATATTAAATGTGGCAAAACGTACCCTAGAGAGAAAGGGCAAGTTGAAGTGCAAGCAGCACATGGGATTCCAACGAAATCTCTAGAATGATAGTAAATATTGCCAGTTAATTGAATAAAATTGCAATATATCAGTATGTTTGGAGCCACATACAGAAATGTTGGGCAAGATATTTTCAGACATGTCAGATAGTAAGTAAAGCTGACATAGTCCCAGAGGACCATAGGGCTGCTCTCTCATTACAGAGATGCAACTAGTGGCAAGTTTCACCTGAAGGAAACAACATCTCAGGCCAGGGCTGAGGTTGGGAAGGTAGAATCTTCATGGTAACCTCAGCCAGTATGGGAAATTGAATCCGTTCTGTTGTTCATCACTCTGCACTGCAAACCAGCTAACTGAGCTAACCAATCCCCAGTGTAAAATAAGAATGATAAATGTCACTGGGGCACTGAAGATTTAAAAAGAAAATGTTTTAGAATATTGCATGCATACATGCAAGGGTTGTTGCCAAAATATTTTAAATTAGAGGAGACAACATTTTGTGAAAGGAGAGTTCAATTTTGTAGAAGCTAGTGGAAAGTACTGGATCACTTACTCGAAGTAGTCAACCAATCTTAGGTTTTCAGTTGTTTCAGAAGCACACTAAGTCCTGGTGACAGTTGTACGTACCCATTTGTGTATGCGCAAACAGCTTCCATCATAAAAGCAGATACACTTTCATTCTGTTACTATTCCTCTTCTGCCCAACTTTTCACCTAGAACTAAAATGCAGCAAAAAAAAAAAAAAGGGTACAGACAGGTTTTAGATATCTCCAATAAAATCACCACTTGATTGGACTATATCTGACAGGTAAAACGGATTATAGGTTTTCCATCAAATTTCCTCTCCTACTTCTGAAAGCATCAATTCTCAACAGGATACAGTTCCACAAGAGCTGGCAGCAGCACTCTTCTTCAACCAAATAGTTACCTTCATGTGTAGCAAAACTGTATCAGGCAATTTGACTTATCAACCACAGTACTTTTTCCAGATGGAACTGCTGGGTAAAGTCAAGCACAGAAGCCCTGTCTCATTTCCTTAGTTCAAGGAACTATAAAAAAAGTGTTAAATTTTACATTTTATCACTTAAACTGAAAGAAATTTAATTTCATACAAGTGGTTATTTGGAACTAAATTTTTAGCTCTCTCAGAAAAATGCAAGATGGTGGGCCAATTATAGCAATTAACATCATTGTGGAGGGAACCTAGTAGCACAGCACGATAACAAACCTGGTACTTCATTGTCAGTAAAGCCTGGTACAATGATGAATGATTCTTTCACTCAGTACGCCTTTAAGGAACTTCCAAACAATAATTTTTCTATCCTTCATACACTTCCCCATGCTTGTTGCAAACTTCTCTAACCTGAGGTGCTCCTTTGGGATGGCAGAAAGAGAAAAATGTGTTCCAACTAATGACAGGCCTGAGTGACTGGGTTGAATGGCAAACACAATCTCTGAATACAGGCTGCAACCAGTTAATTAAAATAGTATTAGAATTACTCAATATGGGCAACTCCTTCTAACAGTAAGATGTTAGCTAAGCCCAACAATGAACCAACAAAGCCAGAGTAATATTAAACTTTCACGTGTGCAACAGGTTACAAAAATCATAGTAGACCAGTCTGTACTAAATGACAGCACCTGGTATTTTCAGAAAAGTGAAACTGCTGCTCCTAACACTATTTTGTAATATAAAATGACTCAAGTATTTTCCCCAGTGCATGAAATTTTAAAGTCCTATATTCACTGGTATAATTGTGTCTGGAAAAAAAATATATTTAACTCTGGTACAGAACAAGTGAAAATAGGGCCAAAGAAAGCATAGCAGGTTCTGATGAATTCAGTACTCCCACAAAATAGCATGCTGTCGAAAGTGAACTACACAAAGGCAGATAAATGCTAAGTGGATGAAATTGGTAAATATTATCCATCTGTTGTACAGTAAGGCAGGGACTTAATAATGGAACTGAATAAATCTTTGAATTGTAGTCACTCTTCAGCTACCTCTTTCAAAGTCTGCAAAGACAAAACAGGATTCTTTCCAATCTCTGGCATTGTTCTCTTACACAGTCACTATGCCATATAAATGAAAGTGTTTATGTCCGACTCATCCCTTCTAATATATTTGTGCTCTATCAGCCATTCAATTTGTTCTTTGATCATTTTTTTCTGTGGCAAAAACATATTTTTCAGTATTTCTACAAGTTCTGTCTGGAGTTGAGCATTTGTGATTTTTTTCCGCATCTTCATAATTTGTATGATCGCTTCCTAGAAATGTAAACAAAAGGAATCAAAATTTCAAACTGCAAATCAATTTACAGAATAACTTCTGGTATGTTATGTTTCTATTTAAAAGTGGAAATATTCAACTTCCTTCAGAATCAAAGTAAAGCTTTCTTTAAGACACAAAAAGTTAAAAAAAACCTCATCAATAAATCTCAATCTAAAACTCATTTGTTACTTAAAGGAAGAGGAAAAACCTATAGAATTGGACAGTGGCCAAATATTGAAGCTTGCTTTTCCCAGATATTTCAACAATTTTTTGACAACCGTTAGACTGCAAATTTTCTCAACATACAGGACACATTCTGAAGCTGCTCATTCCCTCATGTTTAATAAGCACCAAGGTCCCTTGGAGTGCCACTTCTTTACAACAGCATTTTGGTAACCAACATATGTTTCTTAACCCAATGGTTGTGTGATGACGCCAAACTGGCAGGAACTCGAGCAGAGAATTATACCAAGAGGCTTCAACAGGAATTAGATAAACGCATGTGCTAGAACATGGCAGATGGAATATGACGTGAGTAAATATAAAATTACTCCCTTTTGTAGGAAGAAAAAGGTAGAATATTTCTTAAATGGTGAGGGGGTTGGGAAGAGCAAGTGTCAGAGGGACCTAGGTATTCTTGTTCGTAAGCCAATAAAAGTTAGCATGCAGGTACAGCAAACAATTAGAAAGGCAAATGATATGTTGGCCTTCATCACGGATGGATTTGAATACAGGAGCAAAGACGTCTTGCTGCAATTGCATAGGACCTTGGTGAGACCTTACCTCAACTATCCTATATATTTTTGGTCTCCTTACTAAAGCAAGGATACATTTGACGGAGGGAGAGCAGTCAGGGTTCACTAGATTAATCCCGGGTGTGGTAGGATTGTTTGTTTGAGGAGAATGGGTCTGCTTACTCCAGATTTGGAAGAATAAGGGATGACCTCATTGAAACATACTAACTTCTTAAAGGGCATAATAGGATAGATGGAGATGGTTTCCCTAGCTGGTTAATCTAAAACTAGTGACATAATCTCAGGATAAGGGGCAGTCTATTTAAGACAGAGGAGGGGGAATTTCTTTTCTCACAGAGTGGTGAATCTTTGGAATTCTTTACCACAGAGAACTGTGAAAGCTCAATCATTGAACACATTCAAGACAGAAATTGAGAGGGTTGTGGTGACTAATAACATCAAGGGTTATGGAGATAGTGTGGGATAGTAGCTTTGACGTACATGATCAGCCATTATGTAAATCTGTCTATCCCACCTTCCTGGCACAGTGCAATAACGGAACAGGCAGTTCTAAAACCTCGCTCAAATTGTCATCCTTTATACTTGAACCCTGAAAGGGAATTTTGCTAAGTTATTGATTCACCAGAAACGTTATAGCCATCTTTCTGAATTCATCCAAAACACATTACCCCAACTAAACGTTCCCAGGCCACTTACACCTTTTAGATCCTGATCTGACACCTCTGGGACCTGATCACCCTCTCACCAGCTCCAGACTCGATATGACACACCCCCACCCCAAAACATCCTGGACTAACATTCTCCCTCAGCTGTGTAGCCAATGAAATCTCCACCCAAACTGATTGGCATGCTGATTCACAGGTTCCATTTCTGGAAGCTGCTGGACATCTGCACACCAACTCGAAAGTTTAGATGGAATGGTGAGTGGGTCCCCACTCCTCCTCTACTCAACCTGGGAGCTGACCCCGTTCGCTCATCTTGGAGCCTAACTGCCTACCCTGCCTGCAACCTAAACCCACACTTTCCTTATGTTCTTACTATTTGTCAGCAACTGACTATTGCAAAGAAGGGCATTGGTTTTCCTTCCTCTAATAGTTCTGCTCTACAAGTAGGTCTCTTCATTTATGAAAGATCCCTGATCAGAATTTCCTGTTAGAAATGCAATCTCAATTTGCTACTCATTGTAAAATCAGGTGCAGTGTATACTGCTAATGGACGAAACAAACCAGTCTGAATGTAAAGGCATAAAATTATCCTGTACGTTTCAAAATACTAATGTTAACAGTTTAAAAATGTTAATCATAACAAATGTTATTTTTAGAAATTTATACTCTTAAAAAACCTTTCATACTCTTTATACACTCAACTATACCTGTGTGCGTAATATTCTCAGCTGGACTATTCCTTCATTTTCTTCTTCTCTCATTCTTTCTGTGGTTAGCTGTAATCTTCCAATTAAATTAATTTTCCCCCTCTTCTGAACTTTGCTGTTCTTGCTGGAAGAAAGACATGCATGCTATTGAATATTGTCACAATATAAAATACAGACAACTCATTTTTAAATCTTAAACTAATTGAAAACCCTTGGACTCGAGTTTGAAAGGGAGCAGTTAAAAAATGAACTGAGACACTTTAAAATGGCTGCCAAAGTTATCAGTTCTGAAAGCAGACAGCTCAAAAAGAATTTACAAAGGACTGTCAAAATAACACGAGTAAAACTATCTATCACACCTTGAAAAGGCTAATGCAAAGGTATTATCTAAACATTGAAATTCAACATCTAGAACATATAGCTCACAAAATGATCTTCAAAATCTCTGGGAACAACACTTCTTGACCAGAGGTATTGCTGAAATACAGACTTAAATCTAAAACTCATCTTTCAAAGAAGAGAACTGAAACCTTCCTACCCATATTAATGATAACAGGGGAACTCTCACAATAGATAATTGAAACTTTGACTAAAAAAAAATGGAATGTCCCCATGGGGGCCAACAGCCACAGATGCTGAAATCTCCTTCCTATGAAAAGCCATGACTATAAGCTGGTGTTTATTTGCTGCAAAAGTCAGGAAATTTTGGTAACGTTGCTGAGAAGAATGCGTTGCAGAACATAAAAGCAAGTGGTATGCTAAGTTCTGCAAAAGTGATTAGCCCCAAGAAAATAAACTATAAAGAGATCTTAAAATGTGGAAATATATACTTACACAAGTACATCCAAGAAAACTGTACTTTTAGTTCCACCACCCCACACTGTGTGCGTGAGTGTGCGTGTGCGTGTTGCAGAATTTAGGATGGATTTTTATTTGAAAAACATTTATATTTTGTTTGAATGAGTGAATTTCAATTAATTCCTTAATTTTGATTAACACAAGGTTTGTCTGGCTTGGCTTTTTTGTAGCTTTAATGCATGTTCGAGTATGCATTGCACTGGGAATAAAATGCATATCTGTTTAAAAATTCAAAGTTATACCAAATTCATAGAGAAAATTATATATCTGCCCAGATTTGGTCTTAGTAAGACAATGTGTTTGTGTAGGAGAGGGGAGACTACAGTTTCTCACATTTTGTCTCAAGTATTATAAACAAGTATCATAGAAAATTAGTTGCATCTGCTAAGGATTCTTGAATTCAGCTTTTGCCAACATTTGACACAATAATAAATACATCATGTTTTCAATTCTTAGAAGTAGTGAAACCATACAGTTAATCAAACACCAAGCTTCATGGAAGCTCAAGGCCTCACGATGGGAAGCATACTGTTTCCTCCTAAACTGCAAGGTAGTTCCCCTCCACACTCAAGCTTTGTCAGGGCTACTTGACCTGTTGCTCAAATATCAGAAACACCTCACTCTTCCATGAAACGCTGAGGTTGAACTGGACACTTTTCAGGATGGAAAATGGCACCCTTAGGCCTATTCATGAGTTTGCGATATTCAGTGAACCACGATTTGATTGGGTAGCCATATCCAACAGAGCACCTGGATTCCCATGATTTAGTGAGGTGGCACAGACATCTGTGTCTTCTTTAAGCAGCCCATTAGGGAACAGGCAAACAAAGCTGCACAAATACATAGACATGGCATTGCTATCAATATTTGGTATTTCTGAAGGTAGAGGCACTAGGAATGTATAAAATGCACTCAGAAGTGTTTGTGCCAATTCATTATCTATGTACAGAGTCAGAGCACAGAAACAGGCCCTATGGCACAACTCTTCCATGCTGACCATGTTGCCATACTAAAACTAGTCCCACTTGTCTGCATTTGACCCATATTCCTCCAAACCTTTCCTATTCATTTACCTCTCTAAATGCTGTAACTGTACCTGCATCCACCACTTCCTCTGGCAGTTCATTCCACATGCCAAACACTAAAAACGGTTGCCCCTTATGTCCTTTCTAAAACTTTCTCCTCTCATCATAGAAGTATGCCCCCTAGTTTTGAACTCACTCACTGCAGGGAAAGATCCTTGCTATTCACCTTATCTCAGCCCCTCATGATTTTATAAACCTCTATTCTTCCAGTTCTTGTCAAGTAAAACAGTCATAGTTAAAATAGAATGTACAGAGAATATAAGGCATTAAATACAATAGCAAGGAGATAATGATGAGCTGTTTAAAGCATTAGTTAGGCCACAGCTGATGTACCATATACAGTTCTGGTCACCACACGTGGGGCTGGAGTGATTCAGCTAAGAGGGACTAGATAGGCTTCGGTTGTTTCCCTTAGAGCACAGGGGCCGTGGTGAGGGGGTGTCTAATTGGGGCACAGACAGAAGTTCCTCCATCTATCCTTTCTCCTTTAATAACCGTGGACCCAGTTTTAAGATAAGGAGCAGGAAGTTTAAAGGGTATTTAATGAAAATTTATTTCACCCATTGGCTGGTTGCTATCAGGAATTCACTGCTTTAAAGGGTGGTAGAGCCAGGGAGGTATCTTGTGATATTTAAGAAGCATTTAGATGAGCATTTGAAATGTGATAGTGCAAAAGACTATGAGATATGTGCTGGAAAATGGGGCTAGAATAGATAAATGCTTGTTGAGTGGCATGGCCACAAATGGGCCAAAGGGTCTTTTCTGTGCTGTTAAAAAAAATCTGACTCTTTTGAGATCGCTTATGTGCCCCTTGGGCAACCTGGCTGCTACACAGATTAACCCTACTGTAGACACCACTAGGCTGTATATTACTCTGAAACAAGTCTAACATGTTTTCTAATTTCTTTTCGAGCAAGGCTGCATGGTCACACTTAGTGGTTGGTCTAATGGAAATGAATTAAAGAAATGGCACACAGTTGCGCTTACTGAGGTTCCTTGCCAGGCTTGCAGGTATAAATATTGGTCTTAACCTTGAGACATTGCAATACCACCAGGCATTCACACTGCATATGAAAATCAGACAAGTCATTGGCGTTCTCTTGACATTCATGCAGTAATCAACTACGTAGAATTTGAAGGGCTCAGGCATCTTATTGGGCACTGATTTGTGGCGGGACAGCTGGGAATAGAGTTCAAAATCAGCAATAAATAGAAAACTCTTTGTTCAGTGACACTATAAACACCTTTAAGAGCCCTCATTTCTTCTGAGAGCCCTCTTGTGTCTACAGGCTGAATAATTTCTTACCATTGGTGGTTTGCATCTGCAGGTACACTGTTAACCAGACTGACCTTCACTTCGCCTTTTAACGTATTTCCACATTTATTTTAGTGAATCACTTCAACTTCCTTCCTACAGAATATTCAAAGCCACCTTTTGACTTACTTCGCTTCAGAATGTTCATGAATAATGATGGTAGTTGCTAATACTCCCTTTGTATTTAGCCTCAGTACGTATGCACCAACATTACGCGTTTTTATTTTATTGGCTCATGGGCTGTGAGCATCGCTGGCAAGACCACCATTTATTGCCTTTAAACATATCCCAAGTCTGTGCAGTTTATCATTGAATAAACGCCCCACCAACAAATCTGTTTAAATTATTTCTTAATTTTCTTTTCCTCTTGCTCTCTTCCAAGATAGAAATATAAACAGCATATGGCTGAAATCACCAAGTTAGTTCCCTGGGAGCCACTTTAATTGTCACACATTCGTAAAGTTGGACTGACATCCCTTTGCCTGAAAGGACAAAACAGCTTGTGTTTTGCATTGGCTTTTCTGGTTACAAATCTTTGAAGTCTGAAATGATTAATAATTTTATATTTCATCTCGTTGTGGATGCAACAGAAAACCTTCAGTACTCAAACTGATTTCTGATAGCTGTAAGACCGCAAATGAGAAACTACATATAGGATACAATGAAAAAATTCAGCTGATTAGAAAATTGAAGTTAAAGGAAATTACAGTTCTAACTTAAAAGGAACATATTTGAAAAACACTTATTTTAATACTTACATTAAAGAAAAATCCTGGTTTACTGAGAAAAGAGTGCCTTCTGTAAAATCTTTGGGTGAGCTGACCTGAGGTTCATGGAGTAAAACCTGACGTTTCAGTTTTGGAAAAGCTACAAGTGACTTTTGGAACAAAAACAAAAATAGTAAGATTAATGGTCTCTTAATTAATGAATATGATGACAAAAATAAACATGCATTTGTTTAGCACCTAATACTGAGGTAAAAACATATAGGAACAACACTGTCAAAGATGTGACTATTTTTAAATAGAGGCTTCTAGAGGTGCGGAGAGTTTTAAGGAGAGAGTTCCAAAGCAAGGGAACAATATATTTAAAGGTAGTGAAGGTGAAGACATACAAGGGATATCAATTAGAAGACAGTGAAACTGGGGAAAATGCAGTAGTAGGATGGGCAAGGCAGAGACTTTGATTTCAACATAAAACAGAATACTGAAAGAAAACAGCAATCACTCGGCACCTGTGAAGAGAGAGGGAAGGCACGGGTACATGACCCATCAAAATCTGTATTTTCTCTTTACAAATGCTAAATCATTCTGTTGCACATTTCCAACACCTTCCATTTTTATTTCAGATATCTAGCACATGAGGAGTTTCCATTTCATTTTACTTTTTGAATTCAATATGTTGGGGTTGGAAAAACGTAATTAACAGAGGAGTAAGGCTTATTATTAGACAATAAAGCTGTGCTGTGTATGACTTAGAACAATATAATTTGGGGGTATTAGGTAGATGGTCATTTGGGGATTAGGGCGCAGAGTTGCAGGATGATTTTGGTTAGCTGGAACTCAAGAAGTTCTGGACCATCTACAATTATGTAAAATAACTAGACATCAGTGTTAGCTACGATGTCAAAGTAGGCAGAGAAGAAGGTGAACTAGTTGTCAACAGCTAATACATGGATACGAGGTCCAGTGGAGCAGAGGTCCAGGTTCAAGTCCCAACTGCTCCAGAAGTGTGCTACACCAATTTCACACAGGTTGGTTAAAACAACTAATCACAGACGATGACCTCATGCTTATAAATGCTGTCATTGAAAAACAGCCTTCAGCTAGGAAGAGGAATAGAGCTTGAAATAAAAGCAAGATATAGAAACTGGAAATCTGAAAACAGAAAATGCTGGAACTATTCAGTAGAGCAAGCAGCATCTATGGAGATGGAAAAAGAAATAACAATTCAGGTTAATGACCTTTCATCAGAATGCAGTCTAAAAAAAAAATGCAAGTCAAGCTTACAATTGTCTAACAATATACGCAGCTATGAAGATGGATAACTCAAATAAAATTATCTTTGTAATCTGTAATATCACTCACTTCCTCCCGCCCGATGCCAAAACCTTTATCAACATGTTTGTTTTCTCCAGACTACCATGCTTTCATGGCCAGCTTCTCATCTGCCATAAAGTTAGCAAACCAAAAACTTTTATTGCCTGTTTACTATACCACACAACAAGTCAGATTCACCATCACACATCCTGCTAATCCTCACAAAATGGTTTCCAGATTGTCAACGATTCAATTTAGTGTTTAAATTCCAGAAGTGGACACAGTATCATTTAAAAAAATGTTAGAAGAGAGGGCAGCTATTTGGCCCTTTGGTCCGTGCCAGCTGTATGCAACAGCAACTCACTTACCCTCATTACTCCAACATTTCCTTGAAACCCAGAAAACGTTTCTCTCAAGACAATTAATCATTTCTCTTTTGAAGGTAATGATTGAATCTACTTCCACTTCTTGTGCATAAAGAGTTTGATGCATTTGATTCTTGATCCTTCAGCCACTGGGAACAAGACTGTCCCCATCTACTTTGCAAACATACACATGATTTTGAATATCGTCATCAAATCTCTTCTCAACCTTCTTAATCTATCAAAATAACTGAAATCACTCATCTCTCAAACCATTCATGCAAACTTTCACTGCATCCTTCACAACCTCTATAAAGCAGAGTGCCCAGAATTGAACAATACTCTACAACTGAGGTTGAAACAGTGTTTCATACAAGTTTATCATAACTTCCTTTCTTTTGCATTTTATTCCCTCATTCATGAATCCTATCATCCCATATGCTTTAGTAACTGCTTTCTCAACCTGCCCTGCCACCTTGAGTAATTTGTACACATAACTCCAGGTCCTCTGCTCCAGAAATACTCAAATAAGGAAGCATCTCTGCTTGAATTGTACATTTTGTTTTACATTGCCTCTCCTCACTCTTCCTAACAAAATAAACAATTTCATGCATATCTGCATTAAATTCCATCTACTACTTATTAACTGCACACCCTCATCAAACCAATAAAATTCCATACTTTATATTACCGTAGCAAAATACTTAAGTAATTTAGTTAAGCACAGTCTTCCTTCAAAAAAGCTATGCTGATTTTCCTTAATTAATCTGCATTTATCCAAATTACTGTTAATCCTGTCCCCAAATGTTTCTAAAACCTTTCCCAGTACCAGGAGCATTATTGACTAGCAGTTCCTGACTTTATCCTTGCACTCTTTTCTTTCCAACAGGACATAACATTTGTAATTCTCCAATCTTCTGGCACCAGAAAGATAGGAAGATTATGGCCAACGTCTTCGCTATTTCCACCCCTACTTTCATCAACATCTTTGGATGCATCTCACTCAGTCCTGGCGACTTATCAACTTCAAGTACAACCAGCTTTTCTAACGCTTCCTCTTAATTTTTACTTCAACCAGTGTGCCAACTACCTCCACTTACACTATGGCTTGAGCAGCATCATCTTCTTTAGTATCAAATGATTTAAAGTATTCTGCTTGAAGGAGAGGGGCCCTGCTAAGGTGTGCAATTAAATCACCTTCTAGACCTCCAACTGTCCTACTTTCGACTATTTATATGCATATAGATTACTTTTGAATTCCGTCTTATGTCAACCACCAGTCTCTCCTCTCCTCTCCTTGTTTCTCATTTATTGGTTTTTCACTTCCCTTCTGAATATTTAGTCTCATGTAGAATGTCATACATATCGTTTTACTGCTCCATTTTCCTCTCTACCTTTGTTGTCATGCAAGCAGCTCTGAACTTGTTGGGCCTATCTTTCCAGGTCATGTCTAAGCACCTTGACTTTACCTGAACTATCTAAAGGCATCCCTTCAGAGACAGTAGGAACTGCAGATGTTGGAGAATCTGAGATAACAAGGTGGAGAGCTGGATGAACACAGCAGGCCAAGCAGCATCAGAGGAGCAGGAAGGCTGACGTTT
>JAHRHZ010000263.1:15159451-15243303 GCA_024137785.1 Ginglymostoma cirratum | reverse complement strand
ATTTTCTGTAGAAGGGTCTAGGCCCGAAACGTCAGCCTTCCTGCTCCTCTGATGCTGTTTGGCCTGCAGTGTTCATCCAGCTTTACACCTTGTTACCTCTAAAGGCATCCTTTTATTCCTTTACAGTTTTGTCTGGCAATCCATCTGGCACAGGTCCATTCTCATCCCATTGAGTTTGGCTCTCCTGCAGTTAACTTTTCCCCTAGGTCTGTAACATCTGTCAGCCGTAAAAATGCAAATTCCCAATCCTTTGACCACATTCTCCTAAGCACTGCCCCTCCTCTCTGTACCTACCCAAGACAACCCTCCTGTTTCTGTGCTTTTTGGTGTTTTTTGTTTTAACTGACTAGGGCCCATTTTTTAAAATTTTCACCTTAAAACATCCCCTTATCCTCTTTCAAAATCCTTCACCTAAACTAACAACTAAAGTATTTGATCACCTTTGTTGTCTTCATGTTTCTCTCCCTCACATTTTTACAGCATTTTTATAAGGATAGAAAAATGTTTTACAGAAGTCTAAGTTATTGTTATAATCAAACCTCTACATTACCTGCACCTTCAAATGTAAAAGGAATCGATGATGTTTAGAAGAAAGTAGTGCAAGAGAAAGTAGTTGCTAAAGCAAATAACTTACCCATAATGTCCTCCTAAGTTCTGCATCTGGGAGTTCAGTTGCTAATTTTAGATTTTCAAAACTAATCTTTTCTCTTGGTCTTTGGTTCCAGGCAAACAGTACTGCCAGCTGAAATGTGGTAACCTCCAAATCATACTGGCCAACTTCATTTTTGAAAGTTATCTATTCCGGGGAGAAATGGGGGTGAAGATAAGGAATTTATTCCATTATTATACATCAGCAAAAAAGACTGTATTCAGTTTTTTTCATTATATACACGATAAATTAAATTGACATGCTAATAATAAAAATGACAATTTGCATGATATTGAACAATTTTTGTAATTTTTAAAAACCTTTTATGCAAATTTAGCTTCCTAAGAAAAGTTCATCACATTACTGAATTGTTTACAGTCAACAATAACCAACTAGACTACTGCAACACTAACCATCTACACACTGATTAAAAAACCAGCAACAGATCAAATTGTCCACAAAATGTCAAGATAGTAATGGTCAATTGGAAAACTGCCTAGGGGTTGTTTTGACTAATCTTTCCTGTTTGACTCTTTCGATTGCATCAGGTACAATATTCTTTTAATTTACTCATGAGACGGGGACGTCACTGGCTGGCTAGCATTTATTCCCATCCCTAGTTGCCCTTGAGAAGCTGGAGATGAGCTGCCTTCTTAAACCAGTGTAGTTCACACGCTGTAGGTAAATGCCATTAGTGAGGGAATTCTAGGATTCTGACCCAGGGACAGCAAGGGGATGGCAATATATTTCCAAGTCAGGATGGTGACTGGCTTAGAGGGGAACTTGAAAGTGGTGGTGTTCCAATGTATCCGTTTCCTTGTCCATCCAGCTGGAAGCAGTTGTGGGTTCACAAGGTGCCATCTAAGGATCTTTGGTGAATTTCTGTAGTGCATCTTGCAGATAAAACACACTGCTGTTGCTGATCGTTAGCGGTGGAGGGAGTGGATGTTTGTGGATGTGGTGCTAATTAAGTGGCTGCTTTGTCCTGGATGGTGTCAACTTTCTTGAGTACTGTTGGAGCTGCACTCATCCAGGAAAGCGAGGAGTATTCCATCACACTCCTGACTTATAGATAGTGGTCAGGCTTTGAACAGTCGAGTGGTGAGTTACTGGCAGCAGTAATCCTAGTTTCTGAACTGCTCGTGTACTCTCTGTATTCATATGGCAAGTCCAGTTCAGTTTCTGGCCAATGATAACACCTAGGATATTGACACTGGGGGATTCTGTGATCTTAACACCATCAAATGTCAAGGGGCAGGGGTTATATTGTCTCCTACTGGAGATGGTCATCATGTGGCGTGCATGTTACTTACCACATATCAGCCCAAGCCTGGACATTGTCCAGATCTTGTTGCATTTGAACATGGACTGCTACAGTATCTGAAGTGTCCCCAAAGGGGCTAAACGCTCTGCCATCATCAGCAAATATGACCACTTCTGATCTTATGGTGAATGGAAAATTGTTGAAGCAGCTGAAGATGGTCACTAGTAGTACACAATCCTGAGGAACTCCGGTACAGATGTCTTGGAGTCATGACGACTGACCTTCAACAACCACAATCATCTTCCTATGTGCCAAGTATAACTCAAACCAGTAGAGAGTTTGCCTCCTGATACCCATTGATTCCAGTTTTGCGGGGGTTCCTTGATGCCATACTCGGTTTAATGCAGCCTTGATGTCAAGGACTGTCGCTTTCACCTCATCTCTGGAATTCAGTGCTTTTGTCCATCTTTGAACCAAGGTTGTAACGAGGTCAGGAGCGGAGTGGTTCTGGCAGTGAGCAAGATACTGCTAAGCGGGTGCTGCTTGATAGTACTGTTGATGACACCTTCCATCACTTTACTGATGACAGAGTAGACAGACAGGGCTGCAACTGGTCAGGTTGGATTTCTCCTGCATTTTGTTTTAAACAGGACAGACCAACGAAATTTTCCACATTGTCAGTTAGATGCTAGCGTTGTAAGTGTACCGGAAGAGCTTGACTAGGAGAGTGGCAAACTCTGGAGCAGGCCACAGTGCTGTCAGTCTTATAGCTTTGGCAGCACTGTCTCTAACCCCATTTCTTGATAATACATGCAGTGAATCAAATTGGTTGAGGACTGGTATCTGTGATGCTAAGGACCACTGCGGGAGGCAGAGATTGCTGTACATTTGTCAGCTATATCTTTTGCACTGATGGGCTGGGCTCTTCCATTACTGAGGATAGAATATTTGTGGAGCCCTTTCCTCCTCTAGTGAGTTTTCTTTTTACTTGCCTACGATCATTCACAATTGAATGTGGCAAGACTACAAGAGCTTAGAATTGATCTGCTGGTTGTGGGATTGTTTAGCTCTGTCACTTTCTGCTTATGCTGTTTGGCACCAAGTAGTCCTATTTGGTAGCTTCACCAGGTTTAGAAACAATTTTATCACTGCTAGCTGTCCTCCAGGACCTTGTATATTTCTGGCAGACACTTACATCATTGGAATCTTAGGGGAACACAACAAAGCCTAACGCTGCCAATAAACACTCCCTCAACACTTCCCAGCAGGAGCCAATGGCCAACAATCTAACAGCCATATGATCAAAATGTAAAGGAAATGGAAGCCCTTTGGACTCAATATTGAGTTCAATAGTTTTAGGGCCTAAACTCTCCCATGTCTTAGCCCCCTACCCCACACACCAGGCCTTGTTATCACATAGCCTGACATTACACACTACCTATTGTTAGTCACTAACAGTCCCCATTAACAACTATTCACCCTCCCAGCCAGATCGTTATCAACTCCTTTGTCTATCCAACTGCTCTTCTCTCTCTTCAGGCTCTATCCTATCGTTTACACCCTACCTCACCCACACCTCCCTAATTTCTGCATATAAACTGACATTTTCCTAGCTACCATCAGTTCCGTGAAAGGGTCACCAGACCTGAAACATTAACTCTGATTTTTTCTTCACAATTGCTGCTAGACCTGCTGAGCTTATCCAGCAACTTCTGTTTTTGATTCTCTTAAAAAAATTTTATTTACATCTATTTAAGACAAATAAGTTTTGCTAAAAAAACTTAAACTAACAACAGAATTATACTAATTAAAAATATTAGTTCAATTTCATGCCAAACTTGAACTAGCAATTTTAGAAGGCTGTACACAAGCTTACTTATTCCTTTAACTTACTACCAGAATGCAAATAACATCACTTGCTGACTGACTCTTTTTTGTAAATCTGAAGGTTAAGTTTATCAGCAAACTAAACAAAAGCTGTCTACGCCAGTCACATCGTCCAATGGCTACACATCAAAATCAAAAGCATTCTGTTACTTACAATTCCATTAGACATGAGGTGATGCCAATGCAGCTTTCTACCACTGTGGTTTTTTTTGTAGAATTCTTCCACCTCGGGGATGAGGTCTTCTAGTTCAGTTGGCAGAGAAACAAATACTTTCTCGGAACTTCGTGACCAGGCACCAGCATTTAAAATCTTGATATTCACAGAATCCGCTAAATAGTATTAACAGTTATAATTTAGTTGGATAGCATTTCTTATAAGCACCTCTCATACTCTCTTACACTTTCATTTCTAGGAATAATAAATTTTTGATTGTGTTAAATTTAATCTGCAAAGGCACAACCATATTCTTTGAACATATTCAGCATTGAAATAGTGTTGCATTAACTTTTTAATTTTAAAAAACAGTAATCATTGGTGAGATAAGATTCAAAAGAATGTTCTCTCTCAAAGTTTAAAAAAAAGTACCTGGTAAGGCCAACTTATTGTTTTTGTGCATTTCTTTGAAGACCTGGTTCAGGTCTTCAGACACTTTAATGTCCTGGAACATTCTGGCCAACTTGTTCACATAGTCAGCAGGCATGCCTACTTCCTAAAACACACAATTATGTTTTTTTTTTAAGAAAGTTCTATCTTATAAAAATACGCAACACTAATAAATACAATGAAAAAAGATGTATGCACTTTACTAGTCAAATTAAATGGATCAACTTACTGAATCAGTTTTAAACTATGTAAATCTGCAAGTATGATTCAATATATAAAACATACCCCGATTTGGGAGTAGTGGATTTCACAGAATGTTTTAAGCCATTTTTACAATAATTGCATTCTACATTTAAGAACAGCGACACCACCGGCTTGAACACACACTTACCAGAGTGGTAAGCTCCATGCCCTTGAAGAGCTAGAGCATGAGCCACAGCCAGAGAACAAGTCAGAACAAAAATACATTATTACCAAACCACTGGATGGACTCCATCACCTAAATTCCATCTAGGTGCGTACACAATAGATATGCATCACTTTAAACGTTATGACATATTTTGCTCAAAAGAAAAAAATTGCAAGGGTAAGCTCAGCATTACAGACCAATCAGATTAATTCCAGTGGTGGGTATCCTTTTAATTCTATTCCAATGAATTGTTTCAATGAGGAAAATATGTAGGTTCACCTAGGAAAGACCCCTCATAGATTTCTTAATGGATTGAGATGTTTAACTAGCTTCTTGAGATTTTGAAGAGGCAACAACAGATACTTGAGGGGAGCAAAGTTATTGATGTGGTATGCATGGACCCCCAAAGGTGATCAATGCAATTTCATTCAACAGGCTTGAGACTGAAAATCTGTAAGACAGTAGTGACATGCATACAACATTGGTTGTGGGATAGGAAACAAAGAGTAATAGTTAATGGATATTTTTGGGTTGGAGGAAGGTTTGTACTGGAGCTTCCCAGGAACTGATTTTGGGACTCTTGGCTTTCCTGATATCCATTAATGATCTAGATCCCGATATGAAGGAAACAATTTCCAAGTTTGCATATTATACAAAACTTGGAAACAATGTAAACCGTGAGGAGAGTGTAAAACTTTAAAGGACATTGACAAGTTGCTGAGCAGGCAGATAGGCGACAGATAAAGATTGATGTGGAGAAGTGCAAGGTGATGCATTTTGGTAGAAAGAAAAATGGAGAAATAGAATATGGGCTAGAATAAAGGGCCACCCTAAAGGGTGTGGATGAAAGAGCTGAATTTATATGCGCACAGGTCATTAAAGGTGACAGCACAGATAGAGTGAGCAATAAACAATGCATACTGTATCCTAAACTTTATAAAAAGAGAATATGAAATACAGGAGCAAGGAGATTACACTGAACTAGTATAATACTCCAGCTTAGGAGTGTGTCATGTAGAATTCCGAGTGCCACACTTCAGGAAAGAGAGTGCGGCAAAGAGGTTTGAGAGAAGAGTTCCAAGGATGAGAAATTTCAGCTATGGAGATGGATGGAAGAAACTGGGACTGTTTTTCTTGGAGAAGAAAAAGGCCAAGAGGAGAGTTGATGCAAGCTTACAAAATTATGAGGGGCAGGACAGAGTAGACAGGGAGAAACTGTTTGCTCTTATAAAAGGATTAATAATGACAGGGCACAGATAAATGGTAATATGCAAATACAGCAAATGTCTGAAAAAAAACCTTTTACACACAGTGAGCAGCTAAGGTTTGGAATGCATTGCTTGGAAGTCTGGCGGAGACAGTTCAATTGAGGTATTCAACAAGTCTTTGGGTGATTATTTAAGTAGAAATAATATCAGAATTATGGAGAAAAGGCAGAAGGATGGATCCAAGTCATAATGCTCAGGGAGCCAGTGTAGACACAATGGGCCAAATTATATCCTGCATCGTAATAATCCCATTTATGTACTGCATGCCTCAATGTTTAATCCAATCAGAGCCCACTAATTAAAGTTATCTTGTGACATAGTAATATTCAGAAAGCACGCTTAAAAGTGTATAGTACAGATGAGCAAACTTTAAACATTATATCAGTCAAGGACAAGAAAAAATTATACAGTGCATTAAAATTCATCCCTATTGTACCGTATTAAAGCCTTCCATTGTATTTTGAATGTGCCTATTTTGTCCCTTTACTCTGCCCAAGATATTAGTAATAGTTAAGTTATTCTTAACATCAATTTTCAATGCACTTTTCATTTTAGTTCGGACAAATTATTTAGACTTGCTTGGTCTATATATTCATATTTATGTAGTTCAGAAAAATGCTCAGTTTGTAATCACTCTCATTAGAATTGTGAGGTTCTTTAATCTTCCAGAATAAGACCTCTCTCTTTCACTTCAGCCTGATTTGTATTGCTTTTAACTATCTTCATACGCTACTTAGTTACTAACACTCTCACCCAAGAGACGAACATTCCATCCTATACTGAAGTTCAAAAGTGAAGCCTGGGATTGTGTGACAAATTAGCTAAAGGAGGAAAAAATATAGGGAATTGTTTATGTGTTTTGATAGGGTTGGAGGAGCAGTACTGAACCCATGAATTGGTGTTGGCAGCATTATATAATAAGAAAGACAAATCCAACCCAGCCAATTACTGCCCAATCAATCTACTCTCAATCATTAATAACTTGATGGAAGGTGGCATCAATAATGCTATCAAGCAGCAATACCTGGTCAGCAGCACTGTGTTTGGGTTCCACCAAGGCAATTCAGTCCTGACTTCATTATAGCCTTGATTCAAACATGGATGAAAGTGCTGAAAGTGCTAAAGGCGCTGTGTTGAAACACCTACCTCTGTTGCTCTTCAGGTTACTTGGCAGGTTTATGTTTAGTTTCAATATCCCAATCAGTATCGTAATTTATAACTATATGACTTAGCATCTTTCTCTCTGACCTAACATAAATATCTTCTGTTTTGTAGGGTAACCACACTCTCCTTTAATTAATGGTTTAAATTTCCAAGGTTTCAACTTTATTACTCACCAAGGAAGTCCATTTTGGATGAATCACTTATTGCTTGTGAAGTGATATTTGTCCCAAATTTATTTGCTTAAATGTATATCTTTACCCTTAATTTGGTTAAAAGTAATCATCCAGATTCACTTTCCTGAAACCATTTATCATCTAACATTGAAGGTTGAAAGCTTTCTGCAGGCTTTTCTCATAAGTCAAATTTCTTAACATATTAGATCAAGCCTTGCAGCTCTGTGTCTTGTGGCTGTTCTGCATCTCTTGCTGACACATGATCTAATTGATTGGTGGACAGGCTTGAAGCATGCTGCACTCTACCTGTTATGGGTTGACCCACAATACCATTAGAAAGGGAATTCCAGGATTTTGACTCAGTGGTAGTGAAGGAATAGCGATATATTTCCAAGTCAGGATGGTGAATGGCTTGGGGGGGAGCTTTGTGGTAAACTCATGTGTCTGCCAGCCTCGTGTCAGCAAGAGGTGCAGCTACAAGGCTTTCCCTAATATGTTAAAAAGTTTGAGTTGTGAACAAAGACTGCAGAAAGCTTTCAACTTTCAACGTAAGACAATAAATGATTTCGGGAAAGTGAATCCAGAAGACTACTTTTGAAGAAATTAAGAGAAGGGTAAAGATATAAATTCAAGCAAATAAATTTGGGATAGCTATCAATTCACATACAGTAAGTGACTAATAAACAAAGGACTCCCTTAGTGAGTAATAAAGTTGAAACCTTGGAAAGTAAACTGCAACAATAAAGTAGGATGTAGTTACTTATGATATTTATGTAAGATATTTATGCAAGGTCAGTGAGAAAGATGTTAAGTCATACAGTGATTATTGTTGCGTACATAGTTTCTACCTTACAATACTGATTAGAATATTGAAACTAGACATAAAAATGCCAAGTCAGCTGAAGAGCAGTGCAGGTAGATGATGCAGCATAGCAACTTAAACCTGGAATCCAGCTCTTTTGTCCATGTTTGAACCAAGGCTTAATGAGGTCAGGAGTTGAATTGCCCTGATAGAACTCAAACACACTGAGCAGGTTATTACTGCTTGATAGTATTATTGATGCCACATTCTGTCAATTTACTGATGATCAAGAATAGACTAATGGGGCAGTAACTGGCTGGGTTGGATTTGTCCTGCTTTTATATAGTGCTGCCAACACCTATTTATGGGTCACTCTGTTTAGCACTGCTCCTTCAGCCCTACCAAAACACAAACTTTTTGTCTCCTTCAGCCAATTTCTCATACAACCCCAAGATTTACTTTTGGACTTCACTCGTAGGCAATCACATGGAAATTTGTGAAATACTTTTTGTAAGACTGAGTACAGCTTGTTGTGGAACTTTCCACAGCCCAATCAAGTTACTGCTTCAAAGCCTATCACCATTGTTACATATTGTATACATGCCAGGAACAACCTAATGAATTTAGGTCTGTATGGGTAAACTGGGGCACCTCAATAAACCTGAATTATTGTGATTAAATTAATCTTAAATATGCATTACAAAGTACTGCACAAAAGAGACATTCTATCAAAGCTTTTCGCTTTGCACTCAGTGGGAAACCAATATAAAGGGAAAACTTCTCCTGTATAAAAGAGTGTGCTCATTGGTTAGTAAGTGTGCTCTGATTGGTAAAGGCTTTGCCACTGAGTATACAAGTTAGATGAAGGAAAGCTTTGACAAAATGCATCTTTTTCAGCAATATTCAAGTTCTGTACTACCAAATGACTCCACATATTAGAAAAGTATTTTTGCTTACAATGATGCCCAAACCTTCATACACCAAACATCTTTTCTTGATTACAGCCAAAGCTGAAAATGTATTAATTCAAAAGGATCACAAAACTACACTGGACAATGGGACTTTTATACAGCAAAGCTAGGGTAGACTCCAAAGGCCACATATAAATGCAATAGACAATTTATAACATTGAATGAAACATATATCCTAAATCTTGACAGCAATGGATTAGACGATTTAATTAGCCACTGGAAAAAATGATTTGTCATGCAACTCCACTTTGGCTCATCTGCTTAAGGAAAGAAAACAACTTGATTTTGCAATGAAGTTTTCACATCCTGGGACATTCAAGAAAAATAATATTGGTCAAGGAATAAATGTTGGCCAGGAATGTGGCAGGTGCACATGCCTGTGCATAGGATGAGGATGTGGGGGAAAAAAGAATTGGCCTTCCTTTGATTCAAATCCGTATCTCGCCTAATTAGTAATGTGCCCCATTTTCATTGATGTTTTTAAAACAAAGTCTGAACAACTACATCAAGTAGTTTATGACATCTGGGAGATAGGGGAAAAAATCCTCTTGCCCTTTATCAAGTGCAGTTTACACTTGACCAACAAGCAATGTTATTCCCAGAACTCAGAGAGAGACCACATTTTATTTGGTCATTTACTTACCACTCTCCTAATTGAACCTAAACAGCAGAGATCCTATGAAGAACAGTATATTGTATTCAGGGAAGATGAAACATTACAAAAAAAAAACATAATTTAGACATTTACTCACCCTAAGCCATTCCACCATATTTTCTTCTATCTCGCTGTCAGCTGATATGTCCAGGATTAAGCGCCTCGTCAGATGAGCTTTATGGTACCGCATAAAGACATCTTTGTTTTGCACGTACTTCAGTACAAGTAACTGTTAAAAGTAATGTATGAGAATTCAAGCAACACTTGCAAATTTTTCCTTGCTTGCATGGAAATACAATGTCTTGTACCTTGCTCCTGATCTCTGAGAAAAGTGTAAGTCAAATCGAAGTTTAACCCACCCTTGCCAGAAGTGTTGAAAAGGAAAAAAAACTGAGTTAAGATTGTCATTAAAGAAAAAATCCTTGCCCAAGTGCCTGAACATAGCTTAAAAACAGACTTAAATAGTTCATCACAAAACTAATGAATATGGTGCAAGACAGAAATCAACACTGCTAATTTGATACCCGAGAACAACAAAGTATACTTTGGGATAACCCTATTATTTTCAACTTATCAAGTTCCACAGTACCTCAGGTGCAGACCTGGGATCCTTTTCAATGAGTTAAGGGTTTCCACCTCAACCACCAAACTGGGCACCACTGAAATTGTTGTAGCATAATCAGTTGAACACAGTACTACGGAATAGGCATACTGGTTTCCTTTGAAACTTAAAGAACAATTCAACAGACACAAGCATCTCCTATGCTTTAACACTCCAGATTTAAAAGGTGATCAAAACATCTAAAGCACATAGGATCAATACTTGAAGAGGAAAATATCTCTATGGGAAAAATTTGGGAAGTGGGACTAGCTGGATAGTTCTTTCAAAAAGCTGGCACAGCCAGAATGGACTGAATAGCCTCCTTCTGTGCTTTGTAATTATGATTCCAGTTCATCCAACTGAAACAGATTTTGTTTCTATTGGCATGGTTCTACCTGGCCATGGACTCAGGCTCACACCGGTAGTACAGAAGTGCAGGAAACAGCTTACAAGCTTTAAGGTGGTGGTTGGTAGAAGGATTAGTGAGGACATGATAAATTTCTTTTTTTTAAAACCCCAGAGAGTTGTGGGTGTCTGGAAGTCACTGTCCAGTTTGGTGGTTGAGACGGAAACCCTCAACTCATTTAAAAGGACCCTGGGTCTGTACCTGAAACAATGTCACCCACAAGGCTACAGACTGGCTGCTAGAAAGTGGGATTATAATGGGTGGCTAGTTTATTCAGCCAACTTGGACACAATGGTCTGAATGGATCTTTCTGTGCTATAACCTTTATATAGTGCTCTGACAAAATGGAAGTTTTGGTTTCACTTGACTTCACATACTTGGATTTGAATGGGAGTTTTAACCAACAATTCAAAACAGATGTCACAGCTTCATTAAAAGCCAAATGAAACACACTCTTCAAAACAAGCAAAGCACTTTGACGTGCTAATATCTGAAAAATCCAGAGATGATACAAAAAAGCATGTTCCTTATAATCCCATTGGATTAGAATGCTTTTGATAATTAAAAATAATAAAGCGCTTGGACCAAACATCAACTGAATATAACCAAAATCTGAGAAACGAATTGTCCAAGCAAGCAAAAGTATATTGTGGTGCTCACCATTAGCACCCTGCAAGATATGGAATATGAAAACTAGCACATTGTGCTTTAATTTGTTTTGCTACAAAACTCAAAACAAATTGAACACAAATTGCAATTGGTGATTCATATTAAACAAAAAGACTTGAATTGTCACCTGGATTTAGAGTTTGCAGTTTTCAGAAAATTATGTTATGTCACTGTGTGAAGAAATTTAGATCACTAGATAAACAAATAGCCAGACAGTTAAACCTATAGTGTATCAGAAACATACATACCACTTCTTTTAGCTTTGCCTCTATTTCTTCTGAAGTAAGCTTCTTACTGAGTGGTGTTTTTCTTAGTAACATGTCACAGTAATTTGCTAGTAGCTCTGGGCACTTTGATTCAGGCTGAGTTTTCAACCCAACTCTAAATTTAAACAGCAATATAAAATATTTATGTATTTTTCAAGTAAATTCCAAATTCATAATTAGAAACACAAATGGAGTAAGATTTGGTTTTCCACTAAACAATGTGGATATTGTACTCTGTGATCAGCAGCTGAACATATGTAATATTAGAACAGTTGCTGATAATTTGTCTGTTTCATCCCTGTCATGCATCATGACCATGGTCATAGTCACAGCAGGTAGGCAGGAAATCTTGTTGCTCCAAGCAAGGCAAAGGCCAAACTGAAGGATTTCAAGCAAGGAGTTATTGAAGAAATAGGCACACAGGACAATTACAATGTCACAGACTAGACCTTAGAAAGGAAAAGGTCATTAGGAATGGGTTGTAAGTCAGAAAAGGGTTAGTTGTTTGAGAGATCATATGGATCAACTGTGCAGCTTTGTCCCAAGAAGATTCTGAAAGGAGCAGGAGATGGGTCTCTTGGAAGAGTAGGTTTTATGAGAAGAGAAAATGATCACATTTCTGAAAACAATATATTTAATCTACTTCTCTTTCATTCTTAAATTATCCTGCATCCTTAACACATAATGCACAGCCAACTTCACTGCTGAAGCAGATGAGAATTAAATGAGGAGTTTGTGCCAAATGTTAATAATCCTGTGGTTAGCCAAGAGACGGCTGAGATTATTAACTGTAGCTCAGATTGAATCTCACTCATGTATAGCCCATGACAACCTTTGCTCGATGCAAATTAGTTGCTGTCCGAAGGAGATTGCTGTTTAAAACTGTGTTGATGGAACCCTAGCACCATTGCTCTGAATATTACTTCTACCATATTCCATATTTCATTGCAATTCATTTGAATATTCTTTACTTCAGGGTACATTAAAAAAGACAAGCTTTTGCAATGGATCTCAGCAGTTAATGTACTGTTCAGTGGGCACAAATCATTTGACAATATTCTTAAATTAGACTTCTTGATTTGTATTAGCGTAGGATCTGATCTGATTATTATTCAGCGATCTTTGCAGAAAAGTGAAGCTTTCAAAATCAATTCAATACTGTCCTCTTGTGTATTCCTGATTTTAAGATCAATCCACGTTTGGGGACCATGACTTCAACATGGCTATAAGCTCTGAAATTCCATCCCTAAACCTTCTCAGCTCTCTATGTTTGCTCCCATTAAGGCAGTCCCTAAAATCTACCACTTTGACCAAGCTTTTGGTCACTCGTCTTAATACCTCTTCAGCTTCAATTAATTACATTTGATAACAATCCTATGAAATGCCTTGGATATTTGCTAAGTTAAAGGCACTACAAGTAGTTGCTGTTGAGTGCATTATAAGGTATAGCCACATGGGTTGGGTCCTGAAGTGGTCTTCATGGTAATGGAATTCTACCCTTTGAAAACAGCACCTTCAGGCCACTCTGGATTAACGAAGGAATTAGAAGAGCAAAACTCTAATCTTTAGAGTGGTTGTTTGAATATGTGTGACTTGCACTAAGTAACAATATTTTCCAAACTGTTCCACTGTGCTACCAATAAAATATTTTTAACAGCCTTTAAATTTTATAAAGTTGTTCATTTGCAATAGTATTCTAGAAAAGATCTCACCCTTTCTGCTTCAATGGCAGTTCAAGTTTAAATATGGTAGCGTCATTCACAACTGCTTTATACGCCTGTTTGGAAGACATTTTTCAGATAAAACAAAATTATCAAAACACAGCATAGCAAGTTTTCAATAGTTTTGACATAGTAAACTGACAAAGGCAATACAGAACAATAAAAATGTTACAAGTTATGCTGTTTCTAACTTGTGAAAGAATCTTTACATGCATGTAATTTGTGCTGTAAACTCAGAATTCTGTGAAAATGGTAAAATTTGAGGAACAAAAAGTTCTAAGGGGTTCTTAATGTGACTGTTCCAAAACATCAGTTATACTCAATTCTAACTAAGAACAGAGGACAGGATTTGTTGCAAAGTTTTCAGTGGGTCATTCAAAACAGTTTGGGGTCACCGTAAAGCAGGTCCAAGTTCAAATTGACTGGAGAAAAAAAAAAGCAGTGCTGCCCATCATAAAGTCCACTTGGTCTCCACGCTCTACCACTGGGAATGCAACTGTGTAGAGGACTCAGGGGAAAGTCCCAACAGCAGTTGGATATCTCTCAGCTGTTACAACTCAGGAAGAAGCTCCAGTAGTGAGTTAAGCGTTGGATTCAGGGCTTCGAAAAAGTCGTGG
Source organism: Ginglymostoma cirratum (assembly GCA_024137785.1). Classification (NCBI taxonomy): domain Eukaryota; kingdom Metazoa; phylum Chordata; class Chondrichthyes; order Orectolobiformes; family Ginglymostomatidae; genus Ginglymostoma; species Ginglymostoma cirratum. The sequence continues at coordinate 15,229,177 of JAHRHZ010000263.1, read as the reverse complement.
AATCTATGAAGGCTTAGAAACTGTGTCACTAATAGGTCAGTACAGCTGACAGCGTGGGATGAAAAGCCCCCAAGCAGTATTTGAGCCATGCCTGTGAATACTTACTGAAGTGCAGTTTCTAGCGTCAAGGAAGAGGAGTTGTTTTGCGAAAGGAGAGTGGTCAACCACAACAGGAGCAGACATAGAAGAAATCCTTGAGAGAACAGCTTGTGAGGGGGAGTTTCAAGGCTAAGCCATGAAGAATTGTTATCCCTTGTGAGGTTTAGATTTGATGACCCATTGTGTCATTAACATCAGGAGGGAATTACTGAGAAATCTGTAGGATCTATCTCGACAGCATTTGCTATTTGATGTGCACGGTGGGCTGTTGTATCACAGTCTTCTATCCATATTTAGTACGTGTTAATTCTGGGCGTCAGAATATAAGTTGCACCTGCATTGTAGATTGTATTACTGCTGTAACCTTGTATAGCAAAGTTTATTGTTGTTTGTTCACCATGAAACCTCATGGCTTTATTTCTTTGTTAAGTCCCCTGGATTTTACATTTGGCTATTTGAAAAATAAAAGCTACGGCTCCTAGCCAGGCTGCAACAAATTTGGTGGTCTGGTCCTGGATCATAACAAACTACATCACCCATGTTTGAACCTTTCAACAACCAGGTTAAAATCTATAGGTCTACATTAACAGCTTGCTACACAGATACAAGTACCTTTTTAAAAGAACTTTAAGTCAGCTTTCAAAAAATTTCTAAATTTGGAAAGTATCCAAATCCTCAATATTAAAGCAAATATCTACTTACTTTATCTCTAGCAGTAAGAAAACGAGGGTCATCTTGAAATGCTTCTTTTACCAACTTACTAAATCGATTAAACAATGTAAGCAACTGCTCAACGTATTTTTCAGAATCCTGCAAGAGGAAAAAAAATTGTTTTATGTTAAAAAGCACAAACTAACACACAGAAAAACACAAGAAGCAAGAGCAGAAAGAGGCCATTCAGCCCCTCAAAAGCCTATTTCTCTTCATCAGCAAGATCGTGGTTTCTCTGATTGTAGCCTCAGCCCCACTTTTCTTTCTGCATCCCCATAACCCTGTACTTCCTTGACAATCTAAACTCTAAATAAACCCTGAATATATTCACTGACCCTCTGCTGTTCTCTGGAAAGGACAATGCCACAGACTAATGACTCCCAGCAGAGTTGGGGGGAGGGGTGTGGTGCTGTGGCCTCAAATCCTTTCATTTATACTTGCTTAACCTTACAATAAATGTCAACATTACTGCTGCATTCAAATCATTGTGGTAGCTGCATGATTTGAATCACAGAAGTTGATATATGTACCAGGTTTCCCAGATCCTTCTTTAAAGTATAGCTTTGCAGCCTCTCCATTTAACTAATTTACTGCTTTCTAATCTTCCTGAAATAGACAAGTCACATTTACCACAGCGTACTTCATCTGCCAAAATTTTGCCCATTTATCCTATATAAATTCCTTCTGCTCGCTTGACAATTGCATCATCAGCAAATTTAGCTACTAGAGATCTGGTCCCTTCATAGATTGCAAATGGTTGAGGTCCCAGCACCAATTCCTGTGGCACACCACAAGCTACAGCTTGTCAGGCTGAAAATGACCTATCTGTCCCTACTCTTTGCTTCCAACCAATCTTCAATCTATGTTAATACATCATCTGCCACACCACGAGTATTTATTTTGCCAAGAATTTTTGGTGTGGCAATTTATCGAATGCCTTTTTCACACGAGCATACACTGCCATAGACGTGACATTTGTACTCAAGTACCTTCTTCATCATCTCTATTTCATCCTACTAATACTGCATCACAATACCAAGTGAAATTGAAACTACATGTTTGTCTCTAAGTTACAAATCATTTGGCAATAGAGAGCTCACAGAAGTATCTGCAGATCTTTAATTAATTCAGACAGGTTTACAACCTAGAAGACATATTAATGTAGGAGCAAAAGCTACAAGTGCAACTCAACTGATAATCTGACTTCCGATATGTAATAACTGAACACTATCCTTGGCATATGGTCTTTCAAGAAGTAACTTTATTCAGTTATGAAAACTGAATTAGGAACAGTTTTTAATGCTTAAAGTTTTGCAGTTTATCAATGGTGAAATATTGCAATAGGGGTTATATTAGTATTTTTCTGCTCTTCTGAAGTCTCTTTACATAAAGGATTTTCATACCTTTAAACCAAGAAACAGAAAGAAAACAAAAAAAAAATCACTTCAACTGTTCTAACGTATCCCATGAGGTTGCGGAAAGTTAGGGAGGAAACTGCAGAGCACCTGGCAGAAATATTTGTATCATCTATAACCACAGGTGAGGTCCCAGATGACTAGAGAGTGTATAATGTAGTGTCTTTGTTTAAGAAGGGATGTAAGCAGAAGCCAAGGAACTGTAGACCTGCGAGTGTGACTTTGGTGGTGTGCGACTTGTTGGAGGTGTTTCTGAAAGAGAAAATTGAAAAGCATTTGGAATGGCAAGGAATGATTAGGGATCGTCAGCATGCTTTTGTGTGAGGGCTATTGCGTTTCACAAACTTGATTGAGTTTTTTGAGGAAGTAACCAAGAAGACTGAGGAGGGCAGAGCAGCAGACATCGTTTACTTAGACTTTAGTAAAGCCTTTGACAAGGTTCTGCATGGTAGACTACTTAGTAAAGTTAAATCACTTGGGATTCAGGATAGGCTTGCCAATTGGATACAAAATTGGCTTGATGACAGAAGACAGAGCGATAGTGGAGGGTTGTTTTTGGGACTGAAGGCCTATGACCAGTGGTAATCCACAGGGATCGGTACTGGTTTGTCTTTTGTTTGTTACTAAAATAAATGATTTAGATGAGAACATAGAAGACATGGTTAGTAAGTTTGTGGATAACACCAAAATTGGCAGTATAGCTTACAGTGAAGAAGGTTATCTAAGATTACAAAGAGATCTTGATCGATTGGGTCTATGGGCTGAACAGCGGCATATGGAGTTTAATTTGGATAAATGCGAGGTATTACATTTTTATTAAAGAGAAAACAAGGGCAGGACTTACACAATTAAAAATAGGGCCTTGGACAGTGATTTTGAACAGAGACACCTAAGGATTCAGGTACATAACTCTCTGAAGTTTGCATCACATTGGTTAAGAAGGTGTTTAGCATGCTTGCCTTCATTGCTCAGACCTTCGACTATAGAAGTTGGGGCATTATATATGGAGGTTGTATGGGATGTTGGTGGGACCTCTTCTGGAATACTGCGTCCAGTTCTGGTCACCCCATTATAGGAAGTATATGATTAATTTGAAGAGGGTTCAGAAGAGGCTCAGCAGGATGTTGCCAGGACTGGAAGGTTTGAGTTTAAGGAGAGGCTGTGTAGGCTGGGACTTTTCCCACTGGAGCATAGGAGGTTGAGGGGTCTCTTTATAGAAGTTTATAAAACAATGAGGGATATAGATAAAGTGAATGAGGTCGTTGATTTGCTCACTGAGCTGGCTGGCTATCATATGATAATCAGCCAGCTCAGCGAGCAAGCCAACAACCTCATCCACAACCGGAGCTACAAACCTTCGCACAGAATCTTAAATAAGGTAAATGGCAGGTGTCTTTTCCCTAGAGTGGGGGATTTCAAGACTAGGGGGCATATTTTTAAGGTGAGAGCAGAAAGATTTAAACAATACATGAGGGGCAATTTTTTTTAAACACAGAGTGGTTCATGTGTGAAATAACTTCCAGAGGAAGTGGTGAATGCGGGTATAGTTACAATGTTTAAAAGACATTTGTATAAGTACATGAATACGAAACGTTTGCAAGGGTATGGGCCAAGTGCAGGCAGGTGGGACTAGTTTAGTATGGGAGTAAGGTCTGAAGGGTCTGTTTCTGTGCTGTATGACGCTCTAGCCCCGTGAACTGTCACTCTGAGTACCTCTACCTAATTTATATGAAAAGGTCACAATATATCTTTAAACGATTGTAGGTGAAGGACTTCTCAATGTGTTTTACAGGTGAAAGCTGATAATTCAATTTTCCATCCAAACGTTAGTGCATTGCATATTTGGGAATTCCTGACAAAACCAAGGGAAACACCAAGTTATCCCAAGTGACTCTTATACACCTTGCAGGGGTCACCTTAATGTTGTTGAGAATAGTCTGAGATTATGCACTACATAGGTCCAGTAAGTAAAGGGAAAGTGAAGAACTTTAGTTAAAAGGCACCTTTAAATACTTACAGTAGTGATAGTCTCTGCAGCTGCTACCATATCTGCCAATCCAGCACTAATAATGTGCTCTTCCAAATCTTTTAACATTGGCTCAATCCCATTTGGAACTTTATCCATCAATGTAAACATCAAGTGTAGCTCTGCAGAAATGAACAAACACATCAACATCTAATATAACATTCATCATTATTTATGGCTTTGTAGACTCAACTCTTCCTTCATTTAGTAATTAAGTCTTCTAACCTATCATAAATCTTCCTTTTGTCCTTACCCCACCCATCCCTATAACATTTTTAAATTTTCCCCTGTTCTGACAATAAGTCATGTTTTGTCATTTTAACTCGTTTCTCTTGCCACAGATGTGGCCTGAAAGATTATTTTCCAATATTTCCTGTTTTTACTTCAGATTTCCAGCTTCTGCAATGTTTTGATCAGAAACAGAACTAAGTTCTGAAGCAGGGTCACTGGACCTGAAATATTAACTCTGTTTTCTCCCCACAGATGCTGCCAGACCTGAGGTTTTTCCAGCAATTTCCATTTTGGTTTCTGATTTCCAGCTTGCTACACATATAGCAAGTTAAGAAATATTTTAGATTAGTATTCTATTTGGCTGATAAAGCCAGGTCATTTGTTGAAATCATCATTTCTAAAATCAATAAAAGTGAATAAATATTTCTACATACTCAGAATACAGATTAATTCAGTTATTTTTAACTTTTTATTAAGATCTGGATCTATATATCTTATACATTTTTAGGTACTAGCTTCATAGTTCACTATCATGTTTTGTTTTTAAGTATGGTTGGCTCAATTTATGAAGAAAAAAACTCCACAATTTTGTGTATCTACTAAATCACTGTCTGACACGTTAGCGTACAATTCAAATAAACATTTAAACTAAAAAAGGACTTACTGGTTGAGATTACATTTGTTGCCATGCAATAGCTTCACACAAAATGGGCTACTGAATCAGAACTGCTTTGAATTTAATTCATTTAGAATCAGAATGGTGGCCACGATTCAAACTTGACACTTATGAACTTGAATGAACTTTGCCTTTAATAGTACCTGTAAGGACATTGTGCTGCATTTGCAAGCGCATAGACACAGCTAGAAGTAAATAATTTTTTTTTACATTGCCGGTAGTTGGGCACGGTCAATATGGAAAACATATGCCTTACCCTTTCATGGAGGGCAGCTTGACAGCTTGGCGGTAAGCACTGCTGCCTCACAGTGCCAGGAATCCAGGTTCAATTCCAGCCTTGGGTGACTGTCTGTGTGGAGTCTGCATGTTCTCATGATATCTGGGTGAATTTCCTTTGGGTGCTCTGGTTTCCTCCCACAGTCCAAAGTTTTGCAGGTTAGGTAGATTAAGTGGATTGGCCATGTTAAATTCCCTGTAGTGTCCAGGGATGTGCAGACTAGGTGGGTCAGCTATGGAAAATGCAGGGTAACTGCGAAAGGGTGGAGGGTGGGATGCTCTTCGGAGAGTTCAATGCACTGACTGACCTTTAAGTGCACTATAGGAATTTTATGATTCTATAAGCTTGATCAGAAAAAGCATAAAAATGCTGTACAATTGTTTGGCAGTCTAATGGAAGACTCTTCAACTCATAACACATTAACTGACTTTCAGATATGAAGAGCTCTGAATTTCCAGACTGGGTACCATAATATTCAATGCTAAGCTTAAAAGAAAATTATATTTTAGTAGGTTGCAGGCATTCTTCTGGAGAATTTCTTTCTGAGAATTTTGACTCAAATTCGAGAATAAGAAAGTGAAAAGATGGGAATCTTTGTCCCAAATGGTTGACCAGTTGTCCAATTTAAAAAGCAAGATAAAGCACAGCTAAATTAAAAGGAAACTGAAAATGCAGAATGGCCAGAACAAAGAAGTAACTCTACCAAAATATTATACATACAGCTGCAATTTTATTTGAATAGAAGCCTTACATTTTGACCCATGTAAATAATGATAGAACAATTAGCACTTTTACTGCAGTGTGGAAGCATAAAACAAATATTTTGATTGGTCATCATGTAACCACTTGGAATAACTGTAAAGAATAATTTGTACATCACAACCTAATTAATGTAAATAAAATCAATAATTACAATTTTACTCACTATCTGTCTCATTACGTTTGATCATGCCTGGGCATTCAGCTAGAATTGTCTCCTTAAATGAAGTCACCAGGGCATTCACACAGCACTCCATTAGCTGAAATAAAACTCTTACAATTAACACAGTTATTTCAAACATTTTTCATTGGAGTCAGGACTATAACTAATCTGTGGTATTTGCACACTCAAAAAGCTTGCCAGGTCTTTCCGAAATGTCATAACAATGTTTCTCTAATACGATACAATTGCAAAATTTGCATACTCAGATTAAATTAAAAGATCATAAATAAAGAGGAGCAAGAAACAATAATTCCAAATGTAAATTACTTCTGCTTAGTTTGTCTCGTAAGGAAACATACTTCCAAATGTAAGATGGAAATCTCACCTACATGAATATCCACTTCTCTTCTCCACTGCCACACAGCAGCTTAATCCATCCCATCTTCTCCCAGACCAGCCTAAACAGCAATAATTACTGAAGGCCATTCATCCATTTATTAGTAACTAAGCTTGAGACCACTCGCTAAGCTTCTTCTTTCCCCCTTGCTTTTAACTATAGGCCAAATCATACTCCAGCCCATGGCTCCCCCTTACTCTAAGCATGACAGAGTGTCTTTCTCAACTTCTTTCCTGATGAATCAGCCTTGGCTCAGCCAATAGCACTCACGCCTCCAAATTAGAAGGTTGTGGCTTCAATATTTACAGTTAGAGTGCAAAAATCTGGCTTGACACTTCATAAACTAAGGGAGTTCTTTCCTTTTGAAGGTTGAGATTTTCAGCTGAAATTTTCATACAATTCCTCAAGAACCCTCTTATAATATTTTATAGTACTATTTTGTCCCTCAATCAGCATCACAAAAACATTGCCACATGGCTGCTTTTTTTAAAACGAGAGTTTGTTGTATGCATGTGCAACTGTTGGGCAAGAAAGTTTTATCTTGTACAATCTAACTTAGTTTATAGTTGGCATTAAACTGAAACCTACAGTTCAAATTTTGTTGTTGCCAGCCTTAAGTAAGGTTTAATCAAAGCTTGTGGTGAAAGAACAGCTTAAGAACACACTGAAACTGGATCCTTGTTAAGTTAGTCAGAAGAGCCTTTTATCTCAGGAGGATATAAAAGTAACCAGTGATTTTTTTGGCACAGTATTAGTGTCCCTGACTCTAGACCAAACAGACACATGTCCCTGAGACGTGTCATAACATGCCCAAATAGGTTGGTTTAAAAAAACGTGAAACTAGCCAACTTAATGTTATTTAGCACTTAAGTGTAAAAGCTAAATGATCATAGGTGTTCAAGGAATGCAGAGGAAGAGGTATTCTATAACTTCCATTTCTTCTAAACTTCTTTAGCCTTGGGAATTTTTTCTTACTCTGGAACAGGAGAAGCAGCAAATCATGTGGCGATTACCTGGTAAACGACTAAGGTGCATTCAATTCCTAAGGTTTAATATACTTTATCAACTAGTTGCTGAAAGTTCTCATGACGTAGTCTCCCTACCTCTGGGCCAGAATGTCAGGGTTCAAGTCTCACCTGCCTCGGAGGTGTTTCATTTTATGTTCAAATAAGTTGATTCAAAATATTTGTAGTTAATTAGTGGTAAGGCGAATAAAAAGATAAAACATTACAAAACATACAAATTAATTGATCAGTCGCTTAGAACACATTAAGGATGGCAGATCAGGTGATATGTCACAGTTGTAGCACATGGGAGTTCCTGGGTGTCACTGCGAGCAAAAGGTCTGCGGCAAATGTTTGAAGTTCGACCAGCTTCAACTCAAGAGTTAACAAGCTGAAGGCTGCACCACAGGCATTGTGACACACCAGTTTTGGAACAGGAGGCAATCACACGTCTGAGGATTGAGTGATCTGATTTGGTCAATGTTCAGGGACAGGAGAGTGTGACTGCAAACGAAGCAGGTAAGGGAACTCAGAGAGCAGGAACATCAGCGTTTTCAATTGTCCAGCAGATTTAAGGCTCTTCCAGCTTGTCTGGATGTATATGGTGAATGAGCTAACTGACCATGGTACAGAGGAGGGAGTAAGAAGAAAGAGCAGTGGTAGGAGTCAGTGTGGGAAGGGGAGTGCGCGGCGAGGGGAATTGATACCATTATCTACCAAGAGCACTGGTTCAGACATTTGTGTTGCCTGCCTGGTGCCAGGGGTTGAGACAATTTGCTATTGAATTGGAAGGATTCAGTTGGTAGAATCCATGTAGGTAGCAACAACATAGGCATGACAAAGAGAAAGTTATCCCTTAGTCAGTTTGAGAAACTAAATGCCAATGTAGGAAGCAGAACCACAAATGCCACAATCTCTGCATTATTACCTGAGCCACTTGCAAATTAGCATAGGGCAAATCAGGTAAGAGAGATGAATGTATGGCTCAAAGACCGGTCTGGGAAGTGTTCCCCAATTGTCCATGCCCGATGAACCAGAACACATCTCCCACATCAGCAATAAATCGGTGGATCAGGAGGTAGGAACTACACAGGAAAAATGACAATCACAATCACATGTGAAGTGATACCAAGTAAACTTGTGGAGCTGCAGGCTGACAAGTTCCTGGGTCCTTATAGACTGCATTCTTGGTCTTAGAAGTGGCTGATTAGATAGTTGACACGTTGGCTTTAATCTTCCTAAACTCTCGATTCTACGATGGACCCAACAGACTGGAGTTTTGTGAAGGGTAACTCCTTTATTCAAACAGGGAAGATGACAGAAAGCAAGAAACTACAGCTGAGTTGACTTAGCTTATATAAAGGGACAAAAGGTATCGTTGCCGAATTTGCTGACAATCAAATAAAGATAGGCAAGTAAGTATTAAAAAGATATAAGGATGCTACTAAAATATATAGATACGTTAAGTGAGTGGGCAAAGTTGTGGTAAATGGAGTAGGATGTGGGAAATTTTTTTTGTTCTTCCTGCTAAAATTGATAGTATATTACCTTAATGGTGAGAGATTGCAGAGTCTGAGACGCAAATGCAATATTACATTCTATGAAAGCTTCTTTCTCTGTTGGCCAATCCGAGTGAAGTTATTTCCCATCTCAATGGCTAACCCTTTATCTTGAGACTATAATCCCAGATCCAGACTCTCCGACCAAGGGAAAAATTCTCAGTATCTACTTTGTCAAGCTTTCTTAAAACTTTGCACATTTGAGTAAGATCATCTGTCATTCTTCTAAATCTCAGAACAATGACAGATTCTAGATATTTACTAAACAACCTGTTCAGAGGTGATATCACATACCTCAAGGACAGACTTGAACCAAGCCCTCTTGGACCAGAGGTAGAGACACCACCAATGCATCACCGGCACCCCGAGTGACAAATTCTACTCAATTGCTGCCAACAGGTGCCAGCTGTGACACAGTTGCTGGTATTCTCAGATATAAATCAGAAGGTTCTGAGTTCAAGTTCCACTCCATGAGTAGAGCAGAAGCATCAAGCCTGACAGTTTGGTGCAGAACTGAGAGAGTGCTACATAATCAGAAGTGTTATTTTCCCCAGCATTAAACTAAGGCCCTACCTGCCCTATACAATGAATGTAAAGTTTACAAGGCATTATCTGTTTAAGAGAGTTTGCCATTATTCTTGCGATAACAGTGTCAACATGTAGAGAGTATTAATTGCCTGCAAAGTACTTCGGTATGTTCTGAGGTCATGAAAGGCACTATGTAAATCAAAGCCATCCCTGACCTCCAGAGAAACCCCCCTGTCACAGGTAACAACCAGGTACCTCTCCACCCACTTCTTTAGGTAAAGAAACCAAAAACTGTACACAGTAATGCATTTCACAAAAGTCCCATCTTTACACGTGCACTCAAATCCCTTTGCAACAAACACTAGCATATCATTTGCCAGTGCCATAGTGAGGAAGGACAAAGGATAAGGCAGTTATTCTTCTACAGGCAGAGGAAAGTATCCCATTACTACTTCAAAATAAAGGGCACGTAGAATAACAACTGGTTTATGCTTTGTGCTTTATGCTTTACATGTTCTTCCCCTGCAACTTAATGGAGCATGGACAATGTAAGTCAGAATGAGCCCAAGAAATTGCAGGGGATGATAAGAAGTTTGAGGGTGACACAAGGATTGGCCAGGTGGTAGACAGTGAAGAAAAAAGGTCTTAAGTTAGAGGAGGATATAGACAAATTGGTCAGATTGGCAGATGGAATTTAACCTGATAAGTGTGAGGTGAAAGAAGTGACAGGGTAGCACTCAATGAATGACAGGACAATAGCAAGCTCAGAGGGAAAAAGGGATCTTGGTACTTGTACACAGATCCCTGAAGACAGCAGAATATGTTAATAGGGTCGTTAAGACAAGATGCTTGAGTTTATCAGTCAAGGCAGAGATTATAAGGACAGGGGTATGTTGGAAGGGTCGTTAAGACAAGATGCTTGAGTTTATCAGTCAAGGCAGAGATTATAAGGACAGGGTTATGTTGGAGCTGTACAAAACTTTGGTTTGGCCACAGCTGAAGTACTCTATGTTCTGGTAACCACACTATAGGAAGGATGTGATTGCATTGGAGGGGATGCAGAGAAGATTCACCAGAATATCGCCTGGGATAGTTTCGCTAAGAACAAAGTCTGGATAAGCTCGGTATGCTTGATTTTAAGAGCAGAGAGGCTGAGAGGGGTCTGATAGAGGGGTATAAGATTATGTGGAGCGTGGACAAGGTGAACAGAAAGCAGCTGTTCCCCTTAGTTGAAGGGTTGATAACAAGACAGCATAATTTTAAACTGAAAGACAGGAGGTTTTGGGGGTATTTGAGGAAAAATCTTTTCTATCTGGATTGCACTACCAGGGAGGGTAGCTGAGGCAGGAAATCTAACCACCTTTAGAAAGTACTTGGATTAGCATTTGAAATGTCATAACATTCAAGGCTATGTGCCAAATGCTGGAAGGTGGGACTAATGTAAATTTACAGTAGCATGTCAGTGCAGACTTGGTGGACCAAAGGATCTATTCTGTACTGTGTGATTCTACGGGAGGAGAAAGTGGAACACTGAGAAGATACTCTAAGATAGACAATTCGTAATTCCAAAACAAATACTTACAGCCTGAACAGAGTTGCACTCTCGTCTAGTTTCTAAGTATCGAAGTGCCCTCTTCTCCTCTTCTTTTAATTTAGCATCTGCCTTTAAGAGAGATTTTACACATGTTTAATACAGAACCATTTTATTTTATTCCTCCTTCCCTCTTAGGCATGTGAATTCCGTTTATGGATACAGCTGCCGTTATCTGCAAATTAGCACTCAGGAGACATAAATGAAAATCTGCATTGACAATGCCTGCTTTGACCTTTGCATACCAATTTACAAAAATGCACATGTACAGCAAGTATCACTTGATTACGGTCAATAGAGAAAAGTCCTGTATGACTCTCCTTTCTTTACCTAATGCTATGCATGGAGATTAAATAAATGGCCCTTACTGACACCCCAGCTGAAAATCAGTTCCATCATAATAATGACACTTTTTAAGAAGTGCTATTTTTCTCAAATTATGCCATTAGTTTACTTACAAATAATGGCATTTCATTCATAGTATTTTACTTACATATTTCATGTAATTTTGTACACCATTTTGTTGCAAGTAAGATGGAGCCTGTGTCCTGTAGAATCTTTCAGTTGAATCTAAATAAGCCTTTTCAAAATTATCACGATAAATTTGAAGCTTGTCTTCTGGATTTGAACAGAGGTTGACTGCAATTCAAGAAAACAATCCAGTAAAGAAACATTTGCGTAATAGTTTTTGCAACATTCGTAGTACTCTAAAATTAAAAACTTCATGCACTTAATTGCTAGTATGAGCCAGCTCCCAAGTGTCAATTCTTGTAATGTTAACAGATTTTATATAGCTTTGGAACATCATCTTTCAACCGATTTAGGGAGAAAATTTCCAATAATTAGGTGAAATTTAGTCAGCATCAAGCTGTCAACCATTCATAAATGGCTCTACTGGACAGGATATGTTATCCATACGTCTGACACCAGATTCTGAAAACAACTGGCTCCACTCAGAACTCAGTTACATCTGAACACTCCTAGGATGAAAGAGGAAATGCTTCTTCAGGGATGCTTTGAAGCCATTCTCGAAGTCAAACATACCCATGGACTCATGGGAGTCCCTGGATTTTGACCAAAAAGAAATAGAACATTAATTTGGAAAGTCACTGATAACAGACTTTGTTGGGAACAAGAAGTGCAGTTAAGATGCTGGAGGGAGCGAACAAACTTTCAAATAATCTACCTGCCAACCCCTTCAAGTACCATCAGCCCCAAATGTGGCACAGTCAGCAGACTGATCACACACAGGATTCATCAACTTTCTCAGAATCCAAACTGAATTGTAAATAGGTATTCTTGATTATGAAGGACTGCCTTAGAGAAGAATCACGCAGTATATCTTCATGTAGAAATAATGACTTTTTCCTAAAAGACCACATAAAAATATCACTCAGGAGCTGACATATAAAACTCTAATTTATGAACTAGCCAAAATTCTGTACAGAATATCTTGCCAATTCAGACAGTTTTTAAATTAAATTATTTGTTTAATCCAGGAGAAATACTTTACTTACAATAAAGTCTTACCATATGATTCTCTGACTCCAATGACCAGCTGAGAGTCAAAAGCTTCTCCTAGTCTTTCAGCATGAACTAACTTCATTGCACTATCTTGAAGACGATTCTTAATATTTGAGAAAATCGACTCATTCCAGGTGTCAAGCATAAGCTGAAAAAATTAAAACTCAGCATGCAGTGAAGATTGCTTTTCAAGTTCTACTTAGTTTTGTTAATGATTGAACAAATTTTAATGACATTATTTACTTACAATATTAAATCTGGAAGTGGCACTGTGACTAGAAGTTTAATATTGTAAGGGACGAGCAACAGAACATTAGCTAAAGGTTACCCTTACTGTTTCAGTGATCTGACTCAGAATAAGGACTGACCTCCACCAGAAACACTAACAGGTTATATATGAATGTGAAATTCCAAATTTCTGAGCCTATGTGATGACCGTAGCCAAACACATGTGGTAAGTTAGCAAATAAAAAAATAAAAAATTCAAGTCTCCAGCTCAATCACACTTACTGCATTCTTGTTCTCAGTGTGCATAATGAATCCCATCTACCTAACAATTCTACATTATTTGTTTTAACACGCCTACGTGAGTGTCGTGTCTGAATTTGGATATGAATACCTGTATTGGTCCATGACCTTATTGTGGTATTTCAGTCTGGTATTCTTCACAAATGGGCATAAATCTAAAGAGATGCATGAGGGAATCTAGAGGTATTCACACCTGCAGCAAGCTTTAATTGTGTCAGACCTTCCCTTTGTTAGGTTTGACCTGGATGGATATAAATTGCAGCGTAACAACAAACGGCTAATCAATCTGAATAACTTAACGTTATGAGCAAAACTGAACCATGCATTCAATACTTTATCACGCACCTTGACAAACAAGACAAAGCCAATGGTCAAACTCCTACAGCCTCCATACCATTTATTTACCGTCAGATTTTACTTGTGAGAGAATGAAGGACCCCACTGTGATTCTTTGGTGTTACGTTCATATGACAGCCTGCCAAATTTCTCAGAAGCAAAGCGTTCTACTACCATGAGAATCTTTAGGTTCCGTTATCCCTCTCTGGTACCAGTATCATCTCTGCTGTGGAACTGAAGGGATGTCTGAATCACTGGAACACAATTTCAAGTATCTCATGTTTTTTTGCCAATGTCTGATAAAATATGGTTCTCAAGGCTGGGCATACAAAAATCCCTGTTCCTATTGCTTGAGGATAAAACACCATCAGCTGTATGAGGTAGAAAGTGCAGCTTTGTGGACGAATTTTGCCGTATTTTTAAAAATTGGGACCAGCATAACTAATGTGTTTTTAGGAGTTTCTGATAATATTGAGTGGTAATACAACTTTGGGATGATGGGTGTTTATTGTATTTCTATTGTTTGCATTGGACAAAGAACGATTGTTATTAAACTAGAAATCTAGTTCCTGAGCTTCTCTTCCCAATAATTCTCAGGTACTCCTGCTAATGGGTCCATCTGAGGTCTCATATTTTTCTATTTCTCCTGGTGGGACAGAGCTATGATCTCTTTCTGGAGTCTCCAGTTCTTCTGGTGGTTATAGAGAAAAGTCTTCCTCAAATATTAGAGTAAAAATCCCTTTATTTGTTGATGTTAAAGACAATTATTGTCGTAAAATAACTGCACAACTTTCAGGTTACGCACCAACCCACCATGTGAGTCACTGAGGACAACAATATTATTCATGAAAGTCTTACCACCAGGGACAAATAGATTCTTCAGTTGCTCTTCTGGAGGGCACGTGCCAAGGTGAAGTTGAAGAGTATAGGTGATAAGAGGGCATCTTGTTTCACACCCCTTTCTATTTTGATTGGGGGATTCTTGCTGCTGTTACCTTCAGTTATGGTAGTACTATGGGTGGTAGGTGCCTGGAACGCGTTGCCAGCAGAGGTAGTAGAGGCAGGCACGGTAGATTCATTTAAGGTGCGTCTGGACAGATGCATGAGTAGGTGGGAAGCAGAGGGATACAGATCCTTAGGAATTGGGCGATAGGTTTAGACAGTGGATTTGGATCGGCACAGGCTTGGAGGGCCGAAGGGCCTGTTCCTGGGCTGTAAGTTTTCTTTGTTCTTTGTACTATTTGGGTATTAACGTGATAATGATGGTGTAAATTCCAAGGAGAGTTTAACTTTATATAATAATTTGAAAAGTATTTAACACCGAACTGAACTGATCACGTTGACAAGATCTGTAAAAGCCGGATCTGTACATGCTTATTATTATTATGTGATAGAAAAATAAAGTAGGAAAACAGCCTGACCATGGCTAACAAGAGAAATTAGGGATAGTATTAGAATGAAGAAAGGGGTATACAAATGGGCCAAAAAAGCAGTAGACCCGAGGAATGGGAGCAGTTTGTATTTCAACAAAGGAGGACAAAGAAATTGATTAAGAAAGGGAAATAGAGTACGAGAGTAAGCTTGCAGGGAATATACAAACTGACTGTAAAAGCTTCTACAGGAATGAGAAGAGAAAAAGATTAGTGAAAGTAAACAAAGGTCCCTTACAACCATAAAAAAGGGAGTTATAATGGGGACCAAAAAAGATGGTCGAGCAATTAAACAAGTACAAATCTGTCTTCACAAAGGAGGACACAAATGCATTCAAAAAATGTTGGGCACCAAGGGTATTGCAAGAGGGAGGAACTGAAAAAAAAAATCAGTGTTAGTAAGGAAATGGTGTTGGGGAAATTGACGGGATTAGAGGCTGATAAATCTCCAGGGTCCGATAATCTATATTCTAGAATACTTAAGGAGGGGGCCCCTAGAAATAGCAGATGCATTGATGGTCAGCTTTCAAGATTCTATAGACTGGAATAGTTCCTATGGATTAAGGATAGCTCATCCAACTCCACTATTTAAAAAAAAAGAGAAAACAGGGAATTACAGACCTTGAACCCATTTCTCCCACACCAATCACTGAGCCACATGTTTATTTTCATAACCTTGCTGACCTTGTGTCAATCAGCTCGCGGCTCAGGTAGTAATCCGGAGATTACGTTTTTGGTTCTGCTTTCTAATTTAACTCGTAGCTCGTCTTAATTCCGTCAGCAGAATCTCTCTCCCTGACTACACTATCTCTGATTAAAACTACATTTTTTCTTTTCTCCCCTATCTTAAATGGCTCCCGGTCCGATGGTGCTCTAGTCAGCTTGCTAATCTTCCCTATAGTTCTTGCTTTCGTCTACAAATGGAGCAAGAATCTTGAACCCCACTGGACAAGGACAAGGGCTGATGCTGCTTCAGCTCTACCTCTTGGATCTCTCTACCTGCTTCACCCTCCTATTCCCTAACCACTAGCTAAATTCAGGGTAGTTAATCTAAGGGATGTGACAGTCTCCTAAAACAAAGAATGTCCAAGTAATACCTTCCCCTCCCTGACATATTGCAGTGCTGAAGACTCAGAATCAAGCTCATCAACTCTGAGCTGCCGTGTCTTGAGCGGCCAATACTTGCTGCAGATGTGGTCACGATAAACCAAAATGGGGTCCAACAGCTCTCACATCATGCAGGTACAACATATCACATAGCCTGGATCTCTATTCTATTTAATTACTTTTGAATTTGTTTTTTAAATAACTGAAGACCAGTAGGAAATTTAATCTGCAAAATATTATACCTTTTTACTTTTACTCTGAGAGCAACTTACAGTAGGCAAATTAGCAGTTACGTATCAATAACTTACAGTATTACAGTAGTATAAAAAGTTTACAGTAGTCTAAAACAGTATAAAGTAGAACCAATTAAAGATTATCAATCAGCTGCCTGTTCATCCCGGGCATTGCGACGTTAGCACTGAAGCTCTGCCCCTGGACTGCATCAGCCACATGCTCACCAATTCACCACTATTTTAAACGGTGAAACTTCTGACTCACCTCTTACACTTTTAAACTTTCAAGAGCAGACGCATGTGGATAAATGTGAGGTTATCCACTTTGATAGCAAAAACAGGAAGACAGATTATTATCTGAATGGGGATAGATTAGGAAAGCGGAGGAACAACGAGGTCTGGATGCCCGTGTACACCAGCTGCTGAAAGCAAGCATGCAGAAACAGCAGGTGATGAAGGTGGCAAATGGTAATGGCATCCTTCACAGCGACAGGATGAGTACAGGTAATTCTGCGAGAACACATGTTTCGATAATGCAAATTGGCTATAATGCAACTGATGAATGGTGGACGCTGCTGGATAACTCAAACTTTCTACTTTACAGTATAATGATTTTCTGTAGGAATTTCTCTATAACGTGATTTTCTATGACGATTTTCTATAGTGCAAGGTCGCAAAAGAACGCAACTATCGACTTATTGGAGAACTAACTGTACAGGAACAGGGATATTTTGCTGCAATTGTACACAGCCTTCGTAAGACCACACCTGTAGTACTCTGTGTAGGTTTGGTCTCATTATTTGAGACAGGGTGTTCTGATTATGGAGGTAGAACAACATAGGCGTATAGGCTTATTCCTGGGATGGCAGGAATGACGTTTAAAAAGGGACTGGATCGATAAGGACCATATTCACCGGAAGAATTCACTGGGTGGGAGACCTCATAGAAACCATAAAATTCTAACAGGACTAGTTGGAGTAAACCTGTAGAGAAAATTTTCCCGATGATTAGACTGTCCAGAATCAGGGATCACAATTTAAGGACATGCAGGATATGGGTAGGCCATTTTGGACCGAGAAGGACTTTTTGCACTTTTTGAGAGGTGGGCCTGTGGAACACACTGCCACAGAAAGCTGTTGAGGCCAAAACATTGAATGTTTTCAAAGAGGAGTTAGATACAGTTCTTAGTGCTAAAGGGATGAAGGGGTATGGGAAGTAAGTAGGAACAGGACACTGCGTCGGATGATCAGCCATGATCATATTGAATGATACAGCAGGGCTAAAGAGCCAAATGGCTACTCCTCTTATTTTCTATGTTTCATTTCCTTGGCATTTAGTATGATAGCAATATTTTCGACATATCCAGGGGTTGTGACAAGGAACCTCTTTTGTCGCGGACTTATTTCTACTGTGTTGCTCAGTCTTTTGGCCATAACTTTTGTGGAAAGATGAAGTAACATTGGGAGGGATGCCAGTTATCTCTGTTCTTCAGAAGATCTGGGTCTTCAGATTTGGGTATGAGGATTGTTCAACTGTTTTTAAATGCACTTGGGATTATTTTAGATTTCAGACAAAGAGAGAAGGAGCAATAGATTTGAGAGGTATCTGTCTTGTGGATATACAGGCTTTCAAAAGCACATCCCTTCTGAATCTGCCACACCATTTCCACCAATCCCTTTAATGGTTAACGTCACTTATCCTCCCTCTATTGGCTTCACTTGTGGTCCGATTTCCTCATGTCCAAAACATTAGCAAATTTTCTTAAATTTGCCTTATTATGAGGAGTGGAAAGTTTTGTTTGAAAACTCTGCTCTAGTTAGTCTATGATGAAGGCAGGAACAAACTACTCCCACTCCCATGATCTGTCTGTTTCTTATAAATAAAATTTGAGTAGTACAAAATATGCTTCTCCAAGCTGGCCTTCTTTTCTTCTCACCATTGTTTATGTGGGTCTTACCTTTAGAAGTTGCTCTCTGTTTAACTAAGTCCCTTTAACTGATTTGGGACATATATCTCCGGCCAATGTAATTTCAATGATGGGCTTGACTAGCCCAATGGTGAGCCCCTGGCTGGACAGTCGCCTTGCACATCTGTAAATCTTTTGGCTTGCATGATCTGAGTATCCCAGTCCCAATATTTTGGGTACTCGTCAGGTGTCTAATTATTCTGTTTGGTTGCAAATGTTCTTCCATAAGGATGGTGGTCTCATCCATTAACTTCACTTCAGGAGTCTCTCTTCCAAAGGAGTTTCTATGGGAGTCCTGGCACGTGTAATTCTGTAATGCTCTTCTTTTATAAGAGATCTGTTTAGTGGTTTTAGTGATGAGAATACTTGCACAGCAGCCGTTAAACCTCTGTTCAAGCTCCATAAGATGATTAATTTTTTCTTCAGTTCATTTGTGTGGTTGCCTCCCACAACAGGATTTTGTTTGCAGAGCTGCCAGGCATTCCTCATTCTGGAAAGCCACAAGCTGAATGTGTTTGTGTTGTCCAAAGCCAACTTTAGATGTAAATCTGAGACTGCACAAACTGCAATCATAAAGTGCCAAGTCGTTTCCACCTGCTTGGCTATTTCCCTATTGACCACAGTCCAATTTTAAAAATCAAAGATGGAACTACATCTGCACCCCTTGAGTTTCAATTATCCAGCAGCAGTGAACCCACTTTCATCAAATGACTACACTTGGTCTTCCCCCATGTTTAACTCTTATAAAAGGCCAACTAGTATAAAATTATATAAAAACAAGGACAGAATTTCTAACTTTTCAATGGAACATGAACTATATCTTTCCGAACTGGTCTATTCAATCCCTCACCCTTCAACCAGATTTCAGCTGACTATTACCATGGTCTTGACTCCACATATACAATTTGAAGGGAGATGACTGATATTACAATGAGCAAATCCTTTATCTGTGAACACTTCCCCCACGTACTTAAAAAAGAAATAAGGTTTTTCATTGACTTCTGCACATCTTCCAATTTCTGTTGCAGCACATGAAAATGACACCTAACAGTATAGCATTTCCTCACTAACGTAATCTAGGTTACATGCTCAAATCACATGGCTAGAACTTGAACACCATCATCTAACTCAGAGATGCCAATGTTACCAAGACTGACATGTAAATATAGTCAAAAATAAATTAAATTATGCCTGCACAAATCTGTACAATGTTTTCATGAAAATGGATCCTAACTATAAGATTATCTTTAAAGCATTTTAAAATATATCCAATAACATATTATTTGTCAACCTAACAGCTTTAGAATCATTTAAAATAGAACAATGTATACATCCAGTGGAGTAGGGGGAACATCATTTAAAAGTTCACACGGTGACTTCTATTCTCTAAGTGCACAATTGTGTGCTTTACACATGCACATAAACCAAAGAAAATGTAAAATCTTGTACAGCATCAGTTAACCCTTTCAAAAATTCTACATCATTCAAATGTTTATCAAAAACATTCCAGTAATAGCTGTAAATCAGGAGGTGGAAAGGAGAAAGGAACTTGATGAAATTACAATCATGAAGGAAGTGGCACTAAGCAAACTGATGGAGCTGTGGACTGGCAAATCTCTTAGTCAAGATGGACTTAATCCCAGAGTCTTAAAATAGGTTTCTAATGAGGCTGCAGATGTGTTGGTATTAATTTTTAGTTATTCATTAGCTATAGTAAGGTTCTATCAGTCTGGAGAGTAGTAAATATAACCCCTCTATTCAAGGAGGGAGGGGGCAGAAAGCAGGAAGCTATAGGTCAGATATATGGGGAAGGTGTTGAATTGACATTTAAAGAGATTACAGATGCACAGTTAGAAAAACACCTAATCAGGAACAGTCAGAGATAACACAAAATGGAGCTGGAGGAACACAGCAGGCCAGGTAGCATCAGAGGAACAGGAAAGTTGACATTTCGGTTCAGAACCCTTCTTCAGAAATGGGGCCGCAATGGGGTTATAACTCACTCAGAGATAGTAAGAACTGCCGATGCTGGAGTCAGAGTTAACAGTATGGAGCTGGAGGAACACAGCAGGTCAGGAAGCAGGAACAGTCAGCCTGGTTTCAAAGGGAAATCATATTTAACCACATTATTGGAATTCTTTGAAGGAATGACACATGCTGTACATAAAAAGGAGCCATGGACGTGCTACAGTTGGATTTCCAAAAGGCATATGATAAGGTGCCAACACATGAAAAGGTTATTATGGAAAATAAATGCTCATAGTATAGAAGGTAACATAGTAACATAGGAGATTGGACGGCTGGCAGAAAACAGTACGCATACATGAGTCATTGATTGACAAGATACGAGTGGAGTCTTGCAGGGCTGTGTGTTGACGTCTCAACTTTTTACAATTTATACCAATGACTTAGATGAATGGAGCAAAAGTATGGCAGCTAAATTCACAGATGAAACCAAGAAAGACAGGAATGTATATTCAAAGGAGGATATAATGGAGTTGTAGACAAATATAGATAGTTTCAGTGAACGGACAAAAATCTGGCAGGTGGAATATGTGACAAATCTGTAAATCTTATTTCAGTTCTTTGAGGTAACAAGTAGAACAAATAAAAGGGACCAATAGATGTGATATATTTGGATTTCGAAAAAGTATTTGATGAAAGTACCGCATGCAAGGCTACTTCGTAGGAGCCCATGGCACTGACAGTAAAATATTTGCATGGATAGAAGACTAGCTAACAAATTCAAGAGAGCATTGGCTAAAAGGGACACTTTCAGGATGGTGATTTGGATAACACAAGTAAATGTACTATCATCGAGTTTGCAGATGACACAAAATTGGTGGGAAGTCAAGTAGTGAGGATGACAAGGAGCCTACGGAGGGATACAGACAAGTTTGTGAATGGACAAAAACTTGGCAGATAGAATGTAATATGGGAAAATGTGAGGCTGTACACTTTGAAAGTAACAATCGAAGAGTTGAATACTATTTATATGTCAAAAGATTGCTAAAAGATGGAGCAGAGGGGCATTTGTGGGTCCTAGTGTATGGGATCTTATTAAAACACACGATTCTTAGGGGAATGGACAAGGTAGATGCGGTTAGTGTGGTTCCCTCATGGGACTCTCTAGGGTGAGGGTATTATTTCGAAGTAAGGGGTTATCCATTTAATACAGAAATAGGGACCATTTTCTTCTGAGGGTAGCAAATCTGTGGAATTCTTTATTGCAGAGGGTTATTGAGGCTGGGTCATTAAGTCCATTCATGGCTGAGATTGATAGTTTTTTAATCATTAAAGGGAATAAAGGGGTGTGGGTTTAGAACAAGAAAGTAGAGCTGAGGATTATCAGACCAGCCGTGATCTTGTTGAATGGCAGAACAGACTCGATGGGCCAAATGGCATAGTTCTACTCCCATGTCTTATAGTAGTTGGAAAAGTGGGAAGTTATTCACCTTGACAGATTGAATAATAAATTGGAGTATTACTAAGTGATAACAGCTGTAGAATTCTGAGAGTTTTAGACATTCTGGTGTTTGAGAAACAAATTGTTCATATGGGCAGATACAGTATGTAATCGAGAATGCCAATGGGACATTATCCTTCATTATGAGAAGAACTGAACATAAAAGTAAAGATGTTACATCTCACAGGGCACTAATGAGACTACAAGCTGAATACTGCATACAGTTTTGGTGACCTCATGAGAAAGGACATAAATGCATTGGAGGCGGTGCAGAGCAAGTTTATTAGATTGATTCCTGGGGTGAATAGATTGTCTCATGAGGATAGGTTGCATAGTTTTCACTGGGCTTGTTTTCACTAGAGTTTAGAAGAGTAAGGGTGTCTTGATTAAGTGTACATGATTTTGAATGATCTTCATAAGGTGGATGTGGAAAGAATGTTTCCTCTTGTGGATGAGTGCAGACTCATTGTCGAAGGCATTGTTTTAAAATTAGGGAACACCCTTTCAGAGCAGAGGTGAGGAGAAATTCTCTCTCTCTGAGGGTTGAGACACTTTGGAACTCTGCCTTAGAACACAGCATGGGTCGTGACATTAAGAATTTTGATGCTACAAGTGTTTAAATTCTTATTAGGCATGGGAATCATAGGTTAACAGGACTGGATGGAATACGGTCCTCAAAACAAACAGATCAGCTATGATCTTATTGTACAGCATAGCAGCTTGAATGATTTACTTCTGTTCCTATTTTGTATGTTCAAAATTGCAAAGATATGCAAGTAAATTTGAGTTTAAACAGAAGTATTCATGGTAGTGTAAGGCATAATTGAACAAACTGCAGCTGTTAAGTCTAAAAGTTAGATTTGCCAGGCATTGCTTAGGGGCAAAGCAGGGTCCTGACCACAGTTGTGATATTTTCTGTCAACTTGACCTGTTCCTTTAAGATTCCTAAAGAGAATCCAGCTAATTGCAATTACTTGCAAGTATTCTGACATGATTTTACAGCATGCAAATTGTGTGTTAATGTCATGCTCGAGGAAAAAATCATGAACGAAAATGTTTCTTTATTTCTTTAAGATAATGTTAAAAACATCAGATTTGCAAGTATAACAGTTGTGCACCATTTTAAGAAACTTTCACAATATACATAGCTTGATCTCCTGTGGCATTGCTTGTGGCAAGTCAGATGATAACGTTGCTTATTAAAAAAAAGGACAATTGTATTCTAAAAATCATAATATATTATACTTGTGCTACATAGAGCTGTTTCTCTTTGAAGTAATGCTTTTTTTCTTTATTCATTCATGGGATGAGGGCATCTCAGGCCAGGCAGCATTTATTACCCATCCCTAATTGCCCAGAGGGCAGTTAAGAGTCAACTACATTGCTGTGGGTCTGGAGTCACATTTAGTCCAGACCAGGTAAGGATGGCAGTTTCCTCCCCTAAGGGACATTAGTGAACCAGATGGGTTTTTCCTGACAATCAACTCTGGACACACAATCATCATTAGACTCTTAACTCCAGATATTTATTGAATTCAAATTCCACCACCTGCCATGGCAGGATTCAAACCCAGGTCCCCAGAGCATTATCTTGGTCTCTGGGATAACAGTCCAGTGACAATACCACTAGGCCATTGCCTCCCCAATGTTTGACCGTATTAAAACAGAAAATATTAGAAATCAATGCTGTAACCTTGCAGTAACTCAGATAAGTATTGAATGTTCTGCTCCATACCTTTCTTACAATACTGTCCTCGACATTGGATTTCTTATTACTGCCCTGTTTGCCCATTAAAGTTATTTCTAATTGGCAGAAAGGTTTCGGCAAGATGTCACACTGTGTGAAGAATTTCCGCCATTCTGCAATGTAGGCTTTCAGTAAAGCAGTGTCATCCTGGTGACTCAGCACTCTCTGGGGGATTAAAAAAAACATATGTTATTTACACCAAATCAGATTTCCAACAACCACAGTATTTTTTTTGTATCATTTTGACAAAGACCACAAAAATGCTAATTCTAAGCAATACTCTAAAGCAGACTTTGTAAGGAGGGATGGCACGTTTCATCTAATAATTGAAGCATAACAAGCACTCTTCAGACATGTAATCCTTTCTGAATATTCCTAACAGCTATTACAACTAACAATAAATTGAAGTACTTGGGTTCTCACATTTGTATTTTGAGACAAATGGTTGCCAAGCACTGTAAGGAAAACCCATGAAGATAATGATGCTTGGGGAATGCAAGGAATTTGGGTAGCTTTGCTGATGTTCAAGGCCTCAAATGTGGAAAGGCTGCAAAAGGAAGAGATATAAAGAGAGTGGACGCAGTTGGAAAGCAAATGTCATGGCCAAAAGACTTGTTGAACACAAGAGGCTGAGAAACAACCACTCTAGGTTAATTGACTATACAGCTATGAGCTATTAAGTAGTTAGCAGAGAGCAAACTATGAGCTACCTAGTTGGATTTCAGCCTGGAATCTGAGTGATCTAGTAATAATATCAGCTGAGATTATAACATTTAATTAAAGCATGTCAACCTGTAAATTTTTATTATAAATAAAATATATTTAAGAGTACTTCAACATTTTGAGTTGCTTATTGTAATGTTTATAATGAGGTCAGCCAGGTGGACCTCAGAATATGAGTTCCCTGCTTGGGACTGTTAACCTGGTCCAATCAGGGAGCCCTGGCTGATAGGTAAGAACAGAAGTGTCAGACATGTAAATAAAGGATGACTTGCTGACAGGATACCAGCCTCTGTGGAGTTATTTCATTTATAAAAAGTAGTAGATCCATGCATGCAAAACTATAAGTCATACATAAATTCAAAATGAGATTAAATGGGATTTGAATGGCATTAAGTTAGTTCTCTATGAAGCAATTTAAGAAAATGATCTTGTGATACATTATTGATATTGTTCAATTTTCACACTTTCAAATGAACAGTATGATTTGTGGTACTTGTACCAGCTGAAAAACACTGTGCAAATAGAGAAAATATTGTACATCTGGAAATCAATTCTCTTAACCACAAATACAAACTTCTGATGAGTATTTGTATAGACTATTGATACAAGAAATAAAGCCACCATAGAGATAAATAGAAGTTCATGTTCTGAATAGTACACAGGAACTGCATTAAAACTTTGAGGCAGCATGCAGTTTAATATTTATCTAGACTTAAATGAGACATTATACATATGTTTAGTGAATAGTATCTGAAGAACATAAGAAATAGGGGCATAGCAGAGAGCCCCTTGAGTGCATCCCATTAATTAATAAGATAGTGGCTGATCTGTACCTTTAATTCCACTTAACTGCAGGATCCCCATATCCTCTTATTCTTTCAAGTAACCACAAGTCTCAGTCTTGAAAATACTCAAAAACTGAACATCTGCTGTCATCTGGGATACAGATAATAAAAAACCTTCACCTTAGTTCAAAACGGCCATCCCCTTATCTTAACACTATGCACCCTAATTACAGACCTCAAATGCCTCTCAGCAGATGCTCCATTCAAGCTCTTTGAGAATCTGGTGTACACCAGTGAAATTAATTCTCATTCGACTAACCTTCAGAATAAACTCATGCTCTCTTCATTAAACAATTCTCTTATACCAGGAATCAAACGATCAACTTTTGTTGCCCCAGCACTGATTCTTGCAGCACTTCACTATTGACAATGCATCTCTGAAAATACGTTCAATTCTTGGCATCACACATAGAAAGGATGCAAAGGGTTCAGAGATGATGTAGAATTTATAAGAATTTTCTAGGGATGAGGGATTTCAACTACATGGATAGATTGGAGATTGGATAGATTGTGGTTTGTCTCCTTAAACAGATGATTGAGAAGAGATTTGGTAGAGTGTCTAAAATTAATACCCAGCCCCAACAATACCATGCGTTAATACTATCACATTCCTATTTACTCATTCACTTAAATTGTACTGCTCATACTAATGTGCCTGGTCAGTGTTTTCATATACCCTGCAGATTCGTTGTCATCTGTACAGATAGCCAAAAGTTGATAGCCATTGGATAAGGACCTAGGCTTCTTCACAATGGCTACTATCACTCCCTTATTTGCTTGACTCAGTTACATCTCCTGCTTCTAGCCACAAATCACATCTGTACTACTCCAGGTGATACTGTGTGTAAATCAAACTGAACAGGTAACTCTTCCTTTTCCAAATTCCTGGCAACATCTACACCTCAGACTGAAGCTGAATAACCTTTAGCTGATGCTCCCACGGATGCAGACAATTATTGAGGATGTAATCAATCAGATCAATTATGCGTTTATGAATGGGCAATCTTACAGAAGTTATTTTGGGAAACAATGATCAACATAGATAAAGAGGAACTTGGGAATGTGTTATATTCAGGATTTCCAGAAGGCATTTGACAAGTTGCTGCATCGAAAGTTATTCAGCAAAATAAGACACCATGCCATTGAGATAGCGTTTTGCATGGACAGAGGATTATTTAATTAACCAGGAGACGGTAGACATAAATAGAACATTTTCGGGTGAGTAGGATGTAACAAATAGACTGCCTCAGTGAACAGTGTGCTGAAAACTTACCTTAATTTGAGACAATGAAGGAACCTAATGCACGCATTGCTAAATTTGCTGATGATACAAAAACAATTATTCTCTTTATAACTTACTTTCTTACCTGAATTCTGCTAAGAAATATAGATAACTTAAATGAGTAGCAAGAGGAGTATAATGTAGGAAAATGTGATATTTGGTACGTAGAATAGAAAGGCAGCATATTATTTAAATGGAAAGAGTTTGCAGAAGACCAAGATAAAGACATCTGGTGTCCTGGCAAAAGAATCACAATACATTTTACAGCAAGTGACGTTGAAGGTAAATGGAATATCGCTGTTTATTGCAAGAGGAATGGAATAAAAATGTAGATACTGCACTTGTATAGGGCAGTTTTTCCTCAACCAGTGGAATATGTTAAGGCCTCGAGAATTGATTAGCTTATAAATAAAATACAACCAGAGGCTTCTCACTACTGACTAAATAATTTTGTAAAAACAATTTAAGCAATAAAACTTTTCAGCCCTCCCTCTCATCCCCACCTCCTTGACCTGACACAACCTGTCCATCTTCCTTCTCCCGTATCCGCCCCACTATTCCCTTTGACAAATCTCCACAAACCCCTACCTGCAGCCACGATCACCACCCCACCTACCTTCGCCCAGCCACATTCCCCCCCACACCTCATTTATTACTGAGCTCCTTTCCCCCTCCCCAGTCCTGAAGGAGGATCCTGACCCGAAATTGTTGACTTTCCTGCTCCTCAGATGCTGCCTGACCTGCCATGTTCCTCCAGCTCCACTCTGTCGTGACTCTGACTTCCAACATCTGCAGTTCTTGCTATCTCCTGTTAGTATTCAGTTGTCTGCAATTGCAGTGGTCTACACAAATGCCAATATGCTATAGTTGCAGCACACCACCCACACTGGGCCATCCCTGTACAAATTCATTTTTGTCCTTTAATTATTTTGTCTATGTATTCAATCACCTTAGTTTTAGTATTCCGTCTTTAAACTAAGTGCTGATCTTAGTGCAAGTTAGTGATATTAAATATTTACCTGCAGCACGATTCCCAACTTTTGGAGGCCAGAAGCAGCACCTCTTCGTCCCTCTACAATAAATTCCCAACTTTTATATTCTGCTTGTGATACCTATATGTTTTAGTATAGTTAACAATATTCAATACACAAATACTTCTTTAAGAAAAATTCTGACTTACAGCTTGAGCTTGTTTGATAAAATCTAGAATGTCTTCTTTGAGAGCCTGATGAATTTTTGCTGGACCCTTATCATCCCACAGACAGACAGCATGAACGTCTCTATAAGAAAACAGTAGCATTTACAATGTAAAATTCTAGATGAACACAACAGACATCAACTTCAGCAGAAGTAAACCACAACTTGAAGTCATTTGTTTATTATGTACAAAATATTTTATTTCATTTTTGGAAGTGGAAATGACATGACTTGTAAACAGGAAAGTAAGTTAACCAAACATTTTTCATTCAGAATGAACAACAAAATACAAGTAATCTGAAATAACAAGCATGGGGCTGGATGAACACAGCAGGTCAAGCAGCATCATAGGAGCAGGAAAACTTGACGTTTCGGGCCTAAACCCTTCATCAGAAACACCTGCTGTGTTCATCCAGCCCCATGCTTGTTATCTCGGATTCTCCAGCATCTGCAGTACCTTTTATCTCTGATACAAGTAATCTGAATCTTACTTAAATATAGCTTATCCAGCGAATGGGCTGATTGAATACAAATAAAAATCAAATAATCCTGCACTGTTTCCAAATGGAGTAGTATTAAATTGATTTGCTGAACTTGTAAAGATTACAGACAGGTTGAAACATATTGTAAGAGTCAGGGGTTCTGAGGATGTCATATCACAACAAAGGAAGCATTGAGGGGTCTCAGTATCTGAACTGTGAAATTGCATTAAGACTCATACTAAACTTCACTGTAATTCTATAATGAGTTTTTTTTTTCTTTTATACTTTTGTTGGAAAGTCTGCCAGAATTCTTTAATGAAGGCAGGGAATATTCTGTCTTAATTCATTTTAAATAGATGATGGGAAAACACCAATCAAAACATGAGGGATAATTTTCCTCTCATATTATTTTACAGAGCTGGAGTAGACAGGAGATAACAATCTACGTTCAGGTTCAGCCCACTTTCAGGATTCCAGTCAAAAGTAACAGGAAGCATCCCAAATATCTGCCTACATACAGCAAGTGTATTGGTAATATGCCACAGGGCTTTTTAAAACTTATTTGCACCATTGCAATGTCATATGCTAGGAACTCCACATAGTTCTGGGCCAAATGTTGTTACACCAAAAGATCAGAGGAATTAAATTTCAAAAGTTCCACAGTAAAAACAAACATACAAGTGTATGAAATAGGAATAGGTCATTCAGTCCCTCGAGCTTGCTCCACCTTCAACAAGACTGTGGCTGATTGGTCTGTAGCCTCAAATCCGCATTCCCACCAATGCGGATAACGTTTCACTCCCTTGCTTAAGGATCTATCTACCTCTGCCTTAAAATTTTCAAGGACTCTGCTTCTACCACCTTTTATGGAAGAGTTCCAAAAATTCATGACCCTCAGAAAAAAAAATCCAATTTTTGTTTTAAATAGGCAATCCCTGAATTTTAAGCAGTGACCTGTAATTCCAGATTTTCTAATAAAAGGAGACCATCTCTGCAATCACTAAGTCAAGATCACTTGTATTTTTCAACCTCTTGCTCTTCTAAACTCCAGGAAATACTAGCCTATCTTTTGCTTTCAATTTCTTTCATAAAATGATAATATCCTATTGGTTTTCCTAATTACTTGCTGTATCTACACAGTAACGTTTTTGAATTCATACACAAGGACACACAGATCATTCTACATCACAGAACTCTGCAATCTGCCATCATTTAGGTAATTTTAAAGAAACACTCTTCCTGCCAAAATGGACAATTCACATTTGTCCACATTATCCGCCATTTGCCACATCTGTGCCCTCTCACTTACTATGTTTTTGCAGCCTCATGTCCTTTCCACAACTTACTTTCTTACTGATTTTTAGTAATTGCAAATTTAGCAATTGTTCCTTTATCTAAGTAACTTATATAAATTGCTCCCAATATTAATGCCTGTGGCACACTATTTGTTATATCTTGCCAACCTAAAACAATTCACGCATGTGCACTCACTGCTTCCTGCTGGCCAGCCAATCATATGCCTCTGCCAGCATGCTAAACCATGAGATTTTATTTCCTGCAATTAACTTCGATGTGACATATTACCAGATGTCTTCTGGAAATCTAGGTACAATACGTCCACCAGCTCCCCCTTATCCACAGCATGTGTTACCTCAAGAACTCCAATGGACAGGTCAAACATTATTTCCCTTTCACAAAACCGTATTGACTCTGCCTTGAACTTATCCAAGTGCCTTGTTTTAACTAATGATTGTTTCTAATATTTTCCCTATGACAAATGTTAAACTAACTAGCCAATTAGTTTCCTACTTTCTATAACCATTCAACCTAGTGGCATTGTCCAGAGCCTAGAGAATTTTGGCAAATGAAAGCTGATACATCCACTAGCTCACTAGCCACTGGTTTTGAAACCTTAGAATCAAGTCCATTAGGACATGGGCACGTATCAATCCACAGCTTCAACAATTTGCTGAGTACCACTTTTTTGGTGATTATGATTTTCCTGAGTTGCTCCCTCCTATTCTTTTACTGATTTACCACTGTTTCTAGGATGTTATTTGTATCCTCTATAATCAAGAGGACTGATGAAAAATACCTGTTCAATTTGTCTGCCACTTCTTTATTTTCCATTATTAATTCTCCAGTCTCATTTTCCATAGTACCAAAACTAACTTGGTTAATCTTTTCCTTCTTTAAATATTGGTGGAAATGTTTACTGTTTTTATATTTCTAGGTAGTTTTCTCTCATACTCTAAACAATTTCTTCTTTATTAATTGGTGTGTTGGCTCTTTGTTTTTTTTAAAAAAAGTTCCATCCAATCATCTGACCTGTCTTTGTACAATTGTATGCTTTCTCTTTTAAGTTAATACTATCTTTAATATTCCTAGTTAACCAGATTATCATAGAGTCACAGAAACGTACAGCATGGAAACAGATCCTTTGGTCCAACTCGTCCATGCAGACTAGATATCCTAAATTAATCTAATTCTATTTGCTAGCGTGTGGCCCATATCCCTCCAAACCCTTCCTATTCACATACCAATCGAGATGCCATTTAAGTGTCATAATTGTATCAGACTCTACCACTTCCTCTGGCAGCTCATCCTCTACACGCACAACTTCTGCATGAAGAAGTTGCCTTTTAATTTTTCTCCTCTCACCCTAGACCTATTCCCTCTAGCTTTGGACTCTCCTATCCTGAGGAAAAGACTTGAACTATTCACCCTATCCATGCCCCTCATGATTTTATAAACCTCTAGAAGGTCAGCTCTCAGCCTCCAACTCTGCAGGGAAAACAGCCCAGCCTATTCAGCCTCTCTCTATAAGCTCAAACTCTTCATCCCTAGCAACATCCTTGAAAGGGTTCAGAGAAGATTTACAAATTTCACAACAGCTTTCAATAGCAAAGAGACCAGAATTGAATGCAGTATTCCAAAAGTGGCCTAACCAATGTCCTGTGGGTCCATACCTTGGATTTTTTCTTGCTCGTTGGAATGTATCTATTCTGTGTATGCTGAAATGCCTCTTTAAATGTCTGTTACTGCATCTCTACTGACCTATCCTTTAACCTAATTTGCCAACTGACTTTAGCCAATTCTGCTTTCATGCTCTCATAATTGCTATTATATCAACTTACATTAAAATTGTCAGATTCACTACTCTTTCCCTCAAACTGAATATAAAGTTCAGTTACATTATGGTCACTGCTGTCCAGGGGCACCTTCGTTAGGAGTTCATTAATCCTACCTCATTAGATAATACTATATCAAACATAGCCTCCTCTCTGCTCAGCTCTAGAGAGAGCATGCTGTCTAAGAAACATTGTATAAAATTCCTCACTTAGGTTAGCTTTGCCATCCAACATTTCCAGTCCAGTAGATTAACATCTCCCATGATTATCTGCCTGTCTTTCTGACAAGCTGTTATTACTTATTTCGCTTTACTCTACGCTACCATGGCGTATTATTTGTGGGCCTGTACACCACTCCCACAACTGACTTCTTGCTTTTATTGTTTGTCATTTCTACCAAGTCTGGAGATCTACCCAATCTATCTTGGTTCATGGAATTTAGGAAATTATTTTTCCTGACCCCACAAAATTTAAATTCGTAGTCTAAACTGCAGACTCTTTTTTCATTTATCACAGAGGCAATGAGCCTCATCACAACAGTTGATGTCCAGGGCCTGTTGCAGCATTTGCATTCAAGTCTCATTTGCAATCTCCACACCAACCTTCAAGATAGTCTGTTTGCTGAAAATATTGGCTGGGATCATGGATGAGCCATCACGGCAGGCAGTAGTGCACCCTATTGAACAAAAAAAGTGTGTCCTAACACTTTTATAATCTGTTAGATTTTAAGTAATTCAGATACTTACGAAAATAAGTCGAACCATTGCTGCTTTGTCACAGATTCCTGCCGTAACAGTTTTAGAACAATGGGGCGCATAAGGTCCCATTTGTCCTCAAACTGGAGGGAACCTTTATTCTGAAAGAAATTAACAATGATGAGAAGGAATAGCATTAATTAAGACATTAATATCAGTGCACCAACTAATTCATTAAAATATCCAATTAATGAATGCCTGTCATAAATAGTAAAAGTGCAGAATACAGATTTACATTACAATCCAGATTATGATTTTTGAAACAAAATAAGAAAAAAAACAGATGCAGATAATCTGAAACAAAAACAAAAACAAAAATTGCTGGAGAGACTCAGGAGGTCTGGCAGCATCCGCTTTCCATCCACAGATGCTGCCAAACCTGTTGAGTTTCTCCAGGGATATCGGTTTTTGTTTCAGATTGTAATTTTTATTTATCCAAACCAGCCCCAAACATAGTAAAAGTTTACAGGCCATGGGCCTGGTCCATACACTAGTGACCAACTCCATTTACCTAATATGGGTACTTCTCAGGCTCAATGTGACCATTTGCAATCTTAGTAACCTGTTAAAGTTTGAGCTCCATTTGCCTTCAGCCAACCAGGTCTCACATTCTAGAATTCCTTACTTGAATCCCTTCACCTCTCCAACTTGCGCTTCAAAACTTTCCTAAAAAGCTAGGTCTTTGTTCTGACTATAGTTTCTCTTTCTCCTAATTTTTCTTTCTTTGTTTGGCAAGAGTTTCCCTTGCACCTATCTGAAGCACATTGCAGCAACTTTCTGCTTGAAATTGTACTTCATAGATGGTAGCTGGTTAGCTAGCAATGGAGTTGCCAAGTTGTCAATTTGATCTAGTGGGAACATTCTTCCTTTGATTTGATTTATTGTTGTCACATGTATTTATGTACAGTGAAAAGCTTTGCTTTGCGAGCAGGACTAACGAATCATATACAGATCATAATATGGTTAGACACAGCAAGGCATACAGGTTACAACTGCACAGGAGGTGCACAAAGTAAGATTAACGTTATTTGAGGTTAGAGGGGTCCATTCAGCAATCTAATAACGGCCGGGAAGAAGCTGCTCTTGAACCTGTTGAAGAATTTGTTCAAGCTTCTGTATCTTCTGCCTGATGGAAGAGGTTGGAAACGAGCATTACCAAGATGGGAGGGATCTTTGATGATGGTGGCAGCCTTTCTGCAGCAATGAGAATTGTAAATGAAATCCACGGATGGGAGGTTGGCTTCCGTGATGGTCTGGGCTGTGCACACAACCTTCTGTAATTTCTTACGGTCCTGGGCAGAGCAGTTGCCATACCAAGCAGTTATGCACCTGGATAGTATGCTTTCTATGGTGCATCCGTAAAAGTTGGAGAGGGTCCTTATGGACATGCCGAATTTCCTAAGCTGCCTAAGGAAGAAGAGGTGGTGGTGTGTTTTCTTGACTGTTGCATCTACATAGGAAGTCCAGGACAGATTGTCAGTTATCGTCACTCCTAGGAACCTGACTCTCTT
This sequence comes from Ginglymostoma cirratum, assembly GCA_024137785.1. NCBI lineage: Eukaryota > Metazoa > Chordata > Chondrichthyes > Orectolobiformes > Ginglymostomatidae > Ginglymostoma > Ginglymostoma cirratum. The sequence goes on along the minus strand of JAHRHZ010000263.1, from coordinate 15,195,478 downwards.
GACCCTCTCCACCTCAGCTTTGTTAACTTAGATGGGGGCCTGTGCTCCTCCTTTCTTCCTGAAGTCAATGATCAGTTCTTTTGTTTTGCAAAAATTGAAAGAGAGAGGTCATTTTCACTGAACCACAATACCAAGCCCTCTATCTATCTCTTTCCTGTATTCGGAACCATCATTGTTTGATATCGGTCCTACAACAGTGATATCGTCAGCAAACTTGTAGATGGCGTTCATTCTGAATTTGGCTACACGGTCGTGGGTGTACAGGGAGTACAGTAGGGGGCTCCAATATTGAGGGTTATCGTGAAAGAGGTGTTGCTGTCTAATCTTCACTGATTGCGGTCTGTGGGTTAGGAAGCTGCTGATCCATTTGCAGAGGGCAGATCTGGGACCTAAGTCTCAAAATTCTGACATTAATCTGGAGGGGCTTATGGTGTTGAAGGTGGAGCTGTAGTCATGAGAAGAAGTTTGACGTAGGTGTCCTTGTTATCCAGATGTTCCAGGGGTGAGTGTAGGACCCGCTAACATCAGTTGATTGCACTTTCTAGTGAGGAGTCCTGTGGCAATGGTAGATCCCCGACCTCTGGGCCTAAAGGTCTGGATTTATGCCCCACCTTGCCCAGATATGTGTTACAATTTGTCCGAGTAGGTTGATTAAAAATACCTATAAATTACCGTGAACTAATCCGAGTTTAAGCTCTTTTTAAAATTGCAGTCTCCACCATGCAAAGCTGTTGGTTGATAATTTAGACAATCTGATAACACAACAAACTACCATGCTTCTAGTCTTACTCTGTTTCTTACCCGCCACCACCAAACTTTGAATTTATATCTCTGCTGTAGAATGTGTTAAAAATACTTCATATTCCACACCTCCATGTTACATGGTGTTGTAAAATTTACTTCTTGGTCAATGCTTAAAAAGCAGAATTTCAACAGAAATCATTATCACTAATGTTTTCCACAAATCAATTTTATTGATGATTACAAAGGTTAAAAGTGCATTTTAAAATCCAGAAGAAAAAGAAATAAAAAGAAATCAAAATTTGTCAGCTTACATCTCTTCCATCCACACAGTCGCCAAATATTTATTATTTGGATGATTAACAAAAATGTTTTGTAGCAATTGGGAACCACAGATGGGATTAAGGGAGAACTGATGGCAGACAGAAGTAGTCAAACCGAAACACTAATTTCCTCCCAAGGATACAAAATTCAATTCTTGTAAACGTAATTTTTTCAGGGCCAGGGAAATTGTTCAGTAGTAAATAGTGAATATCTAACTGCATGCTAAGTCCAGAAAATACCATTCTCAACTTTTGCAACTGTTTGTTATAAAGCTAATAAGCAGATATGGCAAGCTTGAACCTTTGCAACGATTTTAATGCCTTTGAATTATAAATTCATCAGTAGGGATTTTAGCGAGAAGGAAGTTAACTCTGAATGCAACGTTCAGATTTCCATGTACAACCACGCACATGCAGACCCTATGAGTTGGTGATGAATATCCTCCACTTAAAAAGAGCGCCAACAATCCCATTATTTTCAATCACTAATTCTGGATTGTTTCAGCATTACATCTAACAGTAAGGTGGCGCACAAGTCAAATTGCTGCGTGTGCAATGCAAGACATCAATGAATATCAGCAACGGCGGGACTGATTGAAAGTTTCAATACATGTCTACCATTTACACTTCTACTATACTTGTGGGGTTACAATTAATTAAAATTATTTCTGTTACTGAACATCTAAAGTTTTGATGTTTACATTGTGTTTATTTAATGCATAAGCTGAGCTGGTCTGAAGACTATAGAGGTTAGCTTTATAACTGATCACTGATATTCCTGTCAGAACAGCGTGAAACAAAGTTTTCAATTTTTCAGAATGAATGCCTGCATTAAGTTGCCAAAGGAAGGATTACTAGATTATAACTAACATTATATTATATATAAAGTTTTGCAAAGCACTGAGAAGCCAGTAAATATGGAGTACAATATACAAGTTACCATGAATCTTTAGTGTATCAAGGGGAAGCGTATTTGCAGTAAATGTTGGAAAATTGAGTACTTGGAGCAGATGACCTTTGCACTTGTGCAACAGTTTTCCTTGTATTGCAGCAGACAGGATGAGGAGGGTCTTGATATTTTCCAGGAAAAGGTCACTCAAGCATGAAACAATTTAATAGGAGAAAGAGACAAGACTTGCAGTATACCTCTAAATTACTGGGACTAGAAAGATTAAAAATAGATATAGATAAACATAGGTAATCTTAAAACTAAACAAAAAAATTTATAATCAAATGAAGAGTAAAAAGAACATTTGGAAACAATCACTGTTGGGAAAGGTCAAATGGGTTAAGATAAAGCTCAATCAAATACCATATTACATAGAAAATGATGAAAATGAAAACAAGAACAATTTATTGGGAAGTAGGAGAACTGAAGTAGCTAACTTGAGAAAAGGAACTGAATTTATAAAAAGATAGGTAAGTCAATGATGCTTCTCGCCTGCACTCTAGTTTACTGAAAGTCTAGGCAGAAACAGAGAATCGAGAGATGGGAAAGGTAACACGAACTTTTCAAAAATTTATCCTTCAGTACAGTGTGGGAGACAATTTGAGTCTCAGAAGCATTAAGGGTGTAGTACAGGAATATGGCACTATGGTTCCTGAATTAATGAGATAAAAGGTTTACATTTATAATCCAGAAAACGAGTTTAATTTTAAAAAGGTTAAAAATGTAAAAACAGGCGAAGTAATCAAGAAGCTATCAAATCACCATCTCGGTGGCCCTGAGGTCACTTGAAATAAAAAAGACATGACGTAGGAGCAGAAGGTGGCTGCTCAGCACATTAAGTCACTTTCCTACCTTTTGCCATAACTCTTGATTACCTTACTGAATAAAATTCTGTCAGTTTGTATTCTCTGCCACAGAGAGTGGCTGAGGCCAAAGCACTGAAATTTTTAAAAAGGAGTTAGATCTATTTCTTACAGCCAAAGGGATCAAAGAATATTGGCAGAAAGTGGGATAAGGGTACTGAGTTGGATGACTAGCCATGATCACGTTAAATGGTGGAGCAGACTAGAAAAGGACCGAATGGCATACTCCTATTCTATGCATGTTGCTATGTTGGATACCATTTTCTTAGGACAGTTTGACGTGGGCAATAAATGTTGGCTTTAGCAATGATATTCACCACTATAAAAGTGAATTTTAAGAATGTAAATACCCACCAAGGACTCAATGACAGGCAGAAAGATATAAAGATATCAGAAAATCTCTCACATTTGGAACAATTTACTTAGAGTCACTGAGGAAAATATAAACTAGGTACAGTAAGAAAACAAAGTGAAACTAATAACTGGAAAAGATTTGGCTGATTAGGCTGTCTCTTACAATGTTTATTTTATGCTAGCCTATTTGATTTCTACTTTTTAACATGCAAAGAAAAAGAAAACACAAATTGGAAGTACTCAATTAAACGGAATTAAACACTACATTTTAGCAGTTGGTTGGTTGGTATTGTTTCATAAAATACATGGAAATCCATTGGTGACTACTTGCATCAGACACCACATCTAACTCAAAGAAGAGGTCGGTTTTGTGTTTTAAAGGCAATTCTACAACTCAGCTAAAAAAAAATGACGAAGAGATGACCAAATGTTCCTCCCAGACAGTTAGCAGTTGGTATCGGTGGGAAAAAAAAGGGAACTATAACAAAATAAACAGAAAAGTTCTATGGACAGATCAGAGCTTTTTTAGAGAACTAGTGCAGCTGTTGAGCTATCACTGCCAAAATCTAGACATAATTAAGAAATTCCAACTAGAAAAAGAGAAAATGGAGCATGTTCTTACTCTGAAAGAACTTTCAATTTTGACATGAGATTTTAGCTTTCTTTGAAAGAATTCTCAGGGTACGGGCATTAGAAAGACTGGTGTTTACTACCCAGTCACCTGATATATTGTGAACGAGGCAGTAGCCTTTTTAATCAAGGGCAATTAAGAGTAAATCACAATGATTTGGGATTGTAAAAGGTCACTGAGATAAGAGAACATTTTCATAAAGCAGCATTGGAGTTTTGTAACAATTAGATGACTTCATAGTCACCTTCAGCAAGACTAGTATCTTGTGTCCAATTCAAAATTTTAAACTAACAAAATCAGACTGAAATTCTTGGATTAATCCAGGCTGCAGACGCTCACAAACAATACGTGGATTATTTACATATATTACAGGATGTGATAGGTCTTCATTGCCTTGCAGAAACACAGATAGGCATCATCAGCTGTCCGTTGCTTTGAACTGCAAGTCCATTCAAGATCACAAGTTTCTGTCATGGCTTTCATATGACTGAAGTGGACAATTCCTGACCCACAGATGTTTGGGCACATGGGGCAGAGGACATCCACAAGGTAGTAGCATATGGAATGCAGAAGATGCTTCACATTATATTCTTCTCTGCCACTGCCTTAACCCATGATTAAGGTGTTGGACTCGAAGCATGTTGTAGATTGATGGTCAAATAATCAGCATTTTGACGAACTGGCAGCATGCTTCTGGCAGTCATTAACATCAACACTGCTGCAATTCAACGAGAATGCCTTCGAAGCAATTTCTTTGTCCTCACCTGGAATGCAGGGTACCCGAGAGTTGATAACAGGATCTGGTGAACTAAACTCTTTTTGGTCATTTGGAAACAATGCTCAGTCAATCGCAAGTGACTTTACATGAATTTTGTCTGAATGTACGTGCATCTGGCTTCAAAAGGGACACTAACATTTATATGACAGCCCTCCAACTGAATCTGGGTTATGCAGCAAAGGAGTTGCTGATTGAACTTCTCTAGCGCTATTATGTGTCACTGATACACAGTCCAGTTCTTACTGTAGTCCAGGATTGCGTTGAAAATAACTGTATGCCAAGTCTTTTGTAGATCTGTGGCCTTTGCTGTCAAACAGTCTCAGCCACAGTTTGTAGGAAGCCAAGATATGCATTACCTAGACACAGGGGAGAGGCAGGTGTTCCAACAATCCCTTGACTAAACCCGTAAGGAGCTCCCACCCATGACGACAAGGTGTCTTCAGGCAACAGCACCTGCGACTGAGCAGTTCTCTTAAAGATACTACTCACTTATTTCAAAAGGGAAGAGAGTTTAAAAATATGCCCTGAAAGTAGAAATAAAAATATCCCAATTTTCCCTGACTGGGAGGGGAGGGACACACCCTGATGGATTTCCGTGACTGAGAAAGAAAATTTTGCAACTCAAATGTTCGAACACTCATGAATATGAAAAGTGACCAAAACCGATAGAGTCCCCCAGCTTCGCACTCAGATCCTGCTCGTACCAGCTGGCAAGACTATTCACTTACATTTTTAACCTTCCTTACAACGATCTGAAATCCCCACTTACTTCAAGAAGACCACCATCATCCCAGTACCATAGAAAACTCATGCAGCATGCCTCAATTCCTACCGCTCAGTGGCTACCATAATTAAGTGCTTCCAGAGGTTAGCCATGGGTCATGTCAACTCTTGTCTCCCAGTCTGCCTTGATCCCTTGCAATTCACCTGCTGTCCCAACCGGTCTACAACAGAAACCATCTCTGGCCCTACACTCATCCTTGGAACATCTGGATAATGTGAATATCTACATCAGGCTCCTATTCATTGACTACAGTTCCACCTTCAACACCTTAATTCCAACCAAAACAATCTCCAAACTCTAAGATCTAGGTCTCTGCACTGCCCTCTGTAACTGGATCATCAACTTCCAGACCTACAGACCACTACCAGTAAGAATAAGCAACAGCATGCCTTCCACAACAATCCTCAATACCAATGCCCCGCAAGGCTGTGCACTCAGCCCCTTACTGTATGCTCATGGTGTGTGGGCAAATGTCGTCCTAACTCCATCTACAAGTTCACTGACAATACCACTGTCACAGGCCAGATCTCAAACAACGATGAGACAGAATATCGGAAAGAAATAGGGTGCTTGGTGGTGTGGTGTCACCAATGTCAGCAAAATGAATGAGTTGGTCATTGACTTCAGGAAGCAAGGTGGCGGATGTGCTCCTATCCACATCAATAGAGCGGAGGTGGAGATAGTCGAGAGCATCAGGTTCCTAGGAGTGTTAACCACCAATTTGTCTTGGTTCACTCATGTTGAAGTGATGCTCAAGAGAGTACAACAAAGCCTAAGTACAGACGAAGGAAATTCAGCATGTCCATGAAGACTCTTACCAATTTTTACAGATGCACCATCGAAAGCATTCTGTACGGATGCATCACAACTTGGTATGGCAACTGCTCCACTCAGGACCATAAGAAACTACAAAGAGTTATGAAGACAGCCCAATCCATCACATAAGATAACACCTCCCCCCGTGCCACCCCCCCCACCCCCCATCTACTACTACATTTATACTGCCCGTTGCCTCAGAAAGGCAGCCAACAGAAACACAGACCCCTCCCATCCCTGTTCTAATGTCTTCCACTGGGCAGAAGATACAAAAGCTTAAATACACATATCAACAGATTCAAGAACAGCTTCTTCCCCATTATGAGATTTCTGAATGGGCACCTCAAATTTCAAATTTAATGTTGAGCTCTCTGGGTGCCTTTTCTTTTAATTCATTCATGGGGCAAGGGCTTTGCTGGCTAGGCAGCATTTATTGCCCATTCCTAAGTGCCCAGAGGGCAGTTAAGAGTCAACCACATTGCTGTGGGTCTGGAGTCACATGTCAGCCAGACCAGGTAAGGATGGCAGTTTCCTTCCCTGAAGGACATTAGTGAATCAGATGGGCTTTTCCTGATAATTGACACTAGATTCACGGTCATCATTAGACTCTTAATTCCAGATATTTATTGGATTCAAATTCCACCATCTGCCATGGCGGGATTTGAACCCAGAGCATTATCTTGGTCTCTGAGTTAACAGTCCAGAGACAATACCACTAGGCCATTGCCTCCCCAGTGTTCGACTGTATTAAAACAGAAAACATTAGAAATCAACACTAATCTTGCAGTAACTCCTAAGTATTGAATATTCCCACTTGGTGTATAAATAACAAGCGGGACAGAACACCAACACTTCATTGGAGGCGCACTGATTATGTTACTTAGCAGGGTGACGAAACTTCTGCAATCAAACACACCGGCTAGGCGAGCAAGCCTACAACCGCATTATACACCTTTTAACACAATAACTTCTGAAATGTTAAGAGGTCAATACTTATTGAAATTAAATTCTCACTTGTAGCACTACTGGCAAATAGTAGCATTTGACAACAATCTACAAACTTAAAAAACCCCTCATTTTCTACCCTGTTTTCCTGAAGACTACGACTTAGGCACTAAGGAACCTTCAGTAAATTGTTAATCAATCTTCAGCATGAAAGTTCTGTTCAAGTTGACACGCCATTACTAATCACAATACAAACTCTTCACACTATACTGACTATAATTGTGAGAAACAGCACAATTATAAATGTTACCCATCAACACTTGGGCTGTACAGAAGAGTCACATAATAGTTATAGTATAGAAGTCATTGCTAGGCCCTTCAGGTCCTCCATAAGGATATAGCTTGTTGTATTACCAGCCCTTTCCTCGTAACATCAAACGCCAGCCTTCCTGCTCCTCTGATGCTGCTTGGCTTGCTGTGTTCATCCAGCTCTACATCTTGTTGTAACAGATTCTCCAGCATCTGCAGTTCCTGCTATCTCTAAACCACTTTAGATCTGTTTTCTGGTTCTCAATCCTTCTGCTGATGGCAACATTCCAGAATAAAGCATGCTGTGTTTTATAATATCTGAAGTACTGTCAGCAATAAGTTTCTAATTTACTGCATTAGCAGAGGCAGCAATGGCAGAAAATTGAAAAGATGAACACATCATACAAAAACATTATATGAATATACATTAGAGTTCAATTAATTAAATATTTTCAGTAATTAGCACTTCACATACAGGGACAAATATGGTACAACTGAATTATAAAACATTCTACTTTCAGAGAACCCAATTTACATTCTCAATTCATTCTGAGGACCCAAAACTGATAATGGAAATTATTCGAGTGATAAAGGCTCCATGCTTAAAAGTATTTAAGTATTATTTCCACGAGGATGACATTGATACAATCATTTTCAAATCTGGAAGTACACAGGTCACAGCTACGACAGCATAACAGCTCAAATGAAATCTCCAAGAGTGCCTAGCTTTCATTCCACTAAAACTTTCCTTATTTACAATGTATAGCATAACTCATTCAGCCTTTTTCTGATTCTATTAGCATGCAACATTTACTTTTAGAGTTCCAGTGAAGAACAGGCACCCAAAAAGTGTATTTCCAAAGATGCTGATTATCTCTATGTTTTCAACCATTTCGAAGCACCTCAGCAACATATTTTAAAAGTGCTATATTGGCTAAATAAAGTTACTTTGGACATTATGTATTCCAAAGCTGCTAACAAGTGAGCTATTAAAATTCACTTCCTACTGCACCACTGCCGTGGGGAGGAAGATCGAGAAATCTACGATACAAATTAGAGTCTCAATCACAGATGGCAGAAGCCCCTGATTTAGCTTTTCCAATAAAGCATCGTTCAACACATGCCATACCTCAAAGTTTAACCAAGTTAAATTTTGTGAAACATATATAATATGCGCACAACCGTAAGTCTGTTCTGTTATAAACTCTTCCCAACGCAAAGCAAGGCAGGTCGTCACTCTGGCAACACAGGGCTGCTGTGTGAAGACTGCGGGACATTGGAAGGAACACGCTTTTATGGGTGCCTTTAACGCTCTCCCACCCCCGAACCGTTCGTTACCCGAGCCCCAGGCCCGTGCCGTGAGCCACTGAGAGAGAGGGAAGGAAGGGGGGGGGGGGAAGATGGGGACACTCGGTAACCCGACACAGCTCACTCATCCTCCGCACAGCCCACTGCCCACAGCACATCAGAGACTGATGGAGAGGGCCGCGCTACATTAACACTGAGAGACGGAGCTGTCGGGGACCGGGGTGGCCCAAGTGGAGGTTAGAGTTGAGTTTGATCCGAGCCGGGGCCCCGCTTACCTTTAACAGATTGGACGCCATGTTCAACTTTACTGACTCCTTCACAGAATCTCGCGAGACTTCGTGAAAAGGGGTTAACGGGGGAGGGGCCTTCGGGCGGAAAGGTGACAGAAAATGTGGAGAAGAATAAGCTTGTCACCACATAAAATAAAAACAGTTCACATCGTGACGGGGCGACCATGCGAACTGGTTATCCTCTTTCGATATGCGGTTTTACCCTCCATTAATGTTCTCCGGTGTCCATTCCGATGCTCCCTCCAAATGCAGCCCCGATTCTAAACTTAGCTCCACAACAGCAGACCCATATCAGGCTCCTTCATGTGATGCCCAGGCAACGGCCAACGACAGCTCCCCCTCATTCACCGACACACTCCAGCAACACCGCCCCTAGAGGACAGCGTCGCTCCTTCGCCTGCTCACGCCCCCTCAGCAATCGGACAGCGACACTACAGCCGTTCAGATGGGACACAGGTAACCTGCCCTCTGGGACCTGGCTGATAAAACGGTTACCTCTCACCTCCTGGAACCATGGAAAAATTACAGCACAGAAACTGGCCGCCCAGCCCGCCGTGTTTGTACCGGCTAAACGAGCTAGTCGCCCATTCTAATCCTACTTAACGGAACTTGATCCGATATTCTTGTACGTTCCAGAGCTTCAGGTTGCAGACCTAGGTTCCTCTTTTAAAAAAATAAGTTGAGGGTTTCCGCCCTAACAACCAAGATTTGCAGCAAATTTGTGGTACAGATCTAAAAGCAGCACCTTCCAGCAAATTCCAGCTACGACCGAATCCCACTAGTACGAAAATAACCACAAAAGTCAGAAGTACAGCACTGCTCCAGGTACAATTGGCAACGTTAGTTTAACTTCAGCGCCAGATCACAACATGTTGTCTTAAGATTGCCTTGGCTCTCCAGGAATTTTTGGAGTAGCCATGAGTAAAATTATAGTGGTTTTAAACCACATTGGCCTAAATAAACCATTTCAATTCTCTGGAACAGATAGTGGGCATTAGCTTTCTGGTATTCTTCAATTATGTTAATGAGGAACACTGCGCAGATAATGACCAGCAATGTCTGTACCTCCAAGGAATCCACTGTAAAAGTTTAGGTTTGGTATAGAAAAATGAAAAGGATCAAAGCAGCATAAAATTAGTTGTGGTAAAGCCAACTTAAATGGAGTGAGAACAGATGTGTTACTGATAAACTGGGATATAAAATTGGCAGACAAATCTAGAAATGAACAATAAAAAAAATTTTGAAGAAAGGTCACTGGACCAGAAACATTAACGCTGCTTTCTCTCTGCAGATGCTGCCAGACCTGCTGAGTATCCCCAGCAATTTCTGTTTTGGTTAAAACTGAACAGTGGTTATCTTTAAAGAGTTGATAGTTTGGGTACAGTTAAAGTACATTCCCATAGAGGGAAAAATAGGCCAAGCAAATCCAGACCTTACTGGATGAAAAAAGATAGAGAAAGCCCAAAAAAGGATGGATATAGCAGGTATCAGATGCCATTACACAATTAAGAATAAGGGTCAATATGGACCATTCCAAGGAGCATTCAATAAAAACAAATAAGAGAAGCAAAGAAAGAATATGAGAAGTGGCTGACAGCTAATGAAAAGAAAAGTCCAAAAGTTTGCAAAAGACATATACATAGAAGGGTGGCAAATAAAGAGGTACAAAGCAGATTAGGGATCTAAAATGAGATTTACACATGGAGGTCCCAAATGTGCACTTACCACCTGTCTTCAGCAAGGAAGATGATGTTGCCAGAATTGTAGTGAAAGAGAAGATGTTTGGGACAAATGAGGAGTTAAACATCAGAGATATTAGATAGAATGGCTGAAGGTGAGAGGAAGGAGAGTCTGCTAGTTGGGAGAAATGTGTGCATCATGGCAAAGAAATTGCAAAACAAGAATGGCATCTTCTCACATTTGCACCATGGAACTACGTGATGCAAGGGGGAAGGCCACGAATTACAATGCAGTGCCTATCAGGCAAGAGAAATAGGTCTAGCAAGTTTTACCCAGAGGTGATGGCCCACTGAGAGCCAAAGGTCTTGTCAAATGAGCAGGCTTCCCTTGAGTAAAGGAGATTATCGATTACTCCCACATCACCCCAAAACTGCAATTCACCAACCTGGCACTTTTATAATTCTTCTGCTCCATAAATATGCAGATTTTCCTGCATGTACATGCAGAGTACCCTGGAAATTGCCATGGTTCATTTATCTTGCCAAATTTGCAAATGCCTCAGTTTTCCCAGACACTAACAGAGATCCATAGTTGGCTTATGGTGGGCAAGGGATAACCCTTAACAGTGTGGTTGGTGAATCCTTTTAGGTGTAGGCATTTATTCCCCCTTTCCTTAGTCGAGCAGGTTTACTCTGGATATCAATAAACCAAGGCAGTTCTAACAATGGGATATAATCAAAATTCTTCTTAAAGCAATGTACACTACAAAAAAATACTGCAAGAATTTTACTCATACAATGCCTACAAGCACAAATGAACCCTTTTATGTGAACCTGCATGAAGATCAAGTGAGAAAAGAACCTGCACTGTTCCAATTTCCAGTTGTTGATCAGACAGCTTCCTCATCCAATCAACCATATTGAAAGTCCCATTGTCAAGGTGGTTGAGAAGTTAAGGCAGTGGACTGCTAATGTATTTTGGGGCAGCATGGTGGCTCAGTAGTTTGCACTGCTCCCTTCACTACACTAGGGACATGGGTTCAATTCCAGCCTTAGGTAACTGTATGTGTGGAGTTTACATGCTCTCCCTGTGTTTGTACAGTGTCTGATGCTCCAATTTCCTCCCACAGTCCAAAGATGTGTAGTTTAGGTGGATTGGCCATGCTAGATTGCCCAGTGGTATTCAGAAATCTGTAGGATTAGCCCTGGGGGGTGGGAGGGTTACAGAAATAGAGGGTCTGGCTGGGATGCTCTTCAGAGGGTATATGTGGACTTGATGGGCCAAATGGCACCTCTCCAGACTTCAGCTTTTCCAGAGTTACTGTGACAGTTCAGTCCATTACTGCTAAGTTTCAATTCTAACAAAGGAACACTTTAAAGCAGCGACCTTTCTAATCATTAGGTCATCACCAAACTTTATATATTTTCCCCTTCTCATTTAATTTAATTTCACTCAATTTCAGCTAACCCACGAACTCTTAGGTTAATATCTATAAGGTTGCTGGAAATGGTGCTTGAACATCATTACAGGAACAGTCATGCAGTGACCCACAATACATTAGAGTGGGCTATTGCCATCTTGAAGGTGCACTTTAGGTGCCTTGACCATTCCGGATCAGCTCTACAGTATTCCTGGCAAGGCTATCCAGAATATTTATCATGTGCTGCTTGCTGTACAATGTTTTGAAGTGTAGGGGTGTTCAGAAATCAGACACGGAAGCGGGGCAAGGAATTGGCAATGGCTGACCAGCAGAGGGCAGGTCTGTGATAACAAGCGCGGGGCTGGATGAACACAGCAGGTCAAGCAGCATCATAGGAGCAGGAATGCTGCTTGACCTGCTGTGTTCATCCAGCCCCATGCTTGTTATCTCGGATTCTCCAGCATCTGCAGTACCTTTTATCTCTGAGGGCAGGTCTGTGTAGCCCTGGGTGATTATTTGATTCCTGCTGTCATTGTTTGAAGCTGTTAATTCAAAACGGGTTCTGGGAAGGTCACAATTTTCTCCACTATTTTCCTGCGAGCAACTTCCACAGAATAAATTTTTAACATGGAAGCCACACTTCTTCAGAACAATACCCATTCCCAACAGGACAGAAAATCATCAGGCCATAGTACAAGTTACTTCCATCAACATGGCTGAAGCCATATTCATCAGAATCCTTAGTCTTAAAGTCCTTCACAGCCTGCTTTGTGCAGATATATGTTCGAAGCTGTTAATAAGTGGGTGAACCCTGTGCCTATTGAAATCATTCCAAATATACCAAGTTTTCTTTATATTCACTCATGGGATGTGGGCATCATTGGCTTGCCAATATTTATTACCACCTTCTCAAGGGCAGCTGGGGACAGGCAATGAGCTGCTTTCTCAAGCTGCTGCAGTCCCTGTGCTACAGGCAGACCCACAATATCATTACGGAAGGAGTTCCAGGATTTTGATTCAGCAAGTGAAGGAACGGGCGATACATTTCTAGGTCAGGACGGTGAGTTGGTTGGTGCAGGTAGTTGTGTTTCTGTACGTCTGCTACCCTTGTCCATCTAGATGAGAGAGATTGTAGGTTTGAAAGGTGCTGTCTAAGGATCTTTGGTGAATTTCTGCAGTGCGTTTTGTAGATAGTGTGCCAATAGGAGGTAGGAGTTTATACTCATATCCTTCGGATATGCTTCTACGTGCTAACAATGCTGCAGAAACTGCATACTGTGTTGTGCACAGTGATGCCACAGTTTTGTCAAAACAATTCCTTCAACTAATTTCACTATTATCCATCCACAAATGGTGTCCAGTGATGAGACTGTGCCACATCGTGCTATGCAAAGCTGCCAAACATCACCCCGCCTGTGAACAGACAGCCTCTATTACTGAGAAGACAAAGATGTCAAATGGACTGGAGAAATCATACAACTACACTTCCATAGAAGGCATGGCATTTTAATTCGCAGAAAATCCACTCAGGTTTCTATGTACCAGTCATATGGAAATGATTTTGACATAGCACTCATGCTCGAAGTGTTTCTGATAAATTGGATTTGGTCTTTGAGTCTGATAATTTTATCTTTAAAGGAGAATCTATCATTGATGGCAAGGAATGCTGAAGAAAACATTTCAAGCTGCAGCCCTCTGCTGCTGCCAGTCATGCATGAGCACAATCTTGCTTCCGATGGTGGAAAGGAGAAATGGACCTTAGCATGCAGTCTTCAGTGATACTAGTGTGAACGATCTTTATTCTGTACATGTATGAAAGCAAACCAAAACATTTACAGCAAAAATGATTTTCAATGTCCTTAATTACGTACAAATCAACGTGAAATAAATCACAGTGAATCCATCATCAATGGAGGTGATGGTGTCCTATGCTTCCTATGATTTGCTTCCTCACCCTGGGTTACCTTGGAGGTGATGGAAACAAGTTGCTCAGCTCTCATGGCTATGTTGTGTCGAGGTGCATGGTGCCAGCTTCATCAAACGTGGGCCCATTAGAAACCTACTTCATTCTGCAGTCTTTACAGTTTTTCAGTAGCAGCCATTGTTACTGGGACAAGTAGACATAAAGAGATGCTGCTTATACACAGCAATCAATTTTTCTAACTCATCAATGCAAAACATTGGGTGATAAGAAATGGGGCTGGACAAATGCAGGGTAGCTGGCTTTTGTTCTTGCCGTTTCATAACAAGATGTTATGTCCCAAACCTGAAATTTTTCTGATGAAGGGTTTAGGCCCGAAACGTCAAGTTTTCCTGCTCCTATGATGCTGCTTGACCTGCTGTGTTCATCCAGCCCCATGCTTGTTATCTCGGATTCTCCAGCATCTGCAGTACCTTTTTATCTCTTATCCACGATGCTGAAGGCTTGCTCTGTCTGAGTCACACGGTTCTAGAATCTGAATCATAGAATCCCTACAGTCTGGAAGCAGGCCATTCAGCCCATTGGGTCCACACTGACTCTCCAAAGTGCATCCCACCCAGACCCAGCTCTCTAACCTATCCCCGTAAACTTGCATTTCCCATGGCTAATCCACCTAGCCTGCACATCCCTAAATGCTATGGGCAATTTCCCATGGCCAATCCACCTAACCTGCACATCTTTGGACATGGGAGGAAACCAGAGGACCCAGAAGAAACCCGTGCAGACACGGGGAGAACGTGCAAACTCCACACAGACAGTTGTTTGAGGCTGGAATTGAACCTAGGTCCCTAGCACTCTGAGGCAGCAGTGCTAACCACTGAGCCACTGTGCTGCCTAGCATGCAGCTTTGAGGCTCTTGGTCAAGAAATAGTCAATTGTGAGGTTAATTCCTGAAGGCTACATGGAAAGAGGGTGGGTTGAAAGGCAAAGATTTGTGGCAAATACTGGGTATTAATAATTCCCTGAGGCAGTATATAAAACTGCATAAATACTGAATATTGTGAGCAGCAGGTGTTGCCAAGATACTGTTGATCAATAAATGTGTCTTGTGAAGGTTTAACATCCTTCACTTGGTAGAGACTACTCCACATCCAGAGGAGCAAGGACCACACAATAAAAGAAACAGTGACACTTGGAAATGAACATACTGGCATACTTGCCTATACTGAACCTCCACTTTGAAGAATACGAGACAAGTCTGACCAGTATGTCTCATTTGCCAGTTTTATTTATTTTTCCTTCTGGTCAGGCAGCCATGATTATATTTTCTAATGGAATGTCCGTGGGAGGCCGACATCTGTGGGCACAACAACCAGTAGGACACCTATTACAGCCTGTACTCATCATACTTTTGATTGACATTTCCTCAATGTCATAGAACACACATTCACTTCCTATTTCACAGCCGGAACTCTTAAGCAACATGATCAAAGTTGGACTGTTTAAGTACACTATGTCTGCTTCTGTATCTGAACAGTTTAACAGTTTATGACCCAAGTCCATTATGAGCATCTCACCAGAGCGAAAATCCAGCCAGTCCGGGAAGTTTCTCCTGAGTCAGGTTTGGCGAGTCAGGAATTTTACCGATTTTACGTACCTGAATTCTGAGCAGAAATTTGGCACATTGTTTACTTGGACGTCCAAAAGACATTTGATAAAATGCAGGAAGAAAAACTTGTGAACACAGTTAGAGCTTATGGAATAATACAGTAGAAACATGGATATAAAAAAAAATCAAGAATAGAATAGAATATAGGATAAAAATTTATTGTCATGTGTACTTCTACATGAAAAATACAGCGAAAAGTTTTATAATTCTCCCCAGTACCAGTGCCAGATAATAATAACTAAAGTGAAATTTTTAAAAAAAAAAAGTGTAACAATGGGCAGAGATAGTAGGAACTGCCGATGCTGGAGAATCTGAGGTAAAACGCTATGGAGCTGGATGAACACAGCAGGCCAAACAGCATCAGAGGAGCAAGAAAATTGACGTTTCGGGTCGAGACCCTTCTTCAGAAAATGTAGCAATGGGCAGTTGTTTTTTCGGAATTGAGAAATGTATTTAGTAAGGTGTACGCAGGGCCAATTTATTTGTTATAAGTTAATGAGCGAGGCTTGTGTGTACAGGGAAGAATTTCAAATTAATGAATGACACAAAATTTGGCGGTATTCTGAACTGCCAAAAGGATAGAGGCATATTTCAAGAGGGCACGAACAGCTTGGTGCAATGGGCATTTAAGTAGCAGATGAAACATAAAACAGAGAAATGAAATAATTCATTTGGTTGGAAAAATGCGTAGAGTTAACATAAAATAAAAAGGTACAACTCTAAAGGGGTTACAGAAGCAGAGGGTCCTGGGGTTAATTGTGCACGAATCATTAAAGTGTTCAAATCATGAAAGGTTTGGACAGATAGAATCAAGGTAAAGTGTTTTTTTTAAAAAAAATGCACTCATGGGATAAGGGTGGGCTAGCATTTATTGCCCTTTTTTGGTCCATCCCTAGCCACCTCGAGAAGGTGGTGGTGAGCTACCTTCCTGAGCTGTTGCAGGCCATTTGGTGTAGGTACATCCTTAATGCCATTATGGAGGCTATTACAGGATTTTGCCCCTGCAATACTGAAAGAATGGCAATATATTTTCAGGTCTGGATGGTGAACGGGTTAAATGAGAACTTCAAGTGGAAGCATCATGATTCAGAGGGCAAGCTGAGGTGACTGGCAAAAAAAAAACAACAGTTACGTGAAGAAAAAACATTTATTATGAAAAGTGAGGTTGTGGCAAACAGTATTGTTGTGATAGGTTCAATCATTGATCCAGTTCCTTTTCGAAAACATTGTCTGAAAGTGGAACAAGTTTCAGTATTATATGGAAAAGGTGAAGGGGTTGGCGATGGCCGGAAGATTGCTCTTGCAGTGAGCCAGAGCAAACATGACAGTTCAAATGGCCTCTTTCTGTGCTGTAACCATTGAATACATGAGGCAATTTGAGGTGAAAGATTATGCATGAAATCTTTACGAATATGTCCAACCAGAGTTAGCAACCTTATTCTCTTTTCCACACTCCATTTCCACCCACCCCCAACACACTCATGGTGGATCCTTTTCATTTTTAAACTTCTAGTCTACCACTTCCTCTAAACCTTTCTCCCCAAACATATCCTTTCATTTTTCCCTCAGCTCCGCACAAAATTTCCCATCTCCTATTCTGCTGGAAGAGGTTCTTCCCTCACAATTATGTACAGCTAATTCAAATCTCCTCTTGGCCTCTTCAGTGCCAAGGAGATCAGCCTCACCTTATCTAATCTTTCCTCATAGCTACATTTTTCCAGTCCTGGCAATGTTCTTATAAATTTCTTCTGTACCTTCTCCAAGTTAATTACATCCTTTCTATAATTGGGTGATCAGATCTGCACACAGTCCTCAAGTTATGACGTAACTAATGACTTGTACAGTCCAAAATAATATTCTTGATTCTAAGACTGAGAATCTCAGATTCCTTCATTGCCAAAACAGAATCCATCAGGAGGAATCAACTGTTGCTTCTTCCTTTGCCTTAGCCACACGGCTCTCGACTTCCTCGACTAAACTTACCTTGATCTTTCATAATTTTACAGTTTTGTTGCAGCAGCCCATGTCTAAAGTTGACAAGATGGCCACTTGGGGCTTCTTATAGCTAACACAAGATGGCCAAAAGAGTTTGACAGTTACATACAGCTGATGTTCACTTGTGGTGTCCATGCAGAGATATTGGATAAGATTCTCCTAGGAAGAAACATCAGGGAAATTAATCAGGGTTCCGTAAATAGCCAGTTCTAACCATAAGCATTTTAATAAGGTGCATTTTTGAAAGGCCTGGTTTAGCCACAGTCCCAAGCTTGCTACTTAGTAAAAAGTAGAAGAAGCGTCTGATCCTACAGTATTCTGAATTTTTTAAATAATTGTAGAATTGAAAAGGCAAACAACAAATTAGTGTGAAAAGGTTACTTGCATTCCTTAAGCAAATGTTTGTAGGCAGTAAAGAGGCCTATTGCATCATCAGGGAAGATAAAAGAAATAAGTGGGATAAACACAATCTCTAAAAAATGCATCAGAGATAAAAGGTACTGCAGATGCTGGAGAATCCGAGATAACAAGCATGGGGCTGGATGAACACAGCAGGAAAACTTGACGTTTCGGGCCTAAACCTTTCTGATGAAGGGTTTAGGCCCGAAACGTCAAGTTTTCCTGCTCCTATGATGCTGCTTGGCCTGCTGTGTTCATCCAGCCCCATGCTTGTTATCTCTAAAAAATGCTATTGGCACAGGAGGAGGGCAGAGGAAGATGTGTAAAAAGAGAGGTCATGACTGGGGAGAGGTAAACAATTGAAACTTAACTGCAGATATAGATAATATGAAAAAATCCTTACATCTAAAGATCAAGGGAGGAGTGACAAAGATAGGTTACAAAATAGAGTGAAAATGCGGTTATGTCCCCAAGTTGTTTGTGGAATCTAAACAAGTTTCATTTAATAGCTTGGTAAAGTTGGAAAGTGATTGAATTTCACTCTTACTGGTGGAATTCGAATAAATGCTTTTATTAAGAAAAGATAATTAATAATGGAGAGTGTTTAGAGTGGAAACAGTAAAGATTTATTTAAAAATGAAACGTTAGTTTAAAATCCACTTATGGCATGAAAAGAGCAGGGGTCGTAAACTGCAGTTGCAAGTCAGAAGGACCGTTTGATTTCTTAGGCTGAAATGAGAGCGGGGTTGTTCTCAATTTGTCAGTTGTGTCACAGAATTGTAGTAATGTTATATTAGAGTTGATTTTAAAGGATTTCATAACAATTGTTAGACATTAATATCCTTCCTAACCTACTATATTAAAGTTAGTACAGAATTTGGAAGAGTTCTTAGTGATAAGCAAATATTTAAGTTATTGATAAATAATGCAGTGCAGCTGGCAAATGTCTGGGAAGGAATAAAACTATCAGAAGCATTGAAAGACAGATGATGGAGGCATCTGGTAGACATCATGAGATTAGGGGACCTAGGGCTGTCCATAGCATTGTCCATCATTGATCGCATATTTACTGGATTGGATGTGGCTAACAATGACAACAATGTTGCATGTAATTATTGTAATGCGGAAGGTATAAAAATGTTATATTCAGCTGGAGATCCCAGAGCATCAATAACTTCCGATCTGAGCCATTATTAAGGCGGCAACTGGGCCCTGCATTAAAGCCAAATTCAGAGTGGTCTCTGGCCTCTTCTACATGTGGTAATAGAGCTCTGAATAGAGATCGCTTTTGCTAAAGGAACACAGAACTTAAGACTCCTTTTTGATATCTCTCCCTACAACAACTTTCAACTCACTCACTTCCATTCTTTTATAAATGTACTGACGTGTTAGAACCATTTACCTCCCAACGAATCAATTACTCTCCCCAGCTCTGAAGGTTGCCTATATTGTAAGTGACTTTTCATGCACGGGCTTTGTCTATTTCAAAATTAACTTAATCATGCACTCTTCATAAAAACTATGCATGACTCATTTGTCCTGTCAGTCACTTCTGCTCTGACCTTTGTTTGTAATTAAGAGCAGAAACTTTGGACAATTTTCCTCCTTAGCCCAGTGACACCGTGCCCAATTATTATCTCCTTACACTCCCTTAATCAATCTATATCAGAAACCAATCATAGAAGGTTTCTGATCCTTACAGTTAAATAATTTTATGATATAAAACCACTAGACTATTGGACAAATCTGTTTGAATTATTTTAAAATTAATTCAATAATGAATTATACTTAGAAAAATTGCCATATTCTATATTGCCAATGAATCCAAAGTTTTTTTTTTGCAAACATTAAGATATTAATAATGTGCTATTATTTGAAAATTAAATATTTAACGTCCAGGTCTTTGCAAAATTCATAGAGTCATACAGCATGGAAACAGACCCTGTGGTCCAACTAGTCCGTGCCGAACATAATCCAAACTAAACTAGTCCCACCTGCCTGCTTGTGGCCCATATCACTCCAAACCTTTCTTATTCGTGTACTTACCAAAATGTCTTTAAAATGTTGTAATTGTACCCACATCCACCACCTCCTCAGGAAGTTTATTCTACACATGAATCACTCTCTGTGTAAAACATTTGCCAATCATTTCTTTTTAAAATCTCTCTCCTGTCACCATAAAAATGTGCCCCCAGTCTTAAAATTCTCTATCCTAGGGAAAAGACAACAACAAATAGATCAAATACCCCTCATTATTTTGTAAATTTCTATAAAGTCGCCTCTCGACCGCGACCGATTTTAATGGTCCCTGCAGTTCAGAGTAATAAATTGCTTCTGATAGATATGATGCAGTGCTATTTAAATAGAGGTTTTTATTTCTTTTCTTTATTAATAGTCACCTATGTGTTTTGACAACAGTGAAATAATGATGTGCACACATGAAAGAACTGCGACTCAATCATGTTTATTATTTAACATTGCACTAAAAAACCAAAAAGCAATGGTTGTATTCCTTGGAAAAATCTTAGACAGGGATCATTATCAGGAGGGCATTGCAAGTGGTTCAATCTGTTGGCTGCTCTGGTGTTAAAATGCATTTGTACAATCTGAATGTAGTCACAGGTCTACAATGTCAACTAAATTTTCGATGCAGCAGAGCAGGGGAGTTGTAGGGTGGGAGGAGGTAGGCAGTGAGTGGTAGTTGTCGTCAGACTAGTGCAACATGATGTAACGGTTCTAAAGGAGTTAAGTTCATATTGTATTGAGGTCATGTATACTGTTGATGTCACATAATGATTTTGGGTCAGACAGTGAGTCCTTCACCAGTCTTTATAGGGATCAGATGTATTCTGCAAGGCCTCAGTGAACCTTAGTAGTCATGCATGACTACTATGTAGCTATATTTATTGCTGTCATACAATAAACCATTAAATGAAATACAGTGATGCTTCTGAAAAGATTCTGTGGTGGCATATCCTCTACCAGAGATCAGAGATCAATAGACAGGCTCTAGATAAAATATCTACAAAATTGTGGCAGCAAACTAGGCAGCAGAGAAATATGCCCATTAGTGGCAATCAAGATAACTCGAGTTTGGACTGAGACAGCTGGGCTCAGGCAAGATAACTCGAGTTTGGACTGAGACAGCTGGGCTCAGGCAAGATAACTCGAGTTTGGACTGAGACAGCTGGGCTCAGGCAAGATGTTGGGCAGAGAAAAGGCAGTTTTACTTTGGTGCTATATTTCACTTAGGAAAACAGGATGCTTAAAGTTTTAGCTTCCACACCAAAATCCAGCACTTTGCATTTAAAATAAGTCAATTAGCAACAATTTTGTAACTCACTGCTGTGTTGTACTAAAGCAGGCACGATTTTCTTCCTTGAAGCTCTCCCGATTGACTGCCATGAGAGGGAGATTGGTACAAAAGCCATTTGCATGTGTATGATGATGAATTTTAATATCGTTGCTGTAAATTCTGACTATGTTTCCAGGTTCTACAGTGCTCTAATGAGGAATCCTTAACAGGACTTGAGGCTGCAAGAAAAGCCTACAGGTTTTAACTCAGAGATAGTAGGAACTGCAGATGCTGGAGAATCTGAGATAACAAGGTGTAGAGCTGGATGAACACAGCAGGCCAAGCAGCATCATAGGAGCTGATTATGGATGCCAGGAGAATTGGGAGAGTTCCTTCTGCATTCAGATTAAGAGTAGAGCTGCAGCTGACCCACATTCAGCCTATCTGAATCACTTCCCTGACTGGGGGCTCTTGTGGTGCAGTGGTACTGCCCCTATCTCTGAGCCTGAAGGCCTGGGTTCAAGTCCCACTTACTCCACATGTGTGTAATAACATCTTTGAATAGTTTAATTAGAAAATCTCATCTTCCCTAATTCACTCATACCTATCCCAACACATCATGACACACCTCCTTGGGAGTTGAGACTTGATCCTGGGCACTCCGACAGAATGGCAGGGACCCTACCACTGTGCCACAAGATCCCACCTGACTCATATGTATTCTTTTATTGATTCTGAAAAAAAAACAAGTTAGGCATTTAGGTACTCCTGAATTATTTAGAAATTTATCCTATAGTGCTATCTTGCAGCTAATTGCAAACCTCTGGTCAGTTAAACAAACTTGTTCTAACAATCATCTCACAACTTCCAACCATTACATTTTAAAAATTATGTTTAGATTTTTAGTCAGCTATGAAGCTATAGACAAAACAAATGAAATCTAGGTTACATTTACAGGACTTCCAACGACAAAACAAAATACTATATTGGCCTTGTTGATGATGTTCATTTGGTGTCCAGTTTTGAGGCTCTGGAAAAAGTTGAGCAGGAACGCCACAAGAAACTTAAAACACTTCAGCTACATTGAAAACCTTAAAGTTTACATCATTGCATTTACTTCAGAGAAGCATAAACTTGTTGTGGTTGGTTGGCTCGCCGAGCTGGTGCATTGTTCCGCAGAAGTTTCATTACCCTGCTGGATAACATCATCAGTGCAGCCTCTGATGAAGCACTGTTGTGTTTTCCTGCCTATTATTTGAACTCTGGTGTCTGTCGGGCTGGATTACCTCACTTCCGGTTTTCCTTTGCAGTGGAGTGTATATGGGATCGAGCTCTACGTGTTTATTGGTGGCTTTCTTAGTGGAGTACCAGGCTTCTAGGAATTCTTGTGCTTGTTTCAACACAACAGTGCTTCATCAGAGGCTGCACTGATGATGTTACCCAGCAGGGTAATGAAACGTCTGTGGAACAGTGAACCAGCTCGGCGAGCCACAAATCTACTCTAAAAGCATAAAGTTGGGCAATTTGATACAGGTCCAAAAAGTAATGAAAGGACTAGATAGTTTGCACATTGAAAAATTATTTGCATTGGCTAAGTTACTGAGGGCTGGTGCTGTAGGGTGGGTGTTGGTGGCAGTCAGTTATCACATTTATCAGCTATACAAGGGAAAAAGATAGGTTTTCTTTTTCCAGAGGAGAATAAACATTAGGAACAAGGGTCACTGGACCCAAAACATTAACTCTGTTTTCTCCTTCACAGATGCTGCCAGACCTGCTGACCTTTTCCAGCAACTTTGTTTTTGTTCCTGATTTATAGCATCTGCAGTTCTTTTGGTTTTTATGAGGAACAAGTTACTGTTTTGCATTGGTGTGTCATATGTAGACAGTCATGAAAACTGAGCTGGCGATTGCACAATATAGGGATGACCCCATGACAAAAGTTACTCAGCTCTGTACCACCACTAGCAAATCTCAGCAGCTGTAGTGTCTTTGCAAAGAATTATCCTCAGGTTTCTGAAATAAAACCTGACTAGTACCTGAAAAATACACAAAGATTAGGCTACAAATAAGATATTAACTACTCTTTGTTCAAAATTTGAGAAATCAGTCTCAATATTATTACCTCTATTGCTGCAAAGTGACCAGAGTAGACAAATGATAAAGTCATCAAGGGAAAAAATTAGAGCAAGATGCTGAGAAAAAGCTGAAGTAACATCATTACTAAATTATTTAGCTGGAATGCTTTAGGTAAGAGTGGCATTCCTGGGACAAATTTACTTCCTTTTGCTAATTTCAATGAAAACCTAGAAATATCAAACTGCTTTATGCTCACACATATTTGACACAACTAGATGTACATGAAACCATAGGAGTGTTACTTAGAATTTTGCCATTAAAATTAATAATTTTGTAGCAAGGATTGTTTAAAATTTAATGAAGCATGCAAAGTTTAGGCTCAATACCTTTATATGGTTGGGCTTTTTGAACTCTTCAATGAGATGATACACAACCCATAATTAAACATTATTATTTCAACATGCCAAAAAGAAAAAAAAAGTGATATACTCCCCAAACATTTGTGTCTACACTTCAGGCATCTGGTAGGTTGACACGGAGAACTAGTGTTCACTTAGTAGAATGTGTACATTTCACATTTCTAAAATGCAAATGAATATGACACTCACCTTCCAACAATGAGCTGAGAGATAGCACTACAAACTGGCTGGTAGGGGTGAACTCAATGCAATGATTGATCTTTTCAGCTCCTTATTGTATGCGAGTAGTTTCTTGAATCTTAAGAACACGGCGGGAAATAAATCCTAATATGTATTATTTAATAGTGGATTTGCAAAAGGGAAATTTTGACCCAGCATCTCTGATTCTCCAGTACACAGTTACAAAGGCTAACCAAAGTTGTAGATCAGGTTTTGGCCCATATCAGGTTTTAATTTGCTGCCACCAGCAACTGGTTTTCTTTTACTTGTATAAAAGTGCATACTGAACTCCCTTCATCGGATTACACATTTGACACAACTAAATGTATGACGAACCATCAGTGTTACTTAGAATTTTGCTATTAAAATTAATTTGCTTTGTAGCATGGGTTGTTTCAAAAAGGTAATAAGATATTTTTGTCTGTTGCACTGTTCATTTAAACACTGGTGGACTTCTCTTCTGAAATTGGTGATTCAATTAAATTGTATGTTAAACACTATGGATAGCCTCATCAACTGAGGAGAAATCTGATAGACTTCCTGTTCCTGACTGTAATCATCCAGCACCGCTTGTTTCATCAGTCTTGGCTGTGATGTATACCAGGGGAAAAGAAAAGAGATTTGCAATAATTATTTGAGGATTACAGCAGAGAAAAAGTTCAGAAGATAAAGTACTGAGCATTGGGTAATGTCTATGCAACTACATTTAGACTAGAAGCAACACCTGCAGAAGAGGACAGAAGGAAAAAATAAAACTCCAACACAATTCACAGGACATTGGAGAAATGAAAAATATGCAATTTTTAAACATATTCACTCGTAGTCACTTGATATATATTATAAAATGAAACAAAAATGAACACAAACTGGATGTAACTTTATACTTTTGGCAGAGTTACAGAAAGTATCATAGTAGGTAGGCCTTTACATGCTGGTAAGTTACATTTCATTAATGACAGACTGTAGAATCAGGATCCTATGAAATAATATTTATAGCAAAAACAAAAGTAGTTCTTTTTGTAGTGACAAAGAGAAGGATATTCTTATTGTAATATGGAGCCACGTGCCAAATGTCACTTCCTTCTCACATATTCTCGGTTAAAGCTCAGGATTCAACATATGTATAATTGATTGTAAAACGCAATGTTTAAGTCACTTTCAGCAAAACAAAAATGATGGAAGTTAATTGTCAAAAGAAACAAATTCTCTAATGTGAACAATCCTACTCCAAACCATATCTGCACAATCCGCAGATAACACGGTGTAGAGCTGGATGAACACAGCAGGCCAAGCAGCATCAGTCTTGGCTCAGAGGAGCAGGAAAGCTGACGTTTCCGGTCGAGACCCTTCTTCAGAATCTTCTGCACAATCTGCACCTTGGTTAACACAAATAAAAGCAGTGCCATATACTCACCGGCTTTATTATTCAAGGTCAAACCATTAACTTTTGATGTTTTTTGTAAGAGAGTAGGCTGCAAAATACGAGATTCACCGTCTTATGTCATTAAAAGATTAAGAAAAATTGTGGTGAGAGAGATTCCACGTAATGTGTTCACAATGCATTATCTAGACAGCACATCTATTATGGCATCTCAAGTCTAAGCCTTTTGAAGTCGCATTCAGCTTGAATTGTCCAGTTGTGCAATTTAAGACACAAGTATCTGTATGCAGAACAACCTTTCACACGCTTGCTTATCAAGAACCCATTGACATCTGCCTTAAAAATATCCGGAACAGGTTGGAAGCAGAGCTCCAAAGACTCTCAATGTTCTCTAATATTCTAGGGAGCCAGGTTCAAGTCATGCTATGGCAAATGGTGGAATTTGAATTCAATTTAACAAACTGGGATTAAGAATCTACTGATGACCACAAAACTGAATGATTGTAATAAGGGCAGTCAGGTGGACCTCAAAATATGAGTTCCCTGACTATACCAGGTTAAAATCCCCAAATCAGAGAACCCTGGCTGACAGGTATAAACAGGAGTGTAAGACATCCTGTCACTCAGAGCTGGCTTTGAGGGAGCTGGATCAGTGTCGAGGACTTTCCATGTGTAAATAAAGGGTGACTTAGTAACGGGATACTGGCCACTGTGGAGTTATTTGGAACCATTGTTGATTGTTGGAAAAACCTTTAGGGAGGGAAATCTGCCATGCTCACCTGGTCTAGCCCACATGTGACTCCAGATCCCCAGCAGTATGGCTGACTCTCAACTGCCCTGTGAAATGGCCTAGGCAAGTCACTTAGTTGTACCAATCACTGCGAAGTTTCAAAGGAATGAAACTGGACTGACCACCTGGAATCGAACTAGGCACCAGTTAAAGTCAGAAACAGCCCTGCTGACCCTGCAAAGTCCTCCTTCCTAACATCTGGGGGCAAGTGCCAGAATTGCCTAACAGACTAGTAAAGCAACATTCTAACATTGTCATACTCACAGAATCATACCTTACAGACAATGTCTCAGACACTACTATTGTCATCCCTGGCTATGTACTGTCCTACCAGCAGGAAAGATCCAGAGATGGTGGCACAGTGGTAGACAGTCGGGAGGGAGTTACTCTGGGAGTCCTCAACATTGACTCTGGACCTCATGGAGTCTCACGGCTTCAGGTTAAACATGGGCAAGGAAACCTCTGCTTATTACATACCATCTTCCCTTGGCTGAAGAATCAGTACTCCATGTTGAGCAACACTTGGAGGGAGCAACGCGGGTGGCAAGGGCACAAAATGTACTCTGGGTGAGGGATTTCAATGTCCACCACTAAGTGTGGCTCAGCAGCAGCACTACTGATCAAGATGGTCGGATCCTAAAAGGACATAGATGTTAGACCGAACAAAAACAGAAGTTGCTGGAGAAGCTCTGCAGGTCTGGCAGCATCTGTGAAGAAAAAAATCAGAGTTAACATTTCAGGTCCAGTGAACCTTCCTCAGAACTGAGGAGTTGTCACCAGACCAGAAACATTAACTGATTTTTCTTCATAGATGCTGCCAAACCTGCTGAGCTTTTCCAGCAACTTCTGTTTTTGTTCCCAATATACAGCATTCGTTTTTTTTATTTAGCTGCTAGACTGGGTCTGCAGCAGGTGGCGAGGGAACCAACAAGAGGGAAAACATATTTGAAGTCATCTTTACCAACCTGCTGCAGATACATCTTTCTGTTACAATATCAGTAAGAGTGACAATCGAACTGTCCTTGTGGACATGAAGCCTCACATTTACATTGAGAATACCCTCCATTATGTTGTGAGGCATTATTAATTGGCTAAATGGGACAGACTTCAAACAGATCTAGCAACTCAAGGCTGGGCATCCATGAGGCACTCTGGGCCATCAACAGCAGAATTGTTCGCCAGCGCAATCTGCAACCTCACGGCCCGGCATATCCCCCACTCAACCATTACCATCAAGCCAGGGGATCAACCCTGGTTCAATGGACGGTGCAGAAGGGCATGGCAGACACTGGGTATACCTAAAAATGAGATGTTAAGCTGCTAAACAGGACTACTTGCATGCCAAAAAGCAAAAAGCAACAAGTGTTAGACAGAGCTAAGCGATCCCACAACCAACGGATCAGATCCAAGCTCTGCAGTCCTGCCACATCCAATCGTGAATGGTAGTGGATGATTGAACAACTCACTGGAGGAGGAGGGTCCACAAATATCCCCATCCTCAATGATGGAAGAGCTCAACACATCAGTGCAAAAGATAAGGCTGAAGCATTTGCAGCAACCTTCAGCCAGAAGTACTGAGTGGATGATTTATCTCTGCCTCCTCCAGTGGTCCCCAGCATCACAGATGCCAGTCTTCAGCCAATTTGATTCACTCCACATGATATTAAGAAACACCTGGAGGCACTGAATGCAGCAAAGGCTACGGGCCCTGATAACATTCCAGCAATAGTCCTGAAGACTTGTGTTCCAGAACATGCCACTCCCCTAACCAAGATGTTCCAGTATAGCCTCAACACCAGCATCTGACAATGTCGAAAAATACCCAGGTATGTCCCGTACACAAAGCTGGACAAATCCAACCTGGCCAATTACCGGCCCATTAGTCTACTCTCGATTGTCATAAAGCTGTCATCAATCGTGCTATCAAGCAGCATTTGCTCATCAATAGCCATTTTTAAAAACATTGCCCAGAGGGCAGTTCAGAGTCAACCACATTGCTGTGAGTCTAAAGTCACATGTAGGCCAGATCAGGTAAGAATGGCAATTTCCTTCCCTAAAGAACATTAGTGAAGTAGGTGGGTTTTTCTGACAATTGCCAATGGATTCATGGTCTTCAGATATTTTATTGAATTCAATTTCCACCATATGTTGTGGCGGGATTTGAATCCAGGTCCCCAGAATGTTATTTGTGGTCTCTGGGTTAGCAGTCCAGTGATAATATGAATAGGCTATCGCCTCCCCTATGATGCCCAGTGATGCCCAGTTTGGGTTTTGCCAAGGGCTCAGCTCTTGATCTGATTACAGGCTCAGTTCAAACAGCTGAACTCCAGAGGTGAGGTGAGAGTGACTGCCCTTGACATCAAGGCCATATTTGAGATTGATTCCAGCTTTGACACAATGAGAAACGGGGACAAACCTGCCTGAGAGTCATACCTGGCACAAAAGAAGATGATGGTGGTTGTTGGCAGTCATCTCAGTTCCAGGAGTTTCTGCAGGGGTTGCTCAGGGTAGTGCCCGAGGCTTAGCCATCTTCAGCTGCTTCATCAATGACCATCCCTCCAGCATAAGGTCAAAAGTGGGGATGTTTGCCAATGGTTGCATAATGTTCAACACAATTTGCAACTCCGTAGATGCTGAAGCAGTCCAAGTTCAAATGCAATAAGATCTGGACAATACCCAGGCTTGGGCTAACAAGTGACAAGTAATATTCACACCACAAATGCCAGGCAATGACCATCTTCATCAAGAGACATTCAAATCACTGCCCCTTGATTTTCAATAGTGTTATTATCACTGAGGCCCCCCACTATCAAAATCCTGGGGGTTACCATTGTCCAGAAACTCTCCTAGACTAGCCATATAAATACAGTGGCTATAAAAAACAAGTTAGAGGCTATGAATACTGCGGCGAGTAACTCACCTCTGACTCCCCAAGCCTGTCCATCATCTACAAGCCACAAGTCAGGAGTATGATGGAATACTCCCCACATAAGTGAGCCCCAACAACACTCAAGAAGCTTGACACCATCCACCAAGCAGCCAACTTGACTGGCACCACATCCACAAATATCCACATCGTCTACTACCAGAGCACAGTAGCAGCAGTGTGTACTATCCACAAGATGCACTGCAGAAATTCACCAAAGATCTTTACACAGCACCTTCCAAACCCATGACCAATTCCATTTTGTCGAACAAAGGCTATAGATACATGGAAACACTACCACCTTAAAGTTCCCCTCCAAGTCGTCATCTTCACTTGAAAATATATTGCCATTCTTCCTTTGTTGGGTCAAAATCCTGGAACTTCCTCCCAAATGGCATTGTGGGTCTACCTACAGCACATGGACTGCAATGATTTATGAAGGCAGTTCACCTCCACCTTCTCAAGGGACGGACAACAACTGCTGGCCAGTCAGCGATGCCTGCATCTGATGAGTGAAAAACAAAATTTCAGAGACCATTCTTCAAAACAGGTGGCAACAGTTTTCCAAAGACTCCCAACTCTCGAGAAAAAAAAAGGACAACCTCTTATTTTAGACAGTGACCCATAGTTCTAGATTCTTCCATAAAAGGAAACATCCTTTCCACATTCAAGATGTCAAGCTTCCCAAGGATCTCATACGTTTCAAACAAATCACCTCTCAGGCTAAGCTTCAGTGAATACAATCCTAGCCTGTACAACCTTTCTTCATATGACAATTCTGGGGGTTATGTCCAATGAACCTGGACAAACTGCTTCCAATGTAATTATACTCTTCCTTAAATAAGGAGACCAATATTGTCCGTAGCACTCCAGATAAAATCTCACCAATGCCCTGTATGAGATTATCTTGACTATTTTTGTATTCCATTCCCTTTATATTAAACAATAACATTCTACTGGCTTTCCTAATTACTTACTGCACCTGCATACCAACCTCCTGTGATTCATGCACTGAGACAACAGATGCATCTCACACCACTAAAGTCATTCTTGCTTATATACATATTCTTCTGCCAAAATGGACGTTTTCACATTTTCCCACAATGTACATAATTTGCCATATCTTTGGCTAATTATTTCACCTGTTGATGTAATTTTGTGGCCTCCATATGTCCTCTTCATAATTACTTTGCTACTAATTTTTGTGTTGTCAGCCAATTTAACAACCATATCTATACTTGCTGAACATATAATGGCACAAAGGCAGTAAGACTTTCATCTGCGCTATATATCCTGGGAGCTACCATGGGAGTGATACACTAGAGAAGCCAGTTTACTGTCACTAAGTTCTGCAGGCCAAACCAGGAGACATATCCTCTCCAAACATGGCTGATGGAACCCGATCCAGGACAAAAAGGTACAAAGCTGCTCACGCTTCTATCAAGGACATTGTGGAATGGACCAGACATCTTGAAGATGAGGATCTGATACTTGGACCACTCCAACGGGCCCTGCAGTACAGCTCAGCAAGGGTATCTCATATCATTGTAGCATGCCATACCAACAACAATTAGAGCTAACAAAGGGGGCAGGGATACAGAAGTAGGTGATTGACTGCAATCATCTCATGAAAGGAATGAGAATGAGGATCAGGAGGGACATGCACGATAACGTGACAGAGCAAATGTATCTTTGAACACAAGAAGCTAGGAAGGACTTAATTGTAACCTGCTTCCAGGAAGACAGTGCCACTACTTTCATCATTGCAACGTATGATGAGACTGCACATCTCTTACGTAGGTACAACTTACCAGGTCTAATAGTGACAAGTTTATTTATAACTGACCGTCACCGATGCCACTTATTTGCCCTCACCAAACTTTTTCTTCCTCTCCCTCCAAATATGTCTAAATGCAGACCAAATTCCACAGCTGGGATGGAGGGAGCCAGCTCTGTGGTTGCCTGGAACACTTAGGTGGTAGTCCCTTGGGCTGTTTGGGCCTAGAAAGCCAAGTCCTACTGAGAGTCTGCTGCCGGGATATATAAACAGTGAATTGCTTGCTGTTTCTATGCATGCCTGCATTTTTGGGAAGCTGTTTATGACATTAATATTTGATGGCAAAATTTGGTTTTTTTTCCTAACACTAACAGGTACTCAATCCCTGAGAAATATTACTCAAATCTCAGCTCTTTAATGTCTTACTTAACTGACTCTTCATAGTTCTCTGCCTTGAACTGCTGCAATTTCATTGTTCCTTTCTGAGTCTGCTGATATGAACATTTTCGAAGTCTAATGGCCTAACCTCTTTACAGATTTAAAAATTTGAAGATTTCTATACAAATTCTCCTGGTGCGGAAACTTCACAAAATAAAATCACACTGCCAGTATAACTGAACTGACTTGATTCTGCTGCTGGGAGGAAATTGTTCTCCCTTCTGAACTCCTGATCCTACTGAAGTCAAAACAAAGCTAGTAACCCTGATCTATTTCTGTTTCTATGTCTATCATAAACTCCCATCATTGCTAATGTCTGAGGGTGGAGGAGGAGTTTTGCTGAGAAATCCATGGGATCACATTTGCTATTTGAAGTATTTTGTAGGGTGTTTGGCCATGGTTTGTCTGTTACCCACATTTGGCTTGTATTAAGTATAGGATATCAGAATACAAGTCATACCTACCTCTGCATAGTGTAAACATTTTTCTGTCAAAAATCTTTGCATATTTGTATGGGTAAGACGTGCTCAGTGAGTGAGTAGAAAATGAGAATGCAGGAAGGGTTCAGAGGTTAGGAGGATAAGGTGCATTCAACAGAGAAAGTTGTAGTCCATGAACTTCGGTGAGAGCTGTGTGGACTGGTAGGGTTAGCATCAGCGATGGCCCTGCAAGTGTGAAGTAGCAGAAAGAAGATAGAGATTTGCTGTAGCAGAGCACAAAAGATTACGAGCCTATTTTCTGCACTACTGTGCATTACGTTTCACCAAGGGCACAGCACTAACTCAGGTTGGTCTCTCAGTCCATGCTGTTGAGTCAGTTGTAATGTCCTCTTCTGGCAGTCAGTAGGATAAAGAACTGACGACTTCTCCTCGATCCTATCCACCAGCACCTCCAGGTTCCTGTCAGGACAGCAGCTTCCCCTGCTGCACCTTGACCTCAACTATAAATTGAAGAGCAACAAAGTGAGAATCTAGCTTGTGGTGTCTAAAGTGGTGTGTACATTTAAAGCAGATTTAATTATGTCACTAGCGATGTGAACATTGGAAGGTCCAGGCAGTGGCAAGCACTTTGTCTCAACTAATTCAAAATAGGAACATTCAGAATTTTAGTTGTAAGAAAATAGCTACTCTTTGATGAAAAAAACCTGGCTGAACTGTTTTAATACAAAATAAGATATGAATCTTCAGCCTATACAACTGGCCAGATCGTCACCCAGATTACATTTAAATTGGTTACGTCCAGTGGAGTAGGACTATAAAGCAACTGGTGCACCTCTCCAACCCGGAGTTGTATAAAGAACCAGTGGAATCAGTCATTTTTCTACAGGTGAAGTGACAAATTAGATCTAATTTTAATGTCTTCTACTGAAGAGAGGTTATTCAGCTATATTTAATATTTGTGTTGGCCCTAACAGAATGCTATCCTATTCTGTGCTGAGGAGGAAAAGAAATTCAAAAATCAAACTAGATCACTTTGATACTGGATACCTTGGCATATCAGCCAGAAATTTGAAAAACAAAATTAAAATACAAGGAAAAATGTAACAAAATTCTAACGTAAATTAAGTGGTTCAGATAACAAGATTATGTTTTTCAACAGTAGAGAATCGATTATGCATTGACATGAACATTTGGTGTATCATCTTGTATTATGCTTAAAATAAAATTCACATCACTCCAGTTGAAAACACAGGATACTAATGCACTTCAGATTAAGTTACATTTCATATTTTCATCCTCGCCATCACAATCCATACTGCCAGCAAAAGACATTCATCAAAATCTGGACAAGAACTCTGTCGAAAAGCTTTACTTATCTACAGAACAAAACGTAGTGTTTTGTAACAATGCTCAGGTTAAGAAAGCAATCGCATTTTTCTTCAGGTGATTTACACTTCCCCAACCCATCAGTTTACGATTAACTCTTAACACACTGAAACATCGATGCAAATCAACTCAGAAAAATTTAAAAATTTCTACAAGACGTTTAAACAGGCCTTAACATAATAATTTATATAATTCAAACAAGGGGATTTAAAAAATACATCTTGTGTCAGATAAGCAAATACTCAAAACAAAGAAAATATGAAATGAGAAAAGTTAGCTAACAATGCAGGTTTTAAGAATTGTGCAGTTGATTACGGGGAATTTCAATGTCACAACTGAAAGTGACAACTCATTTATTTACTAAAACTCAACTCAAATGTATTTTTCACAAAAGAACCTCCTTGGTGGGAAACAAGGTACAACAGGTGTACAAAATAAAAACCTATCTTTACAGCCAAATTCTATATTTACTACCCATGTTCCATGTCAGTTTATTGACGATTTTAATTTCACAAATAAAACAAAGTTACAGCACAAATTTTACTTAAAATTTCTCTTTCATTTAAATAAGTTTATACATCCAGTTTACATATCCACATTTGCCATTTGCATTGTCTTTGGTTTTACCTTTGTATCAACTGATTCACAGTCATTTAATCTTGTAACGGGATTTCTTCTAATCCTGTGAAAAACCTATTAACCTCTGGTATTTTGTCATTATTATACTGCAATACTAGCTTTGCACCAGCCCCTATTTTAAATGATTCAGACCAACACCACATCAATACCACTGAAATGAAAAGAAAGCAGGGCACTGGATATGAAAGCATAGTTGTTTACCAGTTTGGGAACCATACATTAGAAAGGGTAATGGAGGTGTAGAAAAGACCTAACATACATTCCCTAGAAATCCAGGGACAAGCAGATAGACTCATGTGAAATGTATAAAATTACAGACCAATATCAGACGGCAATGAGTGAATTAATTAGCCATTAATGCCAGAAAGTAGTGAAACAAAGAACATATTTGAAGACTTTTTTTCACGCAAAGGATTCTTAGAATTTGGAATATGTTACTGCAAGTGTGTACTGAAACTGATTCAAACGTACTATTTAAAAGCAAGTTAGAATAATATTGAAAAGAACAGGAAGTTTAGAGGAGATAAGCCCAGCATGAAGTTAGCACCGGAAGGGCTACAAAGGCCTCCCTCAGTTGGTATATTTCTAGGATTTTGTACGCTTACGGTTATGTGCACTATTTTCTTCATGCTGAAATAGCTATTAAAATTTTAATACTCCATAAGGAGCTAATAGTTTTACTAGCTTTTACATTATTGCCTTAAACTTGTCAATCAGCAACAACTTTTTCATACTAAAGGCAATGTATACAATGCTTAGAAAGAGAAGGTCACCATCAGGAATATTTAGCTGACGGATCAGGATTTCCAAAGGTTCTGCTCTAATGAGTGCTGCCTGTAATTCTTGTCTCACCCTGAACATTTCTCCTGAAAGGGAGAGCTGGAAAGAATCAACAGTGCTTTCAAGAGCAAACACATTCAAAAGGAGTTCCCAATGTTGAAGCATGCATGTGTGTCAAGGTTAGATGAAGTGGAACAGGCAAAATCACTGTACATGGTAATAATGACATCATCCCACCAGTCCTGCTACTTCTAATAGAGGTTGGGTGTCTTGGGGGGCAGGGGTGGAATAAAGTTGCACAGGAACTGCTGTTCCCACTTTCACTACATGAAAAGAGTGAGTCAGAAAAATGAGTCAGAGCAGCTCTACTGGTCTGGAGATGGCTAGGGCCTATTATTAAACTTCTTACAGCTCGCTGGAGAAGCAGTCCAGAACTCAGTGTTTGCTCATTTATTCTCAAAAAAGAGATATTACAAATGTAGACCCCTGTAACTCCCAAACCTACCACAGTGACCTTATCACCATGAACTCATAAACAAGTTAAACAATTAACTATCCCTTAAAGGATCACTGTTAAAATAAATTGAAAGGAATCTTTAATTACAAAGTCATTATTCCGAGTGATAATGCAAAACCCACAGGTTGTTCAGGGCCTCAAGTATACCAGCAGAAACTCTGCTCCCTCTCCAAGAGCACCCAGTCACAGATGCAACTACAAAAGGGAGGCAGACACCCTTGTCAAACAATCTTAATATCTCTTTAATGCTCCTTTAAGTGCCAATAAACCAATTAAACAGAACTAACTTGTAGCAGCCACCCTCAGAAGGGACATTAGAACAAAAATTAAAATTAAAATTGCAAAGCTGCAAATTGGAATTAAACTTTGATGCAGGGGTTAGGAGACAGATGATGCACACCCTATAGTACTCACTCATCATGAAAAGCGTCAAGCATACCAGTGGATACCTGGCTCTGGAAAAAACTAGAAAAGGGGCAGGAAGCCATGTTGAACAATCCCAGTGTCTCTTTATACTGTTTTGAGTAGAACAATGAAACAAGTACACGAATGAAGTGTCTCTTTATATCTGCACAAGTCATCATGCAATGAGTGTCCCTAATGACCATCACCCGCACATGCAAACATAATTTATAGAGCCAACCACCACATCTTTTGAGATAACAAGCATGGGGCTGGATGAACACGGCAGGTCAAGCAGCATCATAGGAGCAGGAAAACTCGACGTTTCGGGCCTAAACCCTTCATCAGAAAATTTCTGATGAAGGGT
>JAHRHZ010000263.1:15138574-15159051 GCA_024137785.1 Ginglymostoma cirratum | reverse complement strand
TTTCTGATGAAGGGTTTAGGCCCGAAACGTCGAGTTTTCCTGCTCCTATGATGCTGCTTGACCTGCCGTGTTCATCCAGCCCCATGCTTGTTATCTCGGATTCTCTAGCATCTGCAGTACCTTTTATCTCTGAACCACATCTTTTGTATGAGAATGGTCATAGGTACCTGCAAACAGTTGTATAATTGTACTAGAAACAAACAAATTTCTGGAAAAGCTCAGTAGGTCTGGCACCAAATGTGAAGGGAAATCAGAGGTAGCGTTTCAGGTCGAGTGGCCCTTCGTTAGAACTGACGGTAGCTAGGAAAATGTTGGTTTATAAGCAGAAGATAGGGTAGGGGCAAGAGGGTAAAGAGGAAACAAAAGGTGTGACAGAGTCCAAAACAACTGGCACTATTTTAGGTTTGGTGCTTTAACAATAAGTGGATGGAAGTTATTTATGTTAACAGCCAGATTTTGTATTGATCATGCCATCTGTACTAACTCCTGAGTTACATGACCAAACTATATTAGTATATATTTCATAAAGACGAATCGTACCTCAAACAACGTGTTCAAATTTGTACAATAAATTATAGACATGATGATAATGAATTAAAACTGCATTAGAACCAATGCTGCCATGGCTTCTTAGTCAATTTCGCCCTTCTTCCCCTAACAGTGGTTCATGTAAGGATACAGGTACACAGAGGATAGGCTGCTTTCTGGTACATTGTGCATATGAAGGTATGGGTGGTGCAGATTTGCAGGCTAAATCAATAGCAGATGGTTTTACTGCCAAGCGTGATTCCCACTTTCACTACATAGAAAAAATGAGTCAGAGCAGCTCTTCTGCTCTGGAGATGGCCAGGGCCTATTATTAAACTTCTTACAGCTCGCTGGAGAAGCAGACCAGAACTCTGTTTGCTCATTTATTCTCAAAAGAGATATTACAAATGTACAATCACAACGATACACTTCCTAGTAGGGATCATGTGATAAAAATCAGAAACAAAAAATCGTAGCTGTTTTCCTCCTCACCATTTGTCCATGATGGCTAGGTCTAATTTTGGTTCATAGTTACATTTGAGGCTAAGACTTGCTGGAAGAGGTCAGAGGCGGGGAATTTCGGGGTGAGTAACTTATCTCCTTTCTCCCCACCCCCTTCCACCTTCTACAACACAGGATTCAGGAGCTTGACTGAATACTCTCCACACTTGCCTGGATAGGTGGCGTTCCAACAGAACACGCTTGACAACATACAGGACAAAGCAGCCTGTTTAATTGGTACCTGATCGACCTCCTTAAATATTCACTCTAATCATCGCCGATGCAACAGGAATGTTTATCATCTACAAAATGCATGTAGGAAAACATCAAGCTTTCTTTTACACCAACTTACAAAACCCATGACCTCTACAACCTATAAGAGTAAGGGTAGCAGATGTATGGAAACACTATTACCTGCAAGTTCCCCTCCAAATCACATTCTAAGTTCGAAATAATTGCTATTGCTTTCTTATCCCTGGGTCAAATTCTGGAACAAGTCTAAGTACCTTGGTGCACCTAGATCACGAGGACCATGTGGAAAAAAATTGCCTAATGTGACAAAATCTGTTGTTATTGTTTTTTTTTTTTAAAAGTAGGTACATTTGCAAGATCAGAAGAAATACTGGGATTTTTAAAAACACAACTCTGGATATAACAACCAAAACTGCATCAGATGAAGACTAAAGGGGCATTTAATACTTCCTGGGGAATTTTGGTCCTTCTTTAATTTGCAATTATTTAGAACTGACAACATTTTTTCTCTTTTCTCATGAGGGAGTAGAGGTACCATTTGGGAATATACAGTTTAAGGTCAGAGGTTATTGCTAAAATTTGGGGATAAAGAAATAACATCAGATTATACCACATTACAAAATTACATATTTTAGGGAACAAGGCAAAATTATCGGTGTTCATAAATGATCATATAATGGATTTAAGGCCTCATTTCAATATAACAATTCACATTCATTTAATGATAATTATATTGTTTTCTGCTGGCTGATTTATATTAAAATAAGAAAGTGGTCATAATTGCTGTTCACTTTCAAACATTTACTGAATTGGACTGAGAGTTTCCTGTCTTGACAATTTCAAATTTCTTTCATGATTGACCTAATTAATATCTGAATTGATTTATTTTTCAACATAACATCATGATTTGGGTAGGAGAGATTTTTTGATACATTAATTCCTAACTTAGCCATAGAAACCTGTTTTCATTTGAAAAAAATAAAAATTAAAAATACATTCAGTCAGCTAATTGCAAATGAATGAAATGTTAAATTTCTGTTTTTGCAAACAGCAATGATGAATAAAGACAAGTTCCATCATGTTGCATCGTGGGCAAATAACCTACTCAATTCTCAGTGACCGGCTTTCAGTTCTTGTCTGAAACGTGGTGTCGAGGGAATGG
Source organism: Ginglymostoma cirratum (assembly GCA_024137785.1). Lineage (NCBI taxonomy): Eukaryota > Metazoa > Chordata > Chondrichthyes > Orectolobiformes > Ginglymostomatidae > Ginglymostoma > Ginglymostoma cirratum. Next base: position 15,156,608 of record JAHRHZ010000263.1, on the reverse strand, counting down.
AGAAATTATGTAAAAGACGTTTAGTGCGTTAAGCTTTGATTTTTATTTTTTCAAATGAAAACAGATTTCTATGGCTAAGTTTGGAAGTCATGTATCAAAAAAATCTCTCCCACCCAAATCATGATGATATGTTGAAAAATAAATCAATTCAGATATTAATTAGGTCAATCATGAAAGCAATTTGAAATGGTCAAGACAGGAAACTCTCAATCCAATTCAGTAAATGTTTGAAAGTGAACAGCAATTATGACCATTTTCTTATTTTTATATTAATCAACCAGCAGAAAACAAACAGAAAAAACAGAAGTCATGTTACACTAGCTACTTTGGTCAATTTCTGTTTTAAAATTACTGCAGCTAGAGAAATGAGGAATTGATGCACAACTGTTTGAAATCAAAACAATGAGAACAAGAACTGCAATTAGAAGCTAGTTTTCTCTATTGTATCCAGTTGGCTGAAAAGTTCAGCACTTATCACCTCCTTATGCTTAGAGGTGGATAAGCGGTGAGTTAGGTATGTTTGCAACAGACTAAGAGAAAGATTTCAATGCCTGTGACATGCAAAATAGTGCGTCCCCACCTCCCTAACCTGTCCTTCCTCCCACCTCAAGCCCCACCCCCATCTCCTACCTACTAGCCTCATCCCACCCCCTTGACCTGTCCGTCCTCCCTGCACTGACCTATGCCCTCCCTAATTCCCCACCTACACTCACCATGACTGGCTCCAACCCCACCTCTTTGACCTGTCTGTCTCCTCTCCACCTATCCTCTCCTTTATCCATCTTCTATCCGCCTCCCCCTCTCTCCCTATTTATTTCAGAATCCCCTTCCCCTCCCCCATTTCTGAAGAAGGGTCTAGGCCCGAAATGTCAGCTTTCCTGCTCCTCTGACGCTGCTGGGCCTGCTGTGTTCATCCAGCTCTACACCTTGTTACCTCAATTATTATTGAACTTGCTCAACACGATCAGCTATAATGAACCAAACAAATAACGAAACAATATTTGATTTTCACCAATGATCCTACATCTTAAACAGTACCTTTTGATATTTAACATGCAGGTAAATTGACATTTTTATGTAATGTATGTTTATAGCCCATAGACCATTAAAATGGATTCACTTAAACCAAATCTGATAAGCAAATAACTGGATTTAAAGAACTTCCTAATTTACATACTCGATTGCATGTTAACATTACATTTCAGAACTGAAGGGAGGACTGGTATGCTTACGGTTTGTAGCCAATTCAGCACATTGCACACAGTACGTAGACATAACAGAGTCCTGTTTAAATGATATCTATGTTGTATGTTGTGCTAAAACCAGCACCAGTCAGTGCAAGGAAAAGAGCAAAATGCATACAAAGACTGGTTGACTTACAAGAATGAGAAGTTCAGTACTGCCTCTTGGAGAATTAAAAGCTTTTTAATGTTAAAACTTTCAAATTTGTCTGTTATTGGCAATATTCAAGTGTTTTTGTAAGTCACAACTGTAGCAATACTATGTTTGCCCCTTTGATTACGCATTCGCCATTCTCATCTCCAGTCCACAGTGCAAATACAGAAAGGACCTAGTTCAATGACCACAATAGCCTTGCCATTTTTCAAAATAAAAAGGCAGCATTTTGTAACTGTAAACCGTAACATTGAAAGCTACAAGCAAAACAGCAACATGCCATGCCACAGAACATGTTTACTATTTATTAGCTTCCACATTAGCCAAACACTAAACAGAAGAAGGTATAGTGCAGGGCTTTGGCTAACATCTTTGTGCATATATCAGCCTATATGATAAATATTCAGGAAATGCACTCCACTACTGCAGAAATGTAGACATTAGCACAGTGATTGCTCGCGGCAGTTCAACTTTTTGGAGATTATTAACAGCAAATTTCTGTTCTCATTCATTGCAGAATATTTTCACATCTTTCTTCACTGTTTCAACCGCTGTATTCGTTTTCCACAGCCACTTCACTAAACAAGTAAGGACACCAAATCTTGAAAGATATTCATCTTTCACGTGAATTAATTAAAACCTATTGAATTAAAGAACTGCATAAGACAAACAAAACTCTACTTCTAAAACATTTCATAATTTAAGCCAAGAATACTTCTCACATCCCCAGAAACCATTCACTTATTTCCGAGTTGATTAAACCTTATTTAGAGCATTATTTTGGGCAAATGGTTCATATCAAACATACATGTTAATTAAACCTTTAGTTATACACATCAGTTTCTCTGACAGATTGCCAGTCTTACAGTAAGGCAACAAGTCCCAAAAATAAAACTTGATTTTACTGTGCAAAAAATACACTCTTACTATTAAAGTCTGCAGTTATAGATAAAATAAAATTTGTGCATTTCATGTCAGAGAAGCTCTGTAGCCAAGTTGGGTACTTACTTTCCAATGAAATATATTCTAATCAAATCTATGCCAAGTCTAGGGTAAGCCCTAGAAGATTTGTTGGCATATCCAGATAGGCTTGCAGGAATGGCTAAAAAAGTACAATAAGCAACTCTTTGGAATAAAGGGTTCTTTCCCCTGTGATTAGCAAAAGCACCTTCTTCCAGGCTGCACAGCTTCCTCAGAAGAATGAACAACATTAGGAACCACACCACTCTTAACACCTTCCCACCCTTCCTGGATGGATATGTTGCCTTTTTTCAGCAGCTCGTATATCTCGCGGGTCAGAATGGTGAAAGATTCCTCCACGTTCATCGAATCTTTTGCAGATGTCTCTATGTATTTCATACCAGATACAGCTGCAAGTTTCTCCGCCTCCTCCTTTGAAACTTTCCTTTGGGTCGCCAAGTCACTTTTGTGTCCAACGAGCAGGAATATGATTCGAAATGGCTGGACGTGCATTTTTGCTTCTTCCAACCAGTCACGCACGTGTTCAAAAGATCTACGATTTGTGATATCAAATACAAGCAACCCACCAACTGAATTACGGTAGTAGGAACGGGTTATGGACCTGAGATCAGAAAAAAAAAAAGGAGTCAAAAAACAATTTTTCCTTTTAGAACCAGTGATCAATTACTTTAAAATTATTTTAGTGACAACATTTTACTTCTCGTTGTCAACGCAAAGTTACATGGTAAACCCCTAAAAAAAAACTCCATTAGCTAATGCTAAAAGTCCCTTATAAAAATAGTGCAAACACTCCATATGAAAACACTGTCTAGAGTTAGTTTTGATCTCAATCAGAAATCTCTTGATGCAGTTCTCTGAGGTTTCTAACAGCTGCCTTTCACCCAAGTGCCACAGATAACTGGAAGAATTCTCATAGGAATTCACTTCCATTATGTTCAGCACCATCCAAACCATGAATGTACACAGAAACAGAAAACAGGAGGAGTAAGCCATTCGACCCTTTGGCCATCCAAGGTAATCATGACTGAACATTCAACTCCGTATTCTATTCTTGCTCTCTCCCCTCACCCTTTGAGATAGTAAGGACTGCCGATGCTGGAGTCAGAGATAACACAGTGTGGAGCGGAGGAACACAGCAGGCCAAGCAGCATCAGAGGAGCAGGAAAGCTGACGTTTCAGGTCGGGACCCTTCTTCAGAAACGTCAGCTTTCCTGCTCCTCTGATGCTGCCTGGCCTGCTGTGTTCCTCCAGCTTCACACTGTGTTATTCCCTCACCCTTTGATCCTTATAGCCCTGAAAACTATATTTAACTCCTTCTTAAAAACATTCATTCACGTTTGCATCAGGCACAAACCTTGGTCTGGCTGTGGGGACATTCGTGGAAGGTGTGGGGGTGGGGCAAGGAGATGGAGGAGAATTAAATTCAGCAATAGTCCTTTCTCCTGCCTTTTATCTCGTAACATTGGCAGGAAGGCGCACCTGGAACTTTAGAGGAGGAAAGAATCAGATTTCACTTGTATATCCTCCCTTGTAATGATAACAAACCTAGGCAGTGGATCTTTTTCCTCTTCTCTTTGCAAGAAGGAAGTTAGGTTTAATGTTGACATAGCCCTGGGGGTGGGGAACCCAGACACTCAAACAAAATATTGCACCTCATCTTGTCAGCTCAGAAAACCTGCTCATATCATCAACATCAGGCTCTTTGCCTTCTCAAGAATTGATGGCCAGGTCGAATAATGCCCTCACGGACAGCTGTATTGTGCACCAGTTAGGTTGTTCAGACAATTATATTTCTTCATTGTGTTTATTACTTCATCAATTAACACTGGGCTTGCAGCTTCAGAATGTGGCATGTTCAGTCAGTAGCTTTATAAGTGAGCCACGGCTGCTGGAGTGTGGTGCACTAAAGATTTGCGCCATCCCGCCCCAATCCCTCAACAACCTGATATTGTTTTCATGAGTTTCCTCCAAGTTATATGCAATATGCAGGTGCACTGAAGAAACAAGATGATTATCAGTCGAAGGTTTCGTCCATCTCAGGTGACCTTAAGCCTCGAGACTTAAAAGTTGCTTGACACAGTTAAGTACTCCAAGGGCTGCTCCCACTCAAATATGCACCATTGTGTCCTCACATTTGGCAGGTCTATCCTGCCAAAAAGGGAGAAGCTCGGCTCACGAATGGTTATGGAGAAGCCTGGAGCGTAATAGACATCTTTCTGACAGATAGATGCTAGTCTGGTCTGTTGGCCACAATAATCTTGAGCAGCCTCCAAGATGTTGATAAGGAGGACTGGGCTACTTGGTTGAACAGCACATAGCATTCATCACTATTTGAGTGACTGTTTAATTACAACAATGAAAACTTTCTTCTGCAATAATCAGCTCATATTGAGTGGCTCAATTGCTCTGACAGGTTAACTTCCTACAGAAAAAAAGGACAAAGTAATGCCTGATTTAAAACTATGGTATCTAACTTATAAAACCAGAGTTTTAAAGGTCAAGTCAAAACTAAAAGAAAAGGAATACATGACATGTTTAAAAAGTTGGAATAATGTGGGTAGTAAATTTGTCAAGGCGACGTTAAGCAAGTCCCTAAGTAAATTTAAATATCATAAATTGCTGTTGAACCAAACTAAAAATATTTATTTTCAATACAAGATACAAAAATACAGCACTCCCCTGAGAATATCACATCCTGCTCAGCAGCTGGAAGAACTGAAAACATTAAAACTTCTCGCACAGGTTAATTTGTTCAAAATACATCCCAAAATTCATTTGATCAGTAAAGTATTTTTATAACTGACTTTAACAAACTCTTAGTAATAATTTCAAGTAAATTTCTATTGAAGTAGATAGTCAGGAAGTTAGTTGCCTGAAGGCTATTATTGTTTAAAGCAATTGTTGTACATATTTTAGAATAATGCACTCAAAATGAGTACACAGGCTTTTTATTATGCTGTTAAACATTTCCAGCAGGAAGTGGTTAAGGACACTTTATGATTAATTGTAGAGGTAAATAAAGAAAATTTATTATTTCTAATGGACACATAGGTGAACATTCCAGTATCTACATTCAAATAGGTTCCCTTAATCATGCACCATGATACAAAGATTCACATAAGACCAACACCTCAGTGAATAGTCAACTAAGGCCAATCTCCTGCTTATCATGAATTACAGTAGATTTTTCATGGTCTGATGTGAATCACAGAGACATTGGAGTACGTGAGCACAAATTATTGAAAATAGTTCAAGCTGAGAAAGTAGTTTAAAAAACACAGGATTTTGACTTTATAAATGGAAGTACCACAAGTACAAAGGCAAGCAGGCTATAAATTCAACCTTACGAAACACTAGTGCAATGTCAACTTTGTTTCCAATGCTGGCCACGTTTTAGGAATGACGGGAGTGCTTTAGAGAGGTACAGAAATGATTTAGGAGAATAGTTTCAGGCAGTAACTGGTTTTCTTTCAAGGGGAAGCTGAGAGCACAATTAATAGAGGTGCTCAAAAGTTAGGAGTCTAGTCAAAGTAGATAGAGAGAGACGTTGGTGGATGGGCCAAGAACCAATGGCATTCAAATAAGATGACTGGCAAAAAAAAACAAATGAGGAAAACTTCTTTATGCAAAAAGTTAAGATCTCAAATGCACCGCCCGAGAGTATGGTGTGGTCAAATTCCATCATGGCTTTCAAAAGAAAATTGGATAAGCGCGTGAAGCCAAAAATATTTCAGGGCTACAGGGAAAGAGCAGGGGAATTTAACTAGTTGAAAGTTCTTGCAAGGACACCATGGGCCACAAAACCTCATGCTTTGCTGTAAGCATTCAATGATCCTACATTTTACTTCCCTTTATTTTCATGGTTCATTGAAAAGGAAAAATTAGGATTCTCAATTATTCGTTGTTGTGTTATTCACAGGAGTGGAAATGGGTTTGATTATGATAGATAATAGCATTTGTATACTTTGTCAAAAATCAGTTCTCTCCATTTTGCATCTTCCTATTTCTGTTTATAACCACATACTAGGGTTTTTGCAAAAGCAGTTGTTTCCTTCCTTCCTACATAGTACAGTACCTAAAGAAGCATTCAGCCCTTCCTAAATGCCATGCGCAGTTGTTGTCGGAGTTCTTAAAAAAAACCCAGGATCAGCAATTTGCTGACTTGTTGCAACTCTATTCTAGTTAGCACTGAGTACTCCTAAATTAGGGAGGAAGCTAAAGAAAAACAAGCAATGTTTTTTCTCTTGATGGTAAATTTGCTTTCTCCTATAAAAGTGCATGTGCGTGAATTTAGTGGTCAAAGGGGAAATTACATTAATTTAGATGAACATGAGCCTAAAGTTGCCTCCAGTGGACTTGTTTTTTTGAAGGCATCGTCCAAACCAAAAGCTTTTTCTGCTCTTCTCAATGTTCCCCAAACCTGTTCCACAGGCATCAATTCCTTGCTGGCACAACATATCCACCAGTAAGTTAACTAAGACGCCGTAAAATAGAAACTATTTCAAGCACTGGCACAATTACCTCCTGTTATATGCCCCACCAAATGTCCAATTCCAATCCATTCTAGTTTGGTCCATACTGTTCCCTACAAACCAAATGCCACTACGGGCCACAAAGCTCAGACAACTCAGTCAAATTTGTGTTTTTACCTTTTTTTTGTTTGTTTAACCTGAAATTCAGTATGGATATTTGAAATATTCAGATATTATGAGAGTGTTGTGTGTGATTATTGCCATGTTTTAGAGTTTTGTGTGAACAAATAAGGCCAGAAAAAAAATCAGAGAGAATTGGTTGACAATCATGTCTTTACACCTTAATAATGCTGGTAATATTAGAAAAGGATGATTGCAATTGGCAGACTTGGAAGTTAGGACGGCAGTTTTCACCCAGAGCACGGCGGGGTCCGAGCTGGGGGGGGGGGTGGTGGGGAGGAGTCTGGAACCCTCGACTTCAAAAAGGGTGACAGAGGCTGAAATTTGCGCTATTTTTTAAAAAGAGCCTTGGATAGACACTGGAGGTGCTGTAATCTATAAGATAATGAACCAAAAACAAGTATGGATAAGGCCAAATGGCTCCTTTTCTCAGCAGTAAGTCGCAATGGGGCACACTGTCTCCTTTTGATCTGTGAATCTATATTTCTATGAATTTCAGAGTCAAGGACATTGCACTTTGTAGATAAGAACACAAATAAATAAGCTGGGAGGGGTATTATTACACTTAAAGAATTAAGACCTAAAGACAAATCTTAAAAATGCAGTAATTTTATTTCAGCAGTAGTGTGAGAGTTGGACATTCTTACATTATGAAAAGGCAATCTGTTGTTTTGACAGCACGTGTTAAAAATTTTCTTACAACCAAAGCTTAATTCAGGAAAAGCAATGCTAGGGAACAATAATATATTGTGAAAAGGCCTAGAGCTTCAGTCCAAACAACTAGATAGTCATAAAATACTGGACAGCCTTGCATCGAGCAAGAAGATGACAATAAAGAAAATGATATAAAAGAGAAGCCACCTTTGTGATTTTCCCATTAAAATCCACAAGTTAGTGTCAAATATGTAAACTGGGCTTCTCTGTATTGTAGGTTAGAAATGATTTGTCAATAACAAACAAAATGGATATTACACATTGGTAAAGCTAGAAACAATCGGTTTAAGTTAAAAGATTTGCAACACTATCTTGCAGTGTTTTCTCGGTATATCTTAAAATTAGTACATTAAAATCTGTTAGTAATAAAGCTATATGAAAATAAATAGGAAAAAAAAAAATCTACCCAAGTTTCCTTGGTATGCAAAAACCAGAATTGCAAGGTTTGGATATCCAACTTAGAGCAAAAAGATAACATTTTATGGTCAACAAGGAAAAGGCATCCATTCTTGAAAATGATTCCCCGCTTGAGCATCCAGTATAAGCATGAAGTCAAATGTAGCCAAGGTTACTTGCAGAGAAACAAAAAAAAAAATACACTCAATATGTACTATAACACTAATTCTAGATTATCCCTCCTTACTTCTTTCAATTCACGAATTCTATGAATGAGGCATTCAAAACAAAATTGGTAAGTTAGAAAGATTAGCAAATATGAATTTACTGCCAAAATCTGATCAAGACTGGGTACTTAATGACTGTTATAGAAACAGCAAAAAAAAAAAATTTGTGAAAGATTTTATCACGATGCAAGATGTCCCATGGGTTGCACTAGCTCTGTTTAAATGGATTCTACCTTAAAAAATAAGACTTATCCAACAGGTTAGCAAGCCAGAACACTTAAGGCTATGGGTCAAGTGCTAGAAAGTGGGACTAGTTACATTTAGCGTCGTTGTCATGGCACAGACATAATGGGCTGAAGGGCCTCTTCTGCTCTGAATGATTCTGAGATGGGAGGCAAGACTTGGTCAGCTTCAATGACATGTATTGTGGAAACAATAAAGTTGTTTGTTTTGAGTGTCTGAATAATGGGTAAATTAGAGAGTTATGTAGCCCGGAATTTTGCAAGGCATGGTGATAGACTTATACTGTGAGGGTTACTAGAGAAAGTACTTAAGATGCACTTTTACAGCAAACCCAAGAAGGGACAAAATTAAGTCTGTCATGAGACAAGATCTGTCTACTAAAACCAGAACCCTGCCCACTTCAAATATAAAGTTTTTAAGAACAAGTTTAAGCAGTTGAAAGATATTTTCCCAGAAAGAAAAATGCTGTAATACCTAGTGGCTGCTGTGCAAGGAAAAAGAGCAAATAAATAAAAACAGAAATGGAGAAGCAAAAGCAGCAATTTAAAGTTAAGATCATTGAAAAAGTTGCACTAGTTTACTTAGAAGCATTTAAAATTTCTGTATATCAAATCAGTGGGGAAAAAGAAACAGAACATGAAAGGTGTAAAGCTGCAGCAGTGAAACAGTGTAATGATTCAGCTACGGAGAAATTTAGCGGGACAGATTTTTCTCAGTGTTCCCTTCCTTGTGTATTCTATTAAACAACTGAAGGGATGCAATGGCATAAAGAGAAAGTCAAGAAATTGCACAAGATGAGTTTGCGTTACCTCTTTCATAGTAAACATAGACCATGGTGAGGGATTTGGAACCACACTTGTAGCCAGAAAGTCTTGGAGAAAGAAGTTGTGCGAGTTTACTAAAGATTTCCTGCCACCTTGTGCTTTTCTGAGTGGCGGTTCCAGTGTGAAGATGGCATTTCACCCTGTAGCAGTGGGGAGCTAAATTAAAGCTTATCAGTCGCCAACTAACAGCAATCTTTCACCACAAATGAGATTTTACCATCATCACAGAGGCCCCTGCTCTGACGAAACTTGTCAGGAAACAGGAAGTGCATAAAGCAGATGTTGGGTGCCACAACAAATTAATTATTCCTACTACATTGAATCATTGGAAAGCCTATAAGGAGGGGCTAGAAATGTCCTTCAAATTGCATGGAGTATGCAGTAAGAAAGGAGGAGTGCAGGTGATGAGAAAGTTATGACCATTGCCTCCAGTTGTTTCAATGCTCCAATCTGTCCAGTCCTCTCACATTTCATGCACACCAGCAGCGTACTCACTATATGCACAATGAAGTCTGCAGGTCAGCACTTGTCTCTACGTTCTGTTTGTTGTCCCTAATTGGACTGCAATGCTAGAGCTGGCTCAATATTAGGTGCATCCCGTAAAACTACCTCAGGAGGCATATTGCTGCTGCAAATGGAGCTAGGACTCCAAAACAGTCCTACTGCCAAAGATTTTTGAAGTACAGAAGACTCAACCCTAGTGAATATATTCTTACAAATTGTGCTTTGGTAGAACAGAACTTGATAATTGCTAAAGAAGCCACATTTTGTCGAAGCTTTTTGTCTTGCACTCATCAGTACAATTCACAAGAAATAACAAAGTAAAGGGACTGGAGAAGGGCTGGCAGGGGTGTGCACAGGAGGCTCCACTTTTGTGGATGCGTAGAAAAAAATGGAAGGGCATAGAACACAATTTTGCTACTTACTGATGGAGCAAAGCAGAGGAGTTGGTGATCAGCGAGAACTGTAAAAATATTCAAGGTGACAGACAGTTTGCATAATGGGCTAATAGGTGGCAGGGCATATACAATTTAATGTGGACAAACGAGAGGAAATACATTTTCGGTCAAAGAAAATGGAATTGCAGTGTACAACAGATTAAATGAAAGAAAAGTGCAAGTAGTCAAAGGTTCAATTCCGTAGTTCTTCTCCGCACCTGTAGAATATTAAAATAAATTAATACCAATAATTTTACTAAAAGTGATGTTAGTACTACACAAAAAAGTTTGTTCTAGTATCAACACAGGAGGAAGTAAACACAACAGAGTAATTTAAGTGGCAGGACAGCTTGGTCATGTGGAATGTTCTTCCTCTGCAATATGAGAACTTAGTTACATTTCCAGTACCCAGGGTGATCACATGTGCAGAAAGTTTCTCCAGCTACAGCTACTTGAATTGCACATTTCGTATCTAAGCAGCAGCTGGAATCACTGTGAAGCATTGCAAGGCTAAGCTCTTCATGGATAGCATGCAAAATGAAGAAGCCATACTGCAGGTAAAGTGTGAGCAGGCAGAAAGAGAATGAGTGACTAGTAAAATGAGTAAAAGCAACAGGCGCATAGTTAACTAGGATCAAGGATGCCATTGACCAGGTGTAGGAGGGAGGGTGAATAGCTAGAAGTTGTGGTTATGCTCCATGTTGGTACCAAAGACACTGGTGAAAAGAGACATGAGATCATGCAAGCAGAATACATGCAACTAGGAAATAAGTTGCAAAGAACAACATCAAGGTAGTAATCTCAGTATTACCCCAGTGCACATGCTAGTGAAATCAGGAATATGAGAATGGATTCAATTAATGCATGTCTGGAGAGATGATGTAGGGGGAAGGATTTAGATTTCTGAGACATTGGAATATATTCTGGGGAAGATAAGATCTGTACAAGTCAAATGGGTCACATCCCAGCAGGTCCAAGATGAATGTCTTTTCAGAGGAGTTCGCTAGATGGTGAATGTAGGGTTTAAACTAGAGTGGTAGGACTGTGGGACTCTTGTATCCCTGCTCAGATTAAGGGAAACAAAGATGGAAATGAAAGAAAATTAGAAAGCAAAGGTGGGAGGTAGAGAAAACAAGGGCTAGCAGCAAATATAGACATAGTACGAAAGAATTTAAACATTAAAAAGTCAAGAATAAAGGTTTCAAATCTGAATGCACAGAGCTTTTGCAATAAGATAGATAAATTAATAATGTAAACAGTTGTAACTGGGTATGACGCAATTGCAATTATGGAGACATGGCTACAGGGTGACAAAAGCTGGGAGTGAGGGTCTCTATTCCAAAAGAATCGTAAAAATGGAAAACAACGTGGGGTGACATCATTAGCAAAGGATAAAAATCAGTGCAATAGTGAGAAAGGATATTGACTCAAAAAAACTTAGATGTACAGACAGTCTGGTGGAGCTAAGTAGCAATATGGGGCAGAAGGTAATAGTGGGAACTGTTTGCAGGCCTCCAAACAGTAAGGTAGGGAATATCATTAAACGGGAAATTGAAGAACAACGCAACAAGGATGCATAGTAATCATGGGTGACTTTATTCTACCTATAGACTAAGTAAACAATATTGGCTATAATACTGTGGTGGATTCCAGATTTCCTTTCGAACAACACATTGTGGAACAAACTATCCTAGATTTGGTTCAATGCAATGAGAAGTGGTTAATTAAGCATCTAATTCCGGAGAAGTAAGATAGTGGTTAAAATGGGAAAAATAGACTGCAACAGTAAGCTGGCAAGGGACATAAAAGTGACTGTAAAAGCTTCTGTAAATATGCAAAAAGAGAAAGATTAGTGAAGACAAATGTCGGCCCTTTACAGTCAGAAACTGGAAAATTGATAATGGAGAACAAGGAACCAGCAGAGCAATTAAGTAGTCACTTTAAACCTGTCTTCAAGGAAGAAAACAACAATAACTTTCCAGAAATGCTAGGGATGTAGTGAGGAGGAGAAACTGAAGCAAGTTAGCATTAGCAAAAAACAAATACTGGAGAAATTAATGGGACTGAAAGCTGATAAATTCTCAGGAACTAATAATCTACATGCAGTGTCATAAAATAAGTGACCATGGAAATACTGGATGCATTTGTTGTCATCTTTCTCACTTGTGCAGATTTTAGAATAGCCAGACATATTGGAAGGTGGCAAATGTAATCCCACTACTTATAAAAAGAAGATAGTGGAGAATTACAGACCAGTTAACCTAACATCAGTAAATGATAAAGGCTGGAGTCTAATACAAAGGATGTGATAACAGGGCACTCAGAAAATATTAACTGAATTAGACAAAGTCAACACCAATTCATGAAAGGGAAGTAATGTTCGAGAAACCTCCAAGAGATGTTTTGAAAATATAACTAGATGATAAAACATACAGTAGATATGAGAGAACCATGGATATTGTGCATTTGGAGTTTCAAAGTCCTGATCGTAAAGTCCCACAGAAGAGATAGGTATGCAAATTTTAAACACATGGGATTGGAGGTAATATACTGGAATGGACTGAAAATGGGTTAACAGGAAACAGAGATTAGGAAGATATGGGTCTTCTTTCGAGTGCAAACTGGTGTCTAGAAGGGTACTGCTGGAATCAATGCTAGGGTCCCAGCTGATGATAACATATCAATGATCTTGATGTGGGAATCAAATGTTATACTTCGCTGATGACACAAAACTAAATTGAATTGTAAGTGGTGAGGTGAATGTAAAAGAAGTTCAAATGATTTAGACAAGTTGAGGACTTAGCAAACTCATGGTATTTGCCATATAATGTAAATAAGTGTGACATTATTTACTTTGGTAGGCAAAGTAGAATGGCAGAATATTATTTAAATGGTAATAGATTGGGAAATGTTGATATGAATATCCTACACCCCAGTTAGTGAAAGCAGCAGTTGGAAGGTAAATGGTATGTTGGCCTTTAGCACCAGAAGACTTGAACATAGGAGAAAGGAAGTCTTACTGCAGCTGTAAGAGCCTTGGTAAGACCACACTGGGGAGTGCTATGTGCAGTTTTGATCTCATTATCTAAGAGCAGGTATATTTGCCATAGAGAAAGTGTGGTGGAGATTCACCAGACTGGTTCCTGGGAAAGCAGAATTGTTGACTGAACTAAAAAAAAAAATGGAGACAAGTAGACCTGCATGTACTGGTGTTTGAGAGGGGATTTCAGAACATTCACACAGAGCTGGCCAGACTAGATGCAAGGATGGTGTTGCCTCTAGTGTATGGGGGGGGGGAGCCAACGAGAGGGGGGGGAGAGAGAGAGAGAGAGAGAGAGAGAGATAGAGAGAGGGGGGGGAGAGAGAGTTTTGAACTCAGAAGTTGGTGAAACTGTGGGAGTTTCTATCACACAAGGCTCCAAGTCTCTGAATACATTTTAGAAATTTAAAAAAAAACATATTTCTAAACACTAAAAGCATTAAGGGGTATGGAGAGAGTCTGTGAATGTGGCATTGAGATAAAGGGTCAGCTATAGTCATAGTGAATGATATAGAAAGCTCCCTCGGTGAAATGCCCTATTTCTTACCCTTACTCTTATTTCCTATGATTTTAGATTTTGTTTGATGACTGAGGAACCTGGGCCTGTTTTAGGGGAAGTGCAGTCATCATGGTAAGAATCATCTATATGTTACCGTCAAATGTCACTAATTACATCTGTTGTTCATATAAACTAAGGTTAATGCACAATTATGCAATGTCATTCTAAGTTTTGAATACAGCACACTAACTTGTTATAGAAAAGCCAAAGCAGACAAACAAGGTACAGAACAGATCTTACTGAAAAGACCGGAGGGACTGAATGGCCTACTTCTATTTCCATGTATATTTTCATGTTTTTCAAACTGGCCACTGTTGACTCAATACTCCAGAATGCTAATTTACATTTCGGAATGGGCACGCCATTTGCCTCAAAAGACTTTAAATTTAACTTTATCACAAATTTGCCTTTTAGCTTCATTCTTCCAAACAGTGTAGATTCCTTCCTATTAGCAATGGTCAGTCACATCCAAACAGAAACGAGTTGGAAATATATTATGAACGCCAATTCAACCGACAGCTACTGGGTTTTGAACCTAGTTAATGGGAAACTGAAGGTAGTGAGCCCCTCTCTCGCAGATGTCAGAAACAGCCCCAAACTGAGAGCGAATGTACCACAGGCAAAGCTAAAACACAAGCCTCCTGGGCTGGAAGTATTGCCCCAGAAGCGGAATCTTTTTTTTAAAAACAAGAGCAGCGAACGTTTTGCCTGACAATAAAGAAGTTATATCATTTCCAGCCGTCATTGGAAATAATGCAAAGCAAGGACCTCTCCCTGGAGCAAGAGTCCAGCAAATCTCAACCTCCACCCTTCCCCGCCAGTCCTCGGCTGACATTTAATTTCCGCACTTTGATTCACACTCAAAGCAACAACAAATAAACACGCCGCCGCGTACCTGAACCTCTCCTGCCCCGCGGTGTCCCACAGCTGTAATTTGATCCTCTTTCCCGGCTCGATCTCCACCAGCCTGGCGAAGAAATCCACACCAACCGTGGGGTCAGACACGTCGTTGAATTTGCCGTCAGTGAATCTCCGGAGGAGGCAGGACTTCCCCACGGTCGAGTCCCCGATCACTATCAGACGGAACTGATAGATCCAAATAGCTTCCATGACATAACTTTTACCGCCAACCTATAACCCCGACCCCTTTTACAAGGTCCGAATAAAAATTGCAAACCGCTATCTCAACCGAATAAAAGGAAACTGAACAAAATAGGGGTCTGATTAATTTCAACATGCACAGCGGAATAAAGCACACACGCGCGCATTCCCAAACTATGAATGCAGTAGAATTTCCTTCTCCCGCCCCCTCCGACCCAACACAGTACAGTTTGCAAAATGCTGCAAACTCAGCTTCAGAGCTGGTACCGGAAAACCAAATCCGGCAAGGGGGAAGCGGTGATTGACATGGAGAAGCTCCAATCCCAACTCAGAAAGCCGAGGCAGGGCGGCTGTAACCACTAATAGGACACAGGAGAGAACAGGAGCTCCTGGGCTGATGCTGAGCTCAATAGGACGTGTTCATTTCTCTGGCCAAGGGCTGTTCAGATTTAAATTAAAGAATGAACATCCTCAGGCACACGCACATATATACATCCAGACACCACATTATAACATGAATATCATAAAAATAATATCACTATTGTATACAACACCATTCATTTAAGAATGTGGTAAAGGGTCATACGACAGTTAATCAAGAATCCTACACCCATATCAATCAAATTCCAGCTTTCTCCCACTTTAAACCAGTTTAAAGCAACATTTAAATAGCCCAGAATAATTCATAGTGAGCAATTTCTAGTATTTAGCTTACAAAGAAAACTTCAACAAAGTTTCCCCTCCTCCTGCCCTAAAATTAGGCAAATATTACGCAGTAACTAAAAAACTTAAATGAACATAAAATAGTTGCGAGTGTTTAAGCTTGTGAGGCAAATCTCATCGTGTTTACCTAGTGGACCCTAGCTAATGTCACGTTATTATAGATGATCCTAATCTTTGATTAGATGGCATGTTCGGAGTGACAATATCTAATTTCCATAAGTATCTACCCCTTTCCACGGTGAATGCTGCTAACCCGTGTTTTACGGAAGGTCAGATGTTGGAAAGGTTCATTGTAGCATGGAAGGTGATACTTAAAATGTATTTGGTACTTTTGGCAGATACAGCATAATGATAAAACAGTGCAGACTCCAGAAAATAGCAAAACCAAAGAAACACACTATGCTAGCCCTTTCCAGGAACTACCAAGCTGTCTGGATGGATTCTTTTTGCCTTTGGGATCATACAACTGCACCAGAGAGAGAGAGTGGGGGCAGCAGCGTGCACAGTTCCTCCACTAAAGCCGCATTCCTTGGAGATGCTTTAGCTGTGAATTATGATCACAAGTGATAGAAGGACAACTAATAAAAGAAACTGACAAACTTATGATTGTAGACCAGACCTGTGTAGCTGACCACGTCCACGTAGCAGCAAGCACCAAAATCTGGCACAGCATGGCTTCAAGAATCAAATACACCAAAGCTGCAACACCCAGCATGCCAAAGTTGACACAGCAGCTGAAGTCTCACAACAACAATAGCATGACTGTCAGTTCTGTGGACATCCATGGCCAATCCAGCATCAGACTCTTCAGTCTAGAGGACCAACAGAAAACAATTAATTACCTTACTCAAACTTGGATTCTATCACTTTTTAAAAATTCATTCACAGGATGAGGGCATTGCTGGCCAGACTGCATTTATTGCTTATCCCTAAAGGCCCAGAGGGCAGTTGAGAGTCAACCACATTGCTGTGGGTTTGGAATCACATGTAGACCAGACCAGGTAAGGATGGCAGTTTCCTTCCCTAAAGGGCATTAGTGAACCAGATGGGTTTTTCCTGACAACAGATTCATGGTCGTCATTAGATTCTTAATTCCAGATTATTATTGAATTCAATTTCCACCATCTGCCATGGCAGGAATCAAACCCAGGTCCCAGAACACTATCTGGGTCTCTGGATTAACAGTCCAGTGATAATACCACTGGGCCATCGCCTCCCCCTATCATGGCATTCATGACATTATGAGATCAGCATGTCTAAACAAAGCTTTATAAATTTAGAAATCGCCTGACAAAAAAGAAGCCAGTACAATTCAAGAGTTGATTGTATTGTCTAAGCTGTTGGTCTCTTGCATGAGTTGTATCTTCTGGTGAAAGTGTGACAATAATTATTAGCAGTTGACATGCAAATTAACATTTTAAAATTGCAATGTATTACAAATTTGTACAAGGGTATCCCTCACATTTCTAATTTTAAGGACACTCCTGGTGGCAGGATTTACAGTGAATATTGTCAACAAAAACTCGATTTAACATCTCACCTGAAGGCTAGAACTTTTGATGAAGTAGGTCTTCTTCAGTGCATCACTGGCAAATCAGCCTAGATAATATGTTATGATAATGAAGAACAGATAACTTGGAAAGAAATTAAATGGCCAGTTAACAAATAAGCAGAAAAGATAAAATAGGTTAAACAGGAAAAAAATAATAGTATTGGTATTATGTCATAGTTCTCCATTTTGACTATATTGTTTCGTATATTGTCCAAAAATCCCATGGGGTTAACAAGACACTTTTCACACAATTGAATAGAATTGGAATGGAAGGCCTAGAGGTACCTCATAAGTAGTCAAGGTTATTGCAGAAAACTACAAAGGTTCAGGGTCTCAATGTTCGTTAAAATACTTGCATTTTAATTTAGATTTCCTAGGTTTATGAATCGTATCCTTTTATTGTCTTGTTTCATTGAAAACAATTATTTGAAATGGATCTGAGAGAGCAATACAAAATGTTTGGGGTGTAAGCAAGGGAAAATGAGTAACACAAAATGGGTAACAATCTTGAATGAAACAGCATCGTAACACAATGTCATATGACTTCAAATAAAAATGAACTAAACAGAATCCTTTAGGATTGAGATAACAAGCATGGGGCTGGATGAACTCAGCAGGTCAAGCAGCATCATAGGAGCAGGAAAACCCTTCGGGTTTAGGCCCGAAACGTCAAGTTTTCCTGCTCCTAT
>JAHRHZ010000263.1:15079229-15138174 GCA_024137785.1 Ginglymostoma cirratum | reverse complement strand
ATAGGAGCAGGAAAACTTGACGTTTCGGGCCTAAACCCGAAGGGTTTTCCTGCTCCTATGATGCTGCTTGACCTGCTGAGTTCATCCAGCCCCATGCTTGTTATCTCGGATTCTCCAGCATCTGCAGTACCTTTTATCTCCTTTAGGATTGAGTTGAGATAAGAAAAAATGTAACCCCACTGGCCTGTTCAAGGAATGACAGGCCCAAAATTGGACTTTCTAAATTGAGCCCGAGCTGGAGACATCAGACATGACTGCACCTTAAATTTAACGGCAGCCAGCAGCTATTGGCTGCAAAGACTTTGCAAAGATTCAGGGGAATCAGTTACAACCAGCCTTGAAGAAGTGTAGATCAGACATTCTGGCATTGTAACTGCCTGAGGACATACACCTTACACCTTCTGGAATGGCAACAGTTAAGGACTCCATTAGATGATTTGAATCCAGCTATTGACATCTTAGCCAAGGACCACGGAGTATTCTAGATGGTCTGAGGGGAGGTTTGGAAAAGAATACATGCCGAGATTCCACCCCCCTCAGCAAAGATTCTCAGTGAAGACTCAGTGATGACTCAGTGAAGACTCCAAATGCTGGGAATTGAGCTAAGTGTGGGAGTTTAAGAGTATAAGTCTTAATATTTTGCATTCTTAAAATCTAAAACTGCGTAAGGGAAGGCTAGATTTTAAAGGCTGTTTTTTTCTTATGGACCTAAGGAATGTCTAATCAAGGTCTCCCAGGGCCGTAGCAATTAGTTAAGATAATTAAGTAAACCGGTTAGATCTGGGTCTTGTAGCAGGGCAAGCCTTATACTACAAAAGCTATGTCTAAAGTGTTCCCAACACAGAGTGTGACCGGCAAGAGAGTGCAAACATTGGGAGCTGAGCTAAGTGTGGGCGTTTAGGCAAATGGGGAAGGAAGGCGTTGTTGTCTCTGGCCATTTTTGCAAGGGACTGCTTTGTAGTTGAGGTACTGCTGGTTTGATTTCAGAGTGGGCCTGCGTGAATACCCGGCTTTGTTGAGGCGAGCGAGCAGCAACAAGATAAAGGTAAGGTAAGACTTTTCTCCCCCTAGGTATGTTAGTTGTTAAAGGTGCAGAAATGGCAGTCAGTGGAATGGTGTGCTCCTGCTGTCAGATGTGGGGAATATGCGAGCAGCTGGCTGTCCCTGGTTTGCAGGAAGTGTGTCTGGCTGCAGCTCCTCTCAGACTACATGGATCGATTGGAACAGCAGTTGGAAGCACTGAGTAGCATACAGGAAGCACGGAAAGTGTGATAAATAGTAGCTTCAGGGAGATGGTCACACCGCAGTACAGTCAGGTAGATGGGTGATTGCGAGGAGAGGTAGGCAAATAGAGCAGGAGTCTTCTGTGGCTATCTCACTCTCAGACAAGCATATGGTTTTGGGTACTGTTGAGGGGGTTAGCTCTCAGGGGAAAATAATAGCAGCAGCCAGGTCTTTGGCACCACAGCTGGCTCTGCTGTAAAGCAGGGTATGACAAAGTCCAAGTGAACAATTGTGTTAGAGGACTCTCTAATCAGGGCACAGATAGGTGAAGTCTTTGGCAGGTTGGATCTGGGAAAACCCTAAAGCTTTCTATAGGTATGTCAGGAACAAAAGAATGACTAGAGTAAGATTAGGGCCAGTCAAGGACAGTAGTGGGAAGTTGGGCGTGGAGTCCAAAGAGATAGGAGAGGCGCTAAATGAATATTTTTCGTCAGTATTCATGCATGAAAAAGACAATGTTGTCGAGGAGAATGCTGAGATACAGGCTATTAGACTAGACAGGATCGAGGTTCACAAGGAGGAAGTGTTAGCAATTCTGGAAAGTGTGAAAATAGATAAGTCCCCTGGGCTGGATGGGATTTATCCTAGGATTCTCTGGGAAGCTAGGGAGGAGATTGCAGAGCCTTTGGCTTTGATTTTTATGTTGTCATTGTCTACAAGAATAGTGCCAGAAGACTGGAAGATAGCAAATGTTGTCCCCTTGTTCAAGAAGGGGCGTAGAGACAACTCTGGTAATTGTAGACCAGTGAGCTTTACTTCGGTTGTGGGTAAAGTGTTGGAAAGGATTATAAGAGATGGAATTTATAATCATCTAGAAAGGAATAATTTGACTAGGGATAGTCAACACTGTTTTGTGAAGGGAAGGTCGTGCCTCACAAACCTTATTGAGTTCTTTGAGAAGGTGACCGAACTGGTGGATGAGGGTAAAGCGGTTGATATGGTGTATATGGATTTCAGTAAAGCATTTGATAAGGTTCCCCATGGTAGGCTATTGCAGAAAATACGGAGGCATGGGATTGAGGGTGATTTAGCGGTTTGGATCAGAAATTGGCTAGCTGTAAGAAGACAGAGGGTGGTGGTTGATGAGAAATATTCATCCTGGAGTTCAGTTACTAGTGGTGCAAGGATCTGTTTTGGGGCCACTGCTGTTTGTCATTTTTATAAATGACCTGGATGAGGGCGTAGACAGATGGGTTCATAAATTTGCGGATGACACTAAAGTTGGTGGAGTTGTGGATAGTGCGGAAGGATGTTGCAGGTTACAGAGGGACATAGATAAGCTGCAGAGCTGGGCTGAGAGGTGGCAAATGGAGTTTAATGCGGAAAAGTGTGAGGTGATTTACTTTGGAAGGAGTAACAGGAATACAGAGTACAAGGCTAATGGTAAGATTCTTGGTAGTGTGGATGAGCAGAGAGATCTTGGTGTCCATGTGCATAGATCCCTGAAAGTTGCCACCCAGGTTGATAGGGTTGTTAAGAAGGCGTATGTGTTAGGTTTTATTTATAGAGGGATTGAGTTTCGGAGCCGTGAGGTCATGTTGCAGCTGTACAAAACTCTGGTGTGGCCGCACTTGGAGTATTGCATGCAGTTCTGGTTGCTGCATTATAGGAAGGATGTGGAAACATTGGAAAGGGTGCAGAGGAGATTTACCAGGATGTTGCCTGGTATGGAGGGAAGGTCTTATGAGGAAAGGCTGAGGGACTTGAGGCTGTTTTCGTTAGAGAGAAGGTGGTTAAGAGGTGACTTAATAGAGACATACAAGATGATCAGAGGATTAGATAGGGTGGACAGTGAGAGCCTTTTTCCTCGGATGGTGATGGCTAGCATGAGGGGACATAGCTTTAAATTGAGGGGTGATAGATATAGGACAGATGTCAGAGGTAGGTCCTTTACTCAGAGAGTAGTAAGGGCATGGAATGCCCTGCCTGCAACAGTAGTAGACTTGCCAACTTTGAGGGCATTTAAATGGTCACTGGATAAACATACGGATGATAAGGGAATAGTGTAGATTAGATGGGCTTCAGATTGGTTTCACAGGTCGGCGCAACATCGAGGGCCGAAGGGCCTGTGCTGCGCTGTAATGTTCTATGTTCTATGTTCTATGTATAGCTGCGAGCGAGATTCCCGGATGGTGTGTTGCCTCACTGGTGCCAGGGTTAAGGACATCTCAGAGCGGTTGCAGCAAATTCTGAAAGGGGAGAGTGAGCAGCCAGAGGTCATTATACATATTAGTATCAATGACATAAGTACAAAAAGCAATGAGGTCCTCTCGAGCAAATATTAGGAGTTAGGCAGGAGGTTAAAAAGCAAGACCTCAAGGGTAGTAATCTCTGGATTACTCTTGGTGCCACATGTTAGTGAGAGTAGGGTTAGGAGGATAGGGCAGAGAGACGCATGGTTGAGAAGCTGGTGCAGAGGGCAGAGATTCAGATTTTTGGATCATTGGGATCTCTTCTCGGCAGACCTGACCTGTACAAGAGGGACAGGTTGCACCTGATCTGGAAGAGGGACCATGTCCTGGTGGGGAGATTTTCTCGAGCTACTCAGGAGTGTTTAAACTAGTCTGGAAGGAGTGGGGGTGCTCTAAGCAATATTGAGACAAGAGAGAAGGTTGAGGCTAGTACAGAAGCTAAAGAGAGCAAGTTAAATAGACATGGCAGGCAAGAGCATGGCAGAGAATGAGGGGAGACTGATGAATTAAACTGCATTTGTTTGAATGCAAGAGGCCTGACCAATAAGGCTGATGAGCTCAGGGCATGAATGGGAACATGGGACTGGGATATCATAGCTACTACAGAAACATGGCTGAGTGAGGTACAGGACTGGGAGCCCATTTTTCTGGGGTACAGATGCTATAGGAAGGACAGAAAGGGAGTCAAGAGAGAAGGTGAAGTAGTGTTTTCGATTAGGGAAAACATCATGGCAGTACTTAGAGAGAACATTCCTGGGAAATTGTCCAGTGAAACTATATGGATGGAACTGAGAAATAAAAAGGGGATGATTACTTCGATGGTGTCATAATGATAGGACCCCCAGTAGTCCATAAGAAATTGAGGAGCAAATATATGGGGAAATTGCAGATAATTGGAAGAATAATGGGGTTATAATAGTGGTAACAAGGTATGGGGCTGGATGGACACAGCAGGCCAAGCAGCATCATAGGAGCAGGAAAGCTTGACATTTCGGACCTAGACCCTTCATCAGAAAATCTGATGATGATCAGAATTTTCTGATGAAGCGTCTAGGCCCGAAACGTCAAGCTTTCCTGCTCCTATGATGCTGCTTGGCCTGCTGTGTTCATCCAGCCCCATACCTTGTTATCTCGGATTCTCCAGCATCTGCAGTACCTTTTATCTCGGGGTTAAAACAGTAGTGGATTTTAACTTTCCAAACATAGACTGGGATTTCCATAGTGTTAAGGGCTTAGAAAGGGAAGAATTTGTTGAGTGTGTTCAAAAACTTTTCTCAATCAATATGTAGATTGCCTACTAGAGAAGAGGCAAACTTTACCTTCTCTTGGGAAATAAGACAGGACAAGTGATGAGATGTTAATGGGGAACACTTTGGGAACAGTGACCATAATTCTGAAATAGCTATGGAAAAAGATAGGCCTCATCCACAAGTTAAAGTTCTAAATTGGGTAAGGCTGATTTTGTTGGTATTAGACAGGAATTTTCAAAAGTTGAATGGTGGAGGCTGTTCACAAGTAAAGGGATGTCCGGCAAGTGAGATGCTTTCAAGAATGAGATTATGAGAGTTCAGGGACAGCATGTTCCTGTTAGTGTGAAGGGCAAGGCTGCCAGGAGCAGGGAACACTGGATGACTAGAGATATTGAAGCTCTGGTCAAGAAAAGAAAGGAAGCATATGTCGGGTATAGACAGCTGAGATCAAGTGAAAGGGAGGGGAAGTTAAAATTGTTGGCGACTGGAAGGTGTTGTCGATTATCACGTAGAGAGCGCAGATGCTCCATGAAATGGGCACCCAGTCTGCGCTTGGTCTCACCGATGTAGAGGAGGCCACATTGGGAGCAATGGATACAATAGACCAAGTTGGAGCGATTGCTTCTGATTAGGCCTCCTCTACATCGGTGAGATCCAAGCGCAGACTCGGGGACCATTTTGTGGAGCTTCTGTGCTCTGTATGTGATAGTCAACAACACCTTCTGGTCACTGATCATTTTAACTCCCTCTCCCACTCCCTGGGTGACATGTCAATTCTGGGCCTCCTCTGGTGTCACAATGATGCCACTGTCAAACTGAAGGAACAACACCTCATATTCTGCCTCGGGAGCCTACAGCCCGATGGCCTGAACATAGAATTCACCAGTTTTGAAATCTCCCCACCCCTGGCCTCATCCCACGTCCAAACCTCCCTCTCATATCCGCTTCCTTGACCTGGCACAACCTGTCCACCTTCTCTCTGACCTATCCACCCCACCCATACCACTGACCAATCCCCACACTCCATACCCGCATCCACCTATCACCACTATCCCACCTACCTTTCCCCAGCCCCACCCGTCCTCCTTCTATTTATTTCTCAGCTCCCTTCTCCCTCCCCAATTCTGAAGAAGGGTCCTGCCCTGAAATGTCAACTTTCCTACTCCACTGATGCTGCTTGTCCTGATGTGTTCCTCCAGCTCCGCACTGTGTTAGACTCTGACGCCAGCATCTGCAGTTCTCGCTATCTTTAAACAGGTCTAGATTAGTTTAGGAAAGCTGGTCGGCATGGATAAGTCGGTAATGTGTATGCGGCCCAAAACATCCCCTTGTTTCCCTTATTTCCTTAGCATCCATGATTCTCTCCTCAGTATTTGTTGCAGGTAATATCCTTTCTCAGATAGATGGGGCTGGATAGAGAGTAAATATTATGGGAATTTGAGAAATCCTCACCTGGTGTTATAATAAGGAATATTTGTTAATAAATTTGCAAACCGAAATCTGTGTTTTTTTGTCTGCCTCACTGTCGAAAGCACTTGGGTAAAGTGTTTTTAAGACATAAGCAATTTGAAGTCCAAAGTACAGACAACACTGGGATTGATAATAGTCAGCTGAAGAGTTGAAAAGAAATTGAAGCTGACATCTTCAGATGGATGAGGGCGCAATTTATTAACAATAAAAGTTTTTTATTACAGATATTAACTATCTGAAATAGATGAGGCTAGGCAAATGTTTTGGTATAAGATTTAATATGTTTTGCTCTGGCCTGTCTTAAGCAATATACTTTTATTCCAATAATGAAAGTAACAGTATTTAATCTGATTTAAATGATGAAGTAGGCAACCTAAAAGTAGTGCAACATTTTGGAAATAGTGGCTATAATATAACTAGTTTCAGAAAAGTGTATAATAAAAGAAGTGCTGAAGACAAGTACTCACGTCAAACCAAAGCAAGTTAGAATGAGATAAAGTACTCACAGTACAGATAATAGAATTAAATACAATTAACAAATGTGAGGAAACAAAAATTAACAAATATCAGAAAGATGCAATTAAGTCCTTACATAGTAGTGTGGAGCTGGAGGAATACAGCAGGCCAGGCAGCATCAGAGGAGCAGGAAAGTGACTCCAGCATCAGCAGTTCTTACTACCTCTGAGTAACTCCTTAAATGAATGTTAAAGTCAGGGCCGACAAAATAGTTCAATAATTAAGAGGAAAATGAGACAAATGGTTGGTGCAGGCTGAAAAATGTGGAGACAGAGATTTTTTCAGATTAGAAAAATGTAATTAATGATGATCCAGAGGGATTTGTGTTGGGTCTCCCTTTGATATATTGATCTGTACTTGGGAGTTAGAATCAGGACTTAGGATCAGAAGTAGGCCACTTTGGGCACTTTAACCTTGCTATGTCATTCAATAACATAATGGCTGACTTGCTTGTAATCTAAATTCTACATTTTTGTCCGCCCCTCATAGACCTTAACACCCTTATCTATCAAAAATCTACCTAACACATCGTTAAATAAATCTAATCTAACATTGGTTTCTGGGGAAAAGGAATTCAGATAGTAATAACCCTCAGACAAAAATGTTCACCGCATCACTGTTTTAAAAAGAAGATTTCTTTTTTTTAAAAAAAATTGTCCCCTTGTTCTTGTCTCTCCCACAAAAGTCCTTGCAATATTCACCATTTTCAGGCCTTTCAGGATCTTATGTTGCAATAACGTCATATCTTATTCATTGAAACTCCAATGGATATATGCCCAATTTCATCAAACTGTCTCCATAAGGTAAGCCCTTCATCCCAGGAATGAATTGAATATACCTTCTTTGAATTGTTTCCAATGCAATTATATCCTTTTTCAAATAAAGATTTCAAAAATGTCGACAGTATACCATACATTTTCTCACCAAGACCCTCTACAACTGCAAGATACTTCCCTACTTTTAGGTTGTTACCCTTCGATAAATGCCAATAATCCATATCACTTTTAATCACTTGTCAGACCTGCATGTTGACATTTTGTGATACATTTCTCGTGTTACAACTAAGATTGAAGGAAAGTACTGTTTCTCTCTAGTTCTGCTAATCCATGGTCACAATATAAATTTTAAATGTTTTACCAGTTATTAATATGGCAATCTATCTATATTAGTTTCAGGATACAAAACAAAATCCATCAATCAAGCTTTTTAATAAACAACAAAATTTTTGATTTGTTGTAAAAACAAGACATATTGAACAAAAGTGCAAAGCTGATTATTGCCATTGTCCTACTGGACCATAACAGTGCTCTCTCATTAGAGCGGCAACTGGGGGTCACTACACCTCGGTCATTGTGCAGAGTCCTTCATGGTAACCTCAGACATTGTGGGAATTGAATCCATGCTATTAATTCTATGTTACAAACCAGCCAATTTGGGCAAATAATTGTTAATTATTGTAGGTAAAGGGTTGTCACTGGGATCTTTACAGAAGCAGTATTTTTTTCCTTTATCCATTCACAGGATGAAGGCGTCACTGGCTAGACAGCATTTATTGCCCATCCCTAATTGCCACAGAGGGCAGTTAAGAGTCAACCACATTGCTATGGGTCTGAAGTCACATGTAGGCTAGACCAGGTAAGAAAGGCAGTTTCCTTCCCTAAAGGATATTAGTGAACCAGATAGATTTTTCCTGACAATTGCCAATGGATTAATGGTCATCATTAGATTCTTAATTACAGATATTTTATTGAATTCAAATTCCATGATCTGCCATGGTGGGATTTGAAACTGGGTCCCCAGAACATTATTTTGGTCTCTGGATTAACAGTCTAGCAATGATACCACTAGGCCATTGCCTCCCCATAGTTGAGGAAGGCTTCCTGTCACATCTCAAGAGAATTGTTACATCTATTTTTTTTCAGCTCTCATGCTAGACTCCTGGAAGGGGTGTCTCAAAAAGGTGCAATAAAATGAGATAGGTAACTTCTTTTTTGCAGGCCATACCCCAACTGACCTTTTCAAACCACCCACAACTCCCAACAGCAATAAATCCGGACATATGATTTCTCTGTCAACAGGTCAATACAAAATTAAGAGGTAACCAAGCCGATGACAGTTGCAAGCAATGTACCATGGAGACAGACACAGCTATGCTCAGCTGGGTTTACAAGAGTTACAGGAAAGAAGGTTCCTCTTGGCTGTGCAAAAACAGATGTTTATCTGCATGTCAGAGTGCCCTGAGACATGTGGGGTCTTGGGCTGAGGTTGGAGGAGTTCATTCAGCTCATGTACTCCACAATGACTCAGGACGTTGAGCATATGAACTTCACCATTGTGAGACTGGCACTTCACAGGGAGCCTCAAAGGGCAATGAGCCATAGAACCACACAGTACAGGAGGGGCCTTTGGCTCATTGAGTCTGTACAGCCAAAAATACATTACTACCTGCACTAGTCCCACTCTCTCACACCAGACCCATAGCCTTGAATGTTATAATCCTTGGATTTGATTGTTCATGTAATAGATCGTATTTTGTTTTAGAGAATAAATTCAGCAGTAAACCAATAAATATTATCCCCAATCAGCAAACATAAGTCAATAGGAAATTGGTACACACTGATGAGAGTGCGTTATCATTTAGATATTTATCTTGTCCCAGGCAATGAATTAACCACACAGACAAAAATACTCAAAGTGGATACAGGAGCATCAAACTGACCTGCACAGAATGTATGCCACTCCCTGTAGCCTGCATTGATCAGTGCTTAGAATGAAAGCCATCTGGTGCCTCTCTCTGCTATCTGGAACATCAACCTATGGCTGAAACAGTCACTGAGGAGGATGCCACCCTCAAGGATACCATTATCATCAATCATCAGCCTCCATGATCCGTCTGACTGAGGGACCACCTTTGCAGGAGTACCCAATGACTGAGACGACCTTGCATTGACATCAGTAGAGCTGCTTCTCGATTTGCTTCCTCTGGCACATCTGCAATAAGGATGATCTCTGCATGAAACGGGGCATTAGTTAACAGATCAGCTATAATCTCATTTGAGCGATGGAACCAGTTCAAGCTGAAGTATGAATATCACTTAAGTTAGCAGAGTGGTGCAGTGGGAGCATTCTGGACAAATAAATCAGAGGTCTATGAATTGAAGACATCCTCTGCTATTTGAGAGTTCCAAGTTACAGTGCGCGTGTACTGCCCCATCAGTATTTCTCTGTTCAGCACACTGCATTTTTGTAGGGATTCTGTGATGATGCCGTAAAATGAAGGCTCTGTGATACTCGCATTGATTTAAAAAGGGGTGCACGGTGGCTCAGTGTTTAGCACTGCTGCCTCACAGCACCAGGGACCTGAGTTCAATTCTACCCTCATGTGACTATCTGTGTGGAGTTTGCATGTTCTCTCTGTGTCTGTGTGGATTTCCACCTGATGCTCTGGTTTCCTCTCACAGTCCAAAGATGTGCAGGTTAAGTGGATTGGCCATGTTAAATTGCCCAGTAGTGTCCAGGGATGTGTCGGTTAGGTGTGTTAGCCATGGGAAATGTAGGGTTACAGGGATAGGGTAGGGAAATGGATCTGGGTGGGATGCTGCTTGGAGGGTCAGTGTGGACTCATTGGGCTGAATGGCCTGTTTCCACTCTGTAGGGATTCTATGACGATGAATAAAATATGTTCTATTTCACATCATAGTATACAATTGTTATGCCTTGGGATCATGCTATCAAATAGGTAATTATTTGGCAGTTTGGCTGTACGCTTTGTGTAGGATACTCCAAGCACTTATGGGAATGACTGTTCCTGAGAATATTGAAGGGAAGAACCTAAACATGTAAAAGTCAGAACAGTTCATTATTCTTTACTCAATGATAGTTCTCCGGACAATGGAAAATTGCAGTTTTACTAAGTGGTTATCATTTTAGTGATTGATTATAAATCACCATTATGTTGGAATGGTTATTTGTTCATTCATATCACTTGTCCTCCGGATGCGGATGGTCTTGTTGTCTCGTCATCAGTGATATTCTGTCAATTTTACTTCTGACACAACGAATCTGGTGGTAAGTCCCTTTCTACAAACTCGTCATAACTGAGGTCTATATTCTTCGCACTTTAGTGATGTGTTCTATTATTTTGTCTTCTTCCAAATGCAACCTCGATTTGTACAAGTATTTAAAATTTTTGTTCCACGTGTTACGAACCACTTGGGAAAGTATGCTGATTCTCAGGCTCCTCTACTCCTGGGGTTACCACAAAGGTTAATGATTTAAACAAAGCACACGCAATCCCTGATTTACCTGAGGGAATCAAGTTAAGAGAAAACACTGGCCAAGTTCCTGTACTTAACACAAATGACTATTTACTACAAGTAAGTAAATTATAACCACAAGTAAACAGCAATGAACTATCAACGAATGGTTCTATTAGTTAAAACCCCAACCTTCTTTTAAAACCCCTGCACACACACAAACACTCAGACACAGTTAAACAAAAAAAGTGGTTTTATGGGTGGAGGGAAAAGAAGCTAGGAAACACAGTTCAGTGCCATCAGTCCATAGACTTTATTGAGTTGTTCATTTTAGCTTGCCAGGCCTTCCTATTTTTCAATCTCCTCCCTCTAAGTTCTTTCACTTCTTGGCAGGAAACTGCAATAAGAACATAAGAACTGGGAGCAGGAGTAGGCCATCTGGCCCCTCGAGCCTGCCCCGTCATTCAATAACATCATAGCTGATCTTTTTGAGACTCAGCTCCACTTACCCGCCCACTCACCATAACCCTTAATTCCTTTACTGTTCAAAAATTTATCTAGCCTTGCCTTAAAAACATTCAGCGAGGTAGCTTCAACCGCTTCACTGGGCAGGGAATTCCACAGATTCACAACCCTTTGGGTGAAGAAGTTCCTCCTGACCTCAGTCCTACTTCTGCTTCCCTCTATTTTGAGGCGATGCCCTCTAGTCCTAGTTTCACCTGCTAGCGGAAACAACCTCCCTGCCTCCACCTTATCTATTCCCTTCATAATCTTATATGTTTCTATAAGATCTCCCCTCATTCTTCTGAATTCCAATGAGTATAATCCCAGTCTACTCAGTCTCTCCTCATAATCCAACCCTCTCAACTCTGGAATCAACAGAGTGAATCTCCTCGGCACCACCTCCAGTGACAGTACATCCGTCCCCAAGTAAGGAGACCAAAACTGCACACAGTACTCCAGGTGTGGCCTCACCAGGACTCTATGCAGCTGCAGCACAGCCTCCCTGTTTTTAAACTCCATCCCTCGAGCAATGGCAGACAAAATTCCATTTGCCCTTTTAATCACCTGCTGCACCTGCAATCCTACTTTCAGTGATTCATGCACAAGGACACCCAAGTCCTTCTGCACAGCAGCATGCTGCAATTTTTAACCATTTAAAACATAGTCCATTTTGCTGTTATTCCTACCAAAATGGATGACCTCACACATATCAACATTGTACTCCATCTGCCAGACCTTTGCCTACTCACTTAGACTATCTATATCCCTCTGCAGACTTTCAGTGTCTTCTGCACACTTTGCTCTACCACTCACCTTAATGTCATCTGCAAATTTGACACAACACACTTAGTCCCCGACTCCAAATCATCTATGTAAATTGTAAACAATTGTGGTCCCAACACTGATCCCTGAGGCACACCACTAGCCACTGACCGCCAACTAGAAAAACACCCATTTACCCCTATTCTTTGCTTTCTACTGGTCAACCAATCCTCTATTCATGCCAATACATTACCTGTAATACCATGCAACTTTATCCTATGTAGCAGCCTTTGGTGTGGCACCTTGTCAAATGCCTTCTGGAAATCCAGATACACCACATCCACAGGTTCCCCATTGTCCACCATGCAAGTAATGTCCTCAAAGAATCCCACCAAATTAGTTAAACATGACCTACCCTTCATGAACCCATGCTGGGTGTTCCCTATGGAACAATTTATATCCAGATGTCTTGCTATTTCTTCCTTTATGATAGATTCAAGCATTTTCCCCACTACCGAAGTTAAGCTAACTGGCCTATAGTTACCTGCTTTATGTCTACTTCCTTTTTTAAACAGTGGCGTCACATTGGCTGTTTTCCAATCTGTGGGAACCACCCCAGAGTCTAGTGAATTTTGGTAAATAATTACTAGTGCATTTGCTATTTCCCCAATCACCTCTTTTAGTACCCTGGGATGCATTTCATCAGGGCCAGGAGACTTGTCTACCTTTAGCCCCATTAGCTTGCCCAGCACTGCCTCCTTAGAGATAATGATAGTTTCTAGGCCCTCACCTGCTATAACCTTCTTGCCATCAGTTTTCAGCATGTTATTTGTGTCTTCCACTGTGAAGACCGACACAGAATCACTGTTTAACGTCTCAGCTATTTCCTCATTCCCAGTTATTAAATTGGCCTTCTCATCCTCTAAAGGACCAATGTTTACCTTCGCCATTCTTTTATGATTTACACATTTATAGAAACTTTTGCTGCCTGTTTTTATATTCTGAGCTAGTTTACTCTCATAATCTATCTTACTTTTCTTTATAACTTTTTTTGTGGCTTTCTGTTGACCTTTAAAGATTTCCCAGTCTACTAGTTTCCCACTACTCTTTGCTTTTTTATATGTGTATTTTTTCAATCTGATACTTTCCTTTATTTCCTTAGACATCCATGGCTGGCTCTCTCTTTTCCTACAGTTCTTCCTTATCAAAATATACTTCTGCTGAGCACTGTGAAAAATCGTTTTGAAAGTCCTCCACTGTTCCTCAATTGACCCACCACAAAGTTTTTGCTCCCATTCTACCTTAGCTAACTCCTTCCTCATTCCTTCATAGTCTCCTTTGTTTAAACACAGGACATAGGTACTGGATTTAACTTTCTCACGCTCCATCTGTATTTTAAATTCGACCATACTGTGATCACTCCTTCTGAGAGGATCCCTAATTGTGAGATCATTAATTATTCCTGTCTCATTACACAGGACTAGATCTAGGATAGCTTGCTCCCTCGTAGGTTCCATTACATATTGTTCGAGGAAATTATCGTGGATGAATTCTATGAACCCCTCCTCAAGGCTGCCATAACTGACCTGGTTTGACCAATCGATATGTAGATTAAAATCCCCCATGATAATTGCTGTACCGTTTTTACATGTATTAGCTATTTCTATGTTTATTGCCCACCCCACCACGATGTCATTATTTGGTGGCCTATAGACCACACTTATCAGTGACTTCTTCTCCCTGCTATTTCTAATTTCCACCCAAATGGATTCAACGTTTTGTTCAGTAGAACCTATATCATCTTTCACTACCGCCCTGATATCATCCTTAAAAATCAAAGCAACATCGCCTCTCTTACCTTCCTGTCTGTCCTTCCAAACAGTTTGATACCCCTGGATATTTAACTCCCAGTCATGAGCATCCTGTAACCATGTCTCTGTAATGGCCACTAAATCATACCTATTTGCCATGATTTGCACCTTGTTTCGAATGCTCCAAGCATTCAGATAAAGTGCCCTTATGCCAGTTTTTGCACCTTCTTTTTGGGTCCTATCACCTCCATTACTAAGAGCTCTTGAGTTCTCCTTCTCATTAACTTTTTTCCTAATTTTCAATGGAATTGAAGCTTCCTCGTCACCTGCTAACCTGCTGCTTTGCCTTACATTAATTGTTATTCTCCCTCTATCCTCACTCCTCCCTTCCCCCTACTTACTAGTTTAAAGTCCTATTACCCACCCTATTTACCCTTTTCGCCAGAACACTGCACCGGGCCCTGTTCAGGTGGAGTCCATCCCAGCGGTGTAGATCCTCCTGTCCCAGAACTGATGCCAGTGCCCCATGAAAAGGAAACCCTCTTTCCCACACCACTCTTTCAGCCACGTGTTTACTTCTCTGATCCTCGCCTCCCTATGCCAATTTGCACGTGGCTCGGGCAGCAACCCAGAAATTATGACCCTTGAAGACCTGTTTTTTAATTTTGTTCCTAGCGTTTTATAATCCCGAAACAGGACTTTTTTTCCTAGTCCTGCCTATGTTGTTGGTACCTACGTGGACCACAACAACTGGATCCTCCCCCTCCCTCTCTAGTATCCTCTCAAGCCGGTCAGAGATGTCTCGCACCCTGGCACCGGGCAGGCAACACACCATGCGGGATTCTCTATCCTACTCGCAAAGGATACTGTCTATCCCCCTGATGATGGAATCCCCTACAACTACAATCTGTCTTTTTGCTCCCCACTCTTGAATGGCCTCCTGGACCATGGTGCCATGGTCAGTTGACTCATCCTTCCTGCAGCCCTGTTCCTCATCCATGCAGGGAGCAAGTGCCTCATACCTGTGGGACAATGTCAAGGGCTGCGGCTCCTGTGTTCCTGTCTGCAGGGTCCCTCTACCTGCCTCACTCACAATCACACACTGCTGTCCCTGCCCGCCGATTGAATTAACATTAGTTAATCTACCAGGTGTGACTCCGTCCTGGAACACAGCATCAAGGTATTTCTCCCCCTCCCGGATGTGCCGCAGTGTTTGGAGTTCGGATTCCAGGTCATCAATTTTGAGCTCAGCAATGTCTCTTAGTTACTGATTAAAGGCAACAGCTTGCAGCAGCTTGTGGGAGAAAATAACTCACTTTGAATGGCCTACTCTTGTTCCTATTTTCTATGTTTCTTCAGGCTTTGAGTATTTTTACCAAAAAAGAGAGATCACAACCTGTGCTCCCAGCATTCCAAAGGTTTCTCAAGCCTTGTAAAAAATTGGTAAGTTTGTGTTAACCAGATGTAATATGGAGGTAGCATGGGACGTTGCCATGATGAAAATTTAAAGTTATGTTACAGGATTACTCAGAAGATCAAGTTATTGTAATGGTTCAGCAACCATTGTTACAAGGAAGCATAGATGCATTTCCTCACACTACATGTTGCAAGCTAGACTGTGTAATGGTTACTTGTTCTTTAGGATATTTCCTCAAAAAGTGATATCACAAAAACTACTTTCCTTCTACTTCAATATCAATTGATTTTCTGATATTAATTGTTGTGTCTTTTCAAATTTCATCCTTTCTCACATATTGGTATGGACAGGTTCTGTCTTCAGAGATTAGTTTGTTTTTAAATGTTTTATCCATTAACATCAAAATTCTGAGTTCCAGCAGATTTCTTTTGTCACAGTTGCTCTTATTGTTGAAGTCTTGGCTCATGACTATTGATAGATGTATTTATTTAATGCAAACTCCTTGAAGGGAGTACTTGATACTAGGGTTACATAAAGTTCTAGTGTTTATCCATATCAATACCATATTTATAGCCTTTGGGACATTGGTTTCTAGCAGCACAAGTATTACATTTTTACAGCATGTCATGTGCCTTCTGG
Organism: Ginglymostoma cirratum; assembly: GCA_024137785.1. Lineage (NCBI taxonomy): Eukaryota > Metazoa > Chordata > Chondrichthyes > Orectolobiformes > Ginglymostomatidae > Ginglymostoma > Ginglymostoma cirratum. The sequence continues at coordinate 15,122,073 of JAHRHZ010000263.1, read as the reverse complement.
CAAACATTAAACCAAGCAATCAGCTTACTTCTGCGTAACATTGTGAAACTGCCATAAAATCTGCTGTAACTGATACAAAGCATTGTTTAAGGTCAGCTAAACCTCCAAAAGATATTATTTATAAACTGTACCTAATATTTGCAGGTCATAAAACTCCCATGAAGGTTAACTTATTGACTAAATTTTTATAGCATCAACTTAATCTTCTAACATTTAAATGAAATTTAAAGAAAACCTTAATCAGCTGACCTAATTCGGGAATACATTCTGAAATTACAAATTTTCATTTAAAAAGTGAATCAAGGAGCACAAAAGCACATTACCACAATTCAACACATTCTTATGAAAGCTATTGCTCAATGACGTCAGTTTATTTTCTGCAATCTTAATCAGTATGTGTAGTCATTCCACTTTCATCCTTCATTAGAGCTTTGCTGAATGGGTGAACTGGCACATTATCTTATTTAATTGTTCATGAAGAGGGTTAATCATTCAGTAAGCTTCTTAGCAAACAGTAAGTATTAATAATGAGCCAGGTCAGTTTCTTATGCCCTTTCATTTTGATCTTCTCTGGTTTTCTATGTACTTCCACCTTGAGTAATGGATAGCGATGAGGGGACAAATCAAACACCCAGCAAAATCAAGATTTTTTTCTCCAATTTGATGGAAAAATCCAAAGCAAGGGAATATTTTACAAGGTAAGCGAGTAGAAGTTTAATATCATCTGCTGATAAAATCTGATTTAGCTTTCAGAACAATAACAGTGAAGCCATCAGATTTTCGTGCATTAGAAAGTTTCAAAGGTGAACTGCAACTATTATTATGATAATCATAACATAATTAACATTTTGACTGTTTAATTTAAAATATACATACTTTATGTCATTTATCATTCATACTGTTCAGTTTTGTAAAACGATAGATTGAGCTGTGATTGTCAACTCTGTTTTAAGCATTGTGTGGCGAGGCTCAGCGACGCCATTCTGACATGACAGTCTCTGCTATACTTGCTGCAGAGCAAGAGAGTGAACTGAAAAGGTGCAAGGTTCACTGGTTCTTATTTTCTCAGCCACCTTCTCAGCCACCCAAGCTTTTCATCTTGCTCACTGGTTGTAATGTCATCTCACATTGTCACCTTTCAAAGGTCACAGCTGTCAGTAACTGTTTTCCTAGTTTTCTGTGTTAATGACTGCAGTCTTCATCTCTCATAGAGTCATAGAGCCATTCAGCATGGAAACAGCACCTTCATTCCAATTCATCCGTGCTGACCAGGTTTCCCAAACTAAACTAGTCCCAATTGCCTGAAATTGCCCCAAATCCCTCTAAACCTTTCCTATCCGCGTACTTGTTCAAATTTAAAAAAAAATATTGTAACTGCACTGCATCTACCACTTCCTCAGGCAGTTCTTTCCATATTCGTGCCCTCCTCTGTGTGAAAAAGTTGCCTGTCAGTTCCCTTTTAAATCTTTCCTCTTTCACCTTAAAACTATACCGTCCAGTTTTGAATTCCTCTGCCCTAGGGAAAAGTTCTTTGCTATTCGCCTTATCTATGCCCCTCATGATTTTATGAACCTGTGTAAGGTTACCCCTCAACCCCTTCGCTCCAAGGGAAATAGTCCTGGCCTATTCAGCCTCTCAACTCAAACCCTCTTGTCCCAGTAACATCCTTGTAAATGTTTTCTGTCCCCTTTCCAATTTTATAATATCCTTTCTATAGCAGGGTGACCAGAACTATACATAATACTCCAAAAGTGGCCTCACCAATATCCTGTACAGCCACAACATGATGTTCCAACTTCTATACTCAATGCTCTGACTAATGAAGGCAAGCATGCTGAATGCCTTCTTCACCATCCTGTGATGCCACTTTTAGGGAACTATGTACCTGAACCCCTAGGTCTCTCTGTTTGACAACATTCCCCAGATATCACTTGCAGTTGTCCTTGTAGCAGAGATGTGGATGCCCGGGGGTAGTGACCCAGTAAACAGTTCTTTATGTAGTAGGTCTTGGGGTGTAAGGGCAGCATCCATCTGATGGACATGTTCAATCCAATACAGATATTCTGTCATGTTTAGTGATAATGCTATGGTATTTAATTCCATTCACAGTTCACAGAATTAAGCAGCCAACATCAAACTGAGCTGACTTCTGGCAGGTAATATTTTTTCCATGCTTATAGTAAACAATGAACATCTCCAAAAAGAAATAGCACAACCAACTCCAACTTTCAATGATACCGCCATCACCTAGTCTCTCACCATCAACTTGCTTGGGGAAATTGTCAATGTCTTGAAGCTTAATAACTACATATAAACGGACAGTGAAAACAAGTTATACATCAAAAGAAATTAGATATAAACATTATATAGCTGGGACTCTTGAAATGTTAGATCACAATTATTGATCTTACTGTTGTTGCTAAATGTGTGATTTATGTACATGTTAGTATCTTTTATTTTAGAGTTTGGGTTTGGAATTCGTGGCATGTGGTATTTGGTCTATATGAGCAAAAAGAGTTTAATGATGAACTTGTACAGTTTTCTTAAGCCATGATTTGTTAAAAAAAGGGTTGTGTGACAATTGTAGTTGAAGGCTACTGGGAATTTGTTTACATTGGGAGAGTATTTATAATCAAACAAAGTAAACATTGCACTGCACTAGGCTTCAGTTCGAAGATCTGTAATTAATTTTTTGGCATGTGCAAAACATCCATAATGTGAACAAAACATTTAGGTTTCAGGTTTGTAGAAGTTATGGTCAAAGCTGAAAATGTAAAACATATTCTCCAAAAGTTGGCTGAGGACTGTTGAGAGATAGGTTATCTCAATGTAAGGAAATTGGCTTGAAAGTTCCAGAATAGAATATTTGATAAAAACCCCAAAAGGATTATTTGAAGCTGAAAAAGGCTAAGCTCCATGTAAACACTACCCAATTTATTTTGTTCATTCGTAAATGCTCTCCCAAAGTAAACAAATTCCCATTTTCAAACCTTTTCTTTCAAAGCAAATCATGGCTTAAGAAATTCTTACACGTTAAATCCTTAAAATCCTTCACACACACGCTCTTGCATGAGACTCAAAGAAGAGGCTCTCAGATTCTCAGGACTGGGAATTGAAACATTAGTTAAGTTAAACTCTGTAGATGTGATAAAGAAAGAAATTCTCTCTGCTGTTTTTTGAGGGCTATAAATGGGTACTTTTGGGATTATATTTTACCATGTTTTTCAAAACATTAAAACTTGGGTTATATGTAAATAGTTTAGTTTATCATATTTTAACTGTATTTCTTTTCATAGAATCATAGAATCTCTACAGTGTGGAAACAGGCCATTCGGTCCATACTGACTCTCCAAAAAGCACCCCATCCAGACTCACCCCCTTATCCAATGCCTGTAACCTTGCATTTCCCATGGCTAATCCACCTAGCCTGCTCATCCCTGGACACTATGGGCATTTAACCTGACTAATCCACCTAACCCGCACATCAATACAGTGTGGATCTGGAGGAACACAGCAGGACAGTCCTGATGAAAGGTGTAAACCTGAAACATCAACTCTCCTGCTCCTCAGATGCTGCCTGACTTGCTGTGTTCCTCCAGCTCCACACTGTATTGACTCTGACTCCAGCCTCTGCAGTTCTTGCCATCCCCGAGTAATCTGCACATCTTTGGACTTTGGGAAGAAATCAGAGAACTCACGCAGACATGGGGAGAATTTGCAAACTCCACAAAGACAGTTGCCTGAATGTGGAATCAAACCCAGGGCCCTGGCGCTGTGAGGCAGCAGTGTTAACCACTGACCTACTGTGCAACCCAGATTGACATGATAAAGTTATTTTCTATTGTTAAAGCCAAGCCAGCAGCTTTGTTTGGTTGTGTTTCAGTGAAAGACCAGCTAATTGCAACAGAACAAAACAAAATGTGATCTATCAAGCCAGATTTTAGTGGGGGATCTGGCTTGTCTAGTATCAATATCGACTTGGGTCGTAATAATTGTTGGCTCTTAGTAGGATTTGAAATAACTGAATTTAAGGGGGATCAATAAGTTTCTTTTTGAAAAATTGGCTATAATGTGGCTCTTGAAATAACTCCTCACCAATTCACCCTTTACACGTGCATAGTACCTGACGTTGGTCCAGTTTCTTCAGAGCCATCTCTCAGCTTGAGCAGAATGTCTGACACCCCTGTTTATATCTGTCAGCCAGGGCTCCCTGAATGGACCAGGTTAACAGCCACAATGACGAAGACAGTTACAGTGCCTGTTTGAAGTCCAGTTGGGCTTCAGCTATTTGGCACTTTTGCACAGTTACATCATTAATCCCACATACCAAATGGTCTTTCAGCATCTCATTAAGAGTTAAACCAAAGTCACATGCCTCTGCCAGTCATCTTAACCTCATCAAAAATCCCAACACAGATTGTCCTGGTTCTTAAACTGCAGTATAAAATTAATAGCATCTCAGAATTAGAGGAAGCTTGGAGTTGTAATATTCCTTAGCTGAATCCATCAACATTTGAAATGTTTTAGTATCTGGTGCCTCAGGAAACATGAGGCTCCTAATAACTGAAAAAGTGCCGGGTCCACAAGCTGTCAGGAGAATTACTCATTGCTTTTCATCTGCCCCATGTCATTTTCCCAGAAAAAATAATACATTCTTTCCACACACTGGGCCCAGTCTTCGACGGCAGGACCGAATGAGTCAATTTTCTCAAATAAAGGCATGATGCTAGAAATGCTTATCCCAACTCAATGATGACTATTGCATGCAAATTTCTTCAGGAGCACTATTTTTTCTCTTGTCACCACTGAAATAACTCCACAGATGCTGGTATCCCATCACCAAGTCTCCCTTTATTTACATCAATCAGCTTCCTCACAGCCCACTCTCAGAATGAGCAGAACATCTGACATTCCTGTTTATATCTGTAAGCCAGTGGTCCTGATTGGACCAAATTACAAGCCCCAATCAGGGAACACATATTCTATGAGGTCCACCTGGCTGATCTTGTTACAAACTCTACAGTTCTGACATGTGTGATTCTGCTGTGTTATGGCAAAGTTTATAGCACAGAATTTTAAGTTTGCTTTGAGTATTGTTAAGAGATCACCCAACATTTAGAATAAGAAGAAAGGAAACCTGACATTAGAGGCATCACAGTTGGAATTGGATGAGGTACGGATAGAAATGAAAACAACTGGACTTAGATAGAGAAAGAAAAATGCAATTCTTGAGTTAGGAGGAAAGACAGACGACAAAGAAACTTGAGGAGAGACAAAAACAGAAAAGAAGGGAAGTGAGAAGAAAGAAAAAATTGCAGAAAAATGAAGGGAAGCGTGAATTAAGAAAACTTGAACTCCAAAGAGAAAGGGAACTTAGAAAACTTGAGTAGGCCATGAAACAGCTTACTGCAAAGAGGCATAGAAGAGGTACTAATTTTAGAGAACAGATAGAAGACTGCCAAAGTAAAAAAGAGGAGAATGGTCAGAACAAGTATGTGATGCAAGGAAAGTTACATGTTTTCATTGTAATAAAACTGAACACACCAAAGTCAATTTCTGGAAATTAAATGGGAAACTACTGTAGACTAAGGAATCATTAGTAAAGGGGGCATTGGGAAGAAAGTTAAAATTGTAGTGGTATTACAAAAAGCATATCTTTCCCTAGAACATACTAAGAAAGGAGAGATGGCTCCCTAGTGTAATCAGATTGCTATAGGTTCTAAGTATTTTATCTCAAAATGCAAGGTATTTCCTTAAGTTTTGAATCAAGGAGGTAAACCAATGAGAAAACTGAAGGACTGAAGCAACTCAATCACTGATGCTGGCTGAAGATACTATTTGTCTTCCAGAGTGGTTAATGAAAGAGGAAATACTATTTGGAGGCATGAATGGAGGTTGCAAAGCAGTCTCGTTATATAGATTTCTATTAAAGAATAACTTCGTAAATAGAGAAGTTGAAGTGGGATTAGTAGAATAAATTCCGATGGAAGGAATTAACCGTATTTTGAGAAATGACCTGCATATGTAAGAATATTGGCCTCACCAAAATGTGGAGGAGCTAGCAATGGAGGTAAAAGAAACGGGAAAAGTTACAGGAGGAACAGCCTGGATTGTCTCCTGATTGTGTTGTGACAAGATCTCAGGCCCATAGAATTAGACAGGAAGAAAAAGAGTCTATGAAACAGGACGATGAATTAGAGATTAAAATATTAGATATAATTTTTGAAAATGTAACCAAAAAGGATTAAGATAAAAGGAATGAAGCTAATATATTCAACCCGGCTTTTTCATAGAAATGCAACAAACTGATTTGGAATTGAAGTAGTTATAACTGACAGCCTGCTCAGAAATTGAATCAGAAACAATATCTGAATGTTATTACTTGAGACACAAGGTAATAATGAGGAAATGGAAACCATCTCACATATAAACTGATGAGGGATGGGCAGTGGTCTATCAAGTGTTTATTTCATCTGAATATCACGACAAAGTTTTACAAGTGGCTCATGAAATTCCAATGTCCAAGTCACATCGACACTAGGAAAATACAGGCTAAATATTTAAAACATTCCTACTGACCAGGATCACAAAAAGCTGGAGTCAGATTTGCCAGACATGCATACATGTCAGGTAGTGGGGAAACTCCAACCCTCAATTAAATCTGCACCTTTAACTCTGATACCAGCATTTGAAGATCTGTTTAACTGGATCTTAATAGACTGTGTCTACCCAAAACCAGGAATGGGAACCAATATCATTTAATGATTATGGATGTTCCCACATGATTTCCAGAAGCAGTACTTTTTGGGAAAATTACTGCAAGAAAAGGTAATGGAAAAGTTAATTCAATTTTTAGATTACCCAAAGAAATAGACTCAGATCAAGGCTCAAATTTAGATGTCATGGATTATTGTTCCATAAAATTTTTGCCAACAAAATATCACTTCTTCTGGACAACGCTCCTGGCCATCCCAACCCTCAGGGTATAGGAACAACTACAGTGTTGTTGGAAGAAGAGTTTCAGGAGTTTGATCTGACAACAGTGAAGGAACAGAATTATAGTTCCAAGTCAGACTTGTTTTGTGCGTTGGAAGAAAACTTACAGCTGTTGGTATTCCCGTGTATCTACTACTCTCTAGTAGTAGAGAGTTGGTGAGTTCCTGCAGTGCTTCTTGGAGATAGTGCACATTGTTGCCATTGTGCATTGGTAATGGAGGGAGTGAATGTTGAATATTTTAGATGGGGTGACAATCAAGAAGGCTGCTTTGTAATAGATGAGTTTCTTGAATATTGCTAATGTTGCTTCCATCTAAGCAAGTGGAAAGTATTCCATCACTACCCTGACATGTGTCTTGTGTTCTGTAAACAGGCATTGAAGAGAATTAGGCAAGTTATTCACTATAGAATTCCCAGCATTTTACTAGCTCTTGTAGCCAAAGTACCTACATGACTAGTCCAGTTCAGTTTCTGCACCGGTAAACCCCGGCATGTTGATAGTAGTGGAAATGTCATTGAATATCGAAAGGTGATGATTGATTCTCTCTTGTTGGAAATAGTCATTGCCTTACACATGCATGGCACAAATATTACTTGCCACCTGTTAGCTAAAATCTATATATTTTCCAGATCTTGCTGTTTTCATATCTGAGAAGATGCAGATGGTGCTGAAATTGTGCAACCATCAGCAAACATCCCCACTTCTGAATTAATGATAGTGGAAAGGCCTTTGATAAAGCTGTTGAAAATGGATAAGCCTCAGATATTATTCTGAGGAACTCCTGGAGTAATGTCCTTGCGCTGAAATGATTGGCCTCCAATAACTGTTTTCCTTTGTACTGGGAGTGACTCCAACCAGCAGAGAATTTTCCCCTGGTTCCCGATGACTCTAGTTTTCCTAGGGTTCTCGGATGCCACAATGCAATCTCGATATCAATTATCTAGCCTCACTACATGATCTAGTGTCTCATTATTTTGTATGGAATTTATACAATCAATGATTTCTACGACAGCAATGGGCTAGATTAAATTACATTCTTTGATACTATTTATTGGCTCAGTGTTTTGGAATGCTCATGTAGATGCATAAATTTGTGAAACTGTTGCATAAACAGCACGAGGAATATAAATATGAAACTTTGGGAAATATTGCAATGTAAACAGGTGGAAATCTGTTGAGTATGTCAGTCTATATGGATGTATATCTAAATCTAGATTTTTCAGTCTGTTGCAGAAATCTGTTTGCTTATTCATGTAGTTTTAAGACTAGTTCATTCAGTTCTTTGTCACCCTTAAATTTTGCGACCATCAGTGACTACTTGAGTTGTTTAGGTCAGAGACCTGAGGGACAATGTTAAGATGATTTTCCTAACACCAGCTCTATTTCTCAACCTATGGAACAAGGGGTGAAAGAAAACTTCAAGGCCTATTAAGTTGCCGCCCAGGTGGATAAAGTTGTTAAGAAGGTGTATGGTGTGTTAGCTTTCATTAATAGAGGGATTGAGTTCAAGAGCTGTGGAGTTACGCTCCAGCTATAGAAAAGCCTGGTTCGGCCACATCTGGAGTATTGAGTCCAGTTCTGGTCACCTCATTACAGGAAAGATGTGGAGGCTTTGGAAAAGGTGCAGAGGAGATTTACCAGGATGTTGCCTGGAATGGAGGAAAGGTCTTACGAGGAAAGGTTGAGAGAGCTAGGGCTTTTCTCTTTAGAACGATGAAAGATGAGAGGTGGCTTGATAGAGGTGTATAAAATGATCAGAGGTATAGATAGATTGGACAGCCAGAGACTTTTTCCTAGGGTGGAGGCAGCTATTACGAGGGGACATAGTTTTAAAATGAGTGGAGGTAGATATAAGGGAGATGTCAGAGGTAGGTTCTTTACTTAGAGAGTGGTCGGGGTGTGGAATGCATTGCCGGAGAGGGTAGTGGAGTCGGTCTCATTAGGGGCATTTAAGTGGCTCTTAGATAGGCATATGGATGATAGCATAAGGTAGGGGTGGAGGTTAGATAGACCTTAGGATTAGTGTAAAAGTTCAACAAAACATCATGGGCCAAATGGCCTGTGCTGTGCTGTACTGTTCTATGTTCTATTATCAAAGAAGAATTTTTGGATAGACCATTGGAGAAAATGAAAGTGATTATTCTCCCATCCTTAATAAATTTTGTAATAATTGTAACATTGTTAAGGCCATTTATAGAATCTGTGTGGCATAGAATGAAGTTACCTGATCCAATGTGAATTGTGTATAATGGAAGTTGTGGCCAGATTATGTTAGAGCCAAAGGTCATGAGGAACCTAATGAGAAAATCCAAAAGGTGAATGTAAGGTTAGACAATTAAATTGGATTGGATTAGCTAAACATTGAGGATACTACAGAAGTGCTTACCACCCGTGCAGAGATACTGTCTGTCGAGGACCTGAATGAAATGGATCAATAGAGATTGAGTCGGACAAGGCTTCACAACTTGTTGAGTAGCCAGAGTTTGTTTTCTTAGCTTTCTCATAGTAAGATAAATTTGCTGTCCATATTTTCTATGTTTTCTACATAATGCTAATACACATATTATTATGGAAGGCACATGGTGAGGCCTTGAATAATTTTGAATAGGCAATGGCCATCTTTGATAATGTGGACTCTGTCAAAGAGTTCAAGAATGAATAAAAGCATTAACAATATAATCAACTGAAATATTGAGCTCTACAGAGAAAACACAAACACAAAAGTACAGCTGTTACTGGAAAAAAAATTTTAAGCCCCACTGCAAGGAGTCCTACTAATAGCTTGCAAAAATCTTCATCTAATAGGCCTCCAAAAAATGCTCCCAACCTCCTACCCATTCATTAAGATCATCAAATTCAATATCCTAATCATACCTCATGCATCACCCCCCACTTATCCATTGTTCCCTTTAGCCACAAGAGTTATATCTACCCTCTTCTGGAAAACACAAAGTTTTGGCCTCAACTTTCTGCAGTAGTGAAATCCACAGACTGACCACTCTCTTGGTGAAGAAATTTCTCCTCGTCTCAGCCCTAAAAGGTTTACCCCTTATCCTTAAACTGTGATCCCTGGTTTTGGACTCGCTCGCCATCAGGATCATCCTTCCTGCATCTAACTTGTCTGGTTCTGTTAGAATTGTATAGGTTCCAAAAGATTCCCCCTCATTCTTCTAAACTCCGGTGAATACAGTCATAACTGACTCAATCTTTTCTCATATGTAAGTCCTGCCATCCCAGGAATCAATTTAGGAAACTTTCACTGCACTCCCTCTATAACAAGAGCATTCTTCCTTGGATAAGGAGACCAAAACTGCGCACAATATTCTAGGTGTGGCCTCACCAATGCCCCATTTAATTGCAGCAAAACATCCTTGTTCCTGTACTCAAATCCTCCCGCTGTGAATGCCAACATACAGTTTGCCTTCTTTACTGCTGCACCTGCATGCTCGCACTGTATTCTGATTGTGGAAAATAAACACTAGTTTCCAATGTTTAATTTCTTCCTCTCTTCAGTTTTGAGTAGACATTAGAGCTCTGGACATGAGAGTTGATGACACTAGAGTAAGACCAAATCACCTTTAGATTCTGGAGTAAGACCAAATCACCTTTAGATTCTGATTTATCATTGACACTGTTTTGACTTTTTAAGAGGAACTCTTTTTACTATCCGAGAACATAATTCCACTAAATTAACTATTACATTCTGATCTGATTATATTGGAATTAAACTTTGAACAGTGTTGATGAAATTTATATTTTTCATGTTCCACCTAATTTGTTTTATACACAACTTTTGAAGTCTTTTAATTACAGAGAAAGTTGCTAAAAGAAGTGCAGGGCCCCTCCAATGCTAACATGGAGTAGTTCATGAGGACTTTCAGTGCCACTGGATATGGGTCAGGTGCTGGTGGCATTTCTTAAAGACTTGCCAGCCTTCATTCAGTACAACACCTTGTATATTACAAATGATGCAACAGCACTCCAGGATTCATTTAAGCCGAAGGCTGAACGTTGTAAAATCCAGCTACCCAAGATACTGACCATTGTGCAATCCAGAAGGTTTGTGGTTGACTGAGAGAGTCAAAGAGAGGACTAGGAGGATGGAGGAAACATGCCTTAGGGAAGATATTGTGTGGCACCCTGGTTCAGGGGTGTCCCCCCCACAAGGTTAAGTGGGGGAGGTATAAACTTCTCTTCCAGAGGAACAGCAAGAAAAAACACTTGCATCTGCCTAAGGTATCCTGGATGGGGCTAGTGGAGAATATGGATCACTCCCCAATTTTGGATGCAGAGCTGCAATAGGGTTGGTGTCCAACATACTTCTCTCCCCTTTGAGCAGGTAACAAGCAGAGTGGATAAAGGGGAACCAGAAGGTCTAGTGTATTTCTTTTTCCTCAATGCTCAATGGCAATTCCAGACTGCCAGAGCTTGACCAGGTGTATTTCTGGTGTTCAAAGTTAGCACTGGTATCCCTGGCACAACAGCCACAAACCATGCGGCACGTAGATGGCATGTCTGACACTTCCTCACATGTGGACCTGGACATTCCTACAACTATTGCTACAAAAACACTGCCAGACCACACAGCTTACCTTCCTTAGCCACATCCTATTTTATAACCTTCTAGGTCACTGCTACTTTTTCCTCAATGCACATTGTAGCCCAGCATCTTATTATTGTTTGATTTTGGATATTATTTCAAAATATTCACCTTTATTTGCAAAACTGAAAAACTACAGAAGTCAAGCAAACAGAAATTGTATGTACCTCTCGAATAACAAAGAAACAATTTGCACGTAGAGCACAAATAATTTTAGAATCAGTGAATGATCACTGCAACCAGTTGTCAACTACTGGAACTGGGTGTCAATTAAATCCTTTCTGGCTCGTAACCTGACTCTGTTGCACTGTATCACGTACAAGATGATGTTCCTCCTTCTCAATATCCTCATCCTCGTCCTCAGAAAACTGTTCTTGCTTTTGCTGTCTATCAGCATCTATGACATGCCCTTTTTGTCTGCTCCAGTTGCATAGAGCACAGTATGCCAGGATTATGTGACACACTATAGTCTGGTCCATTAGCCCTGTTAGTCTGGTCCAAGCAGCAGAACCCCATCTTCAGCAGACCTATCAACTTCAAACACCAGTGTGCACACAGAGTTGGGTGCCAGTTGAGAGAGAGTTATAAAGTGTGATGACAAGTCTTCATTATTCAGTCATTTCAATGGCATTATGCTTGCAGAAGTGGGTTTGAAAGAGGTTTCTTGAACCTCCCTTGAATGTCTCCCATATCCCGAGCCTCTAATTCAAAGGGACACATTCTAATGTCCCTCCTACAGTGCCTCTCTTTCACATCCTTCTAATTGGATAAGTAATGACGGTCAATGGTGTCCTCCTGATACAAAGCCTCCCCATCTGCAGTGCTAGATTGTACAAAGCACAGCAGGCAACCATGATATGAGAGATCCTGGTTGGGGAATACTGAAGATTTCAGCACATCGATCTAGAAAGTTAAGCCTCAGCTTGGGCAGTTCAATGGCAAGCTCAATGGTTGGCCAGGTCGGCAAGTGACAGATACAGGACCTTTCATCTGCTTCATCCAAGTGTTTCTCACAGACACAAGTAGCCAAGGCTTCATTAAGTAGTTATTATCACTATTGACCCATCACTGTAGGTGAATGGGGTGGTAGGTGGGGTATAGATTGGAACTGTTCTGACACTACCTGCTTTTTGTGGGCATCGCGGTTGCTTCCAGGACCCAGGCACACAGCTAAAGGAGCCACTTTCATTGATGGACACTGGTTGGAATGAAAGTCTTTCCTGTTACTGGTTTGGTTGAGCATTAATGACCACTCGATGCTGTCAATGACCTTGTACCTTGAGGAATTTAGCAATAGTCCCAAAGCTGCTAGATCCATCTGACAGATCTCTTGAGCAAGGCATTGATCACCTCCTGATATTTAGAAATCTGCAATTTAGAAATCTGCTTTCTGATGTAACTCACCTTTTTCCTGAGCTGTTGTGGGCAAGGGTGTCTATCACTTCTATTTTCTGCATCTTGTTCCCTTTAAACTGTCCAATGGCACTAATTTAGTACATAACTTATGTCAAAATTAGGTCATCTGTCAAAGGTCACACTGTGTCAATAGATATTGGGGATAGAGTTGAGACCACAATGAGATTTTCAAATGGTAGCACAGGCTCAAGGGGCTGAATGGTCTACTCCAGCTTCTAATGCACACATTCGTTCTCAAATGACCAAAAATTCATAACCAAATTATGTATAAAGAAGACCAAAGTCCAGAGATTTGCTGTTTCTTTTAAATGTAGAAGAAACTTACTTGAGAAGAGCAAAGTAACAGTGCATTGCAAAAATGTCTGACGTGCTCACTTTGAGGAGGGTGATGATGAAATGGTAATGGTACTGCATTAGTAATCTACCACCAGGCTCAGATCTGAAGAAGGGTCATAACGGACTCGAAGTGTTAACTCTGTTCCTCCCTCCACAGAAAATGCCAAACCCGCTGAGTTTCTGTAGCATTCTCTGTGTCTGTTTAAGGTCTCCATTATTTTTCTTTTAGCCCAGGTAATATTCTGGGGACATGGGATTGAGCCATGGCACATGGTGAAATTTGAATTCAATAAAAATCTGGAATAAGAAACCAGCTTAATGGTGACCTTGTAAATGCTGTCAAATATCATAACAACTTATCTGGTTCACCAAAGTCCTCTTGAAAAGGACCATCTTTCGTTCTGAAATTAAACTGGAATAACCATTTAAATACTGTGGCTACAAGAGCAGGTCAGAGAGTAGAAATCTTGCAACATGTAACTCACTCCATACACCCCAAAGGCTGTCCACCATCAAAGAGATACAAATAAATGGGGTTATGAACCACTTCCTATTTGTCTGGATGAGTGCAGCTCCAACAGCACTTGAGAAATTTGACACCATCCAGGATAAAACAACCTATTTGATTTGCATGATATCCACAAATATCACTCCTCCACCACCAATGTTCAGCAGCAGCAGTGTGTACTGTCTACAAATTGTGCCACAGAAGTTCACCAAAGTCCCTTGGACAGCTTTTTCCAAATTTGTGATCAATATCATTTAGAAGGACAAGAGAATTAGATACATGGGAATATCACCACCTGTAGGTACCTTTCCAAGTCACGCATCATCCTGATGTGGAAATATATTCCATTCCTTCACTGCCACTGGGTCAAAATCTTGGAACTCCCTTAATATCAGAACTATGGGTGTACCCACACTAAATGGATTACAGAAGGTAGCTCATCACCACATTCAAGGATAAATAGTGATGTGCATAAGGTGCTCTCTCAGCTATGAAACCCATATCTCCTGAATGAATTAAAGAAAAATTCTTATCTGGTCTAGCCTACATGCGAATCTAAGTCACAACAACGTGATTGACTCTCACTGCTCCCTGAACAATTAGGAATGTGCAATAAATGCTGGCCTATCCAGTGACATGCAAATCCCATGAACAAATAAATAAAAATAACTCCAATCAGAGAGACTATCAATACCTTTAGGCTTATTTAACACCTTCTTTCAAATTGGGGGTACGATTTAACTTGCTTGAGTTCATTCTCTTCCTTTCAATACTTAATTTTCAGGCATGCTCCAAAATGGCAATGTTAGTGTACTAATTTGAATTCTTGGTCTTTTTAGGAACCTTTTAAAGATATTACTACTTGGTCAGGGATTATCCATGTTATTGTGTGGAACTGCAATCAGCAGTCAATATTTGGCAGATGACTTTGCTGTGAACACTCCAGTACTTCAGAGTTTTATCAACTACCTCCTATTGTGCCTGGTTTACGTGGGAATATTGGCGTTCAGACAGGGTATGTGGTGAACATAAACAAGGATCTGTTTGAAATGCTTAGAATTAGCTGAATAAACAGAATAACATGAACACAACTGTGGCCAAAACTGAAGTGCTAACTTGATTTTACTTTGAATTAGGTAATGACAATTTATTACAAATATTGAAGACGAAGTGGTGGAAGTATCTTCTGCTGGGATTAATTGATGTTGAAGCAAATTACTTGGTAGTCAAAGCTTACCAGTATACCACATTAACAAGTGTTCAGGTATGTAGTTAATCTTATGCACCTGATTAAGACAGTTATATCCTATATTTTCCAATGAGTAGATGGGAAGAATTTAGCAAATAACTAATTCTTACTTTTAACTTTGTAAGTTCTGTTCTAATTTTGAATTCAGGTCTGGTACGGTTTGATTAGTCACAGCATCCATTTGCACCTCACCCAGCTGGACAACATTTTGGTTCGATTCAAGAAAGCAGTAGATTTCACTGGTGAAAGACGTCATAACTAGGAACACAAGACTTAGAAGCAGCTGTACGCATTTGGTCCTTCAAGCCGACACTGCCATTCAGCAAGAACATGGCTGATTTGGTTGTAGTCTCAACTCCACTTTCATGTCTGTCCCCATTACCCTTGCCAAACTCTCTTGCCAAACAAGCGTCTATCCACTTCAGCATTGAATATATTCAATATCCATAACCTCAATTCCTTTCTGGGGAAGAGAATTCCATATACTAATAAAATACAGAGAAAAAGAAACATCCTCATCTCTGTCTTAAATGGGAAATGTCTTATTCTTAAGCAATGGTCCTGGTCCCAGTCTCCCCTATAAGAGGAAATATGCCATGAGTATCCCCCGCTCAGGTGCCCCTAAGAATGTACATGTTTCAGACCAACTCATTATTCTAAATTCCGATGGATATGGTATTCAAAAGATAGGCCCTTCATCCTAGAAATGAGTTGTGTGAACCTTCTCAGAACTGCTTCTAATGCAAATATCATTTTTAAAATAAGGAAGCTTAAACTTTACACAGTACTCCAGACAAGGTTTCATCAATATTGCATTGGCATCCCATGCCAGCTCACTTCACTGATAGATTTGGTTCTCAGGATGAAAGTTGCTGTCACCATCCTATTTAAGTGTAGGAAACCACAGGGTCTGCTTGGTTTAGTGTGGTCTACAGGAAAACTATTTTCTGGTCTAACCAGAAGTGTCTCTTGTAGTTAACAAGACAGTTTATTGCATAGTAGCAACTAGTTGCAATGATATGATAGACATTGGTGGCAGAGACTTTGAGGAGGACCACATGTTAGATCTCACTCCACAGAGATCTTAAGCTGATTTGTCCAAGAGTAAAAATGACATCATAATATGTGGTGCTTATGGCAGTCCTTGGCATGAACCATTTCAGACCCTTATGCAATGTCTCCCACAAGCTTTTCTGCTCATTATCGATATTAAACATTTGTGTATATAATTACTTTTACTATCCCACCTCCCCAGCACGTGTACTTTACTTTAAAGTTCAGGTGATTTGGTAGCGCCACCATTCCCTGGAATACATTCCCTTCAGAATTGGAAGACTTGTAGTTTGCTGGGTGGAAAACCATTGTCCTTGATTCCCTTTCTAACAGTCTGAGGTCTGTAGGTGCCTGTAAACTAGAGGACCTTTGTTCTCCTGGATTTCATAGAGGACATTTTCCTGCACAAAGAGGCAACTTCTTCCTCACAATATTTAGAATCACTGAACATTGGTTGTTCATTCCCAGTGATGACTTCCATGGAGCTGTACAAATCACACCTTCAAGCTGTGTCAGCTGGTTTTTAATTTTATTCTCAATCCACCAGTAGATTTGTGCTGAAGTATAGAACATTTTATTTCAACACATTGATTGGTTTGGCTGTTCTCATTTGATGTCAGTAATGGCATTATTGGTGACACCAACATGTTCCACTTCCCTAGTTCTGCTACTTGAAGCTTGTTTTTGGCTTAGCATGATCTCTGTCAAACTCACTGAGGATTCTTCCTGGGAGGATTAGGAAGACAAAATATTTTGCTTGATCTTGTCTCTTCAGAGTCACCTCAGACATCTCATACCAGACTTGTAAGGAGAGAATTTACACCTGCTTCTGACACCAGTCTCCTTTAAACTAGCCTAAAAGCTTTTAATCTTTGGGATTTCTAAGCTAAAATCAATCCTTGATTATTCTTGACTGAAAACAAGCTAATGGCCTTCAATGTTTACCCACTTATCATAAATCACTGCAGTATAAACAATTTTCCAGTAACACCACAGAGGTCTATAGCCATTTGCTTGCTGAGCAATGCCAGATCTGGCCACAGTCCCACAAGGACTACTTTACCTTGTTTGGTTTTAAGAGAAAACTCTCCAGAAAAGTAACCAATTCCAATATGCCACTGCGTTGAGATCCAAGTTCCAAAAATTATCTATAACATATGGGAGATATATGTATATATATATATATGATTATTAGACAACAATCAAATGTGGGAGATCTGATGTAGTTTTTTTGTCTTCTTCTAGTTTGGTAATGCTGAGTATTAGAATGTTACCCAGGATGAGATCAGCAAATGCATTCCTGAACAGGGATTGTCTCTGTAATTTTTTCCTCTGTGTTTCTGTACCATATTGTGCACACACTGATAAATTAAACCAATAGCTAGAATCATGGAAGGCATATAACCCAGAAGAAAGTTGTGCAGCCCAAATCTGCTAAAGCAAATTGTCCAGTCACACCCAACAGCCTTTTTCCTACACTTCTGTGAAGCTTTCCTCTTCAGGTGGTTATCCAGTTCCTTTTGAAGATCATGATTGAATCTGCCTCCCCCACAATCTCAGACAGTGCTTGCCAGGTCCTAACCTTTCACTGCATTAAAAACAATGTTTTTTCTCTCATGTGGCTGTTGTTTCTTTCACCATTCACCTTACACCATGTCCTCTGTTTCCTGATCCTGCAAATAGAAAACAAATTTCCCCCATATGGAACCTGTTCCTACTAGTTTCAGTAGCTCCATCCAAACTCCTCAACCTTCACTTCTCTGAGGAGTACAGCTCAGCTTTCCCAATCTACCCGTGTAACTGAAGTCCCTGGAACCATTTTCATAAATCTTTCTGCATCCTCTCTAATGGCTCCTAAAATGTGACACCCAGAATTGGAAGTAAAACTTCAGTTGATGTCAAGCCATTGTTTTTTAAAAGGTTCATCATAACTTCCTTGCTTCTATATTGTGCGCTTATTTATAAACTCAGGATGCTGTATGCCTTTTAAAATGCTTGCTCAACTTGCCATGCCATCTTTAACTATTTGTGCATATATACCCTGTCCTCTCCCAGTTTCCCTGCTCCTATGATCCCTTTCAAGTTGAATCCTTTCTTTTTATATTGCCTCTCCTTTTCCTTGCTACCAAAAGGTATCTCTTCAAACATCTCTGCATTAAATTCAATTTGCCCCCACCTGTCTGCCCATTCAACCTGTCTATGGTATCCATCACTAGCTTTCTTACAGTTCACAATACTTCCTTTTTTTGTCAACTGCCAATTTTGATATGCTGCCATTGTTAAACATTAATATACATCAGAAAAAGAGCCAGGCTCCTTGTACTGGTCTCTGCTGAACTACACTGTAAATATTTCACCAGTATGAAAAACAACATTCACCACTATTCATTGTCACCCAGCCAACTTTATATTCACACTGACATTACCCTTTTTGTTCCATTCAGCTTCAACTTTTCTGTTAACTCTATTATGTGACAGTTTATTGAATACCTTTTCAAAGTCTATCAACTGCATTACTCCTCATCAACCCTCTCCATTACCTCATTAAACATCTCGTTCAAGATAGTTAAATTTGATTTGCCTTTAATCCTTGCTCGTGCTGGCTTGCCTTGATCAGTCTACGCTTATCCGAGTGTCTGTTAATTTTTTTCTTGGATTATTATTTCTAAATTAGTTCTGACCACGAAGATAGTTTATTCCTATAACCTTTTTGAACAATGATGTAATATTCTCAATTCTTCAGTGCTCTGGCAGCCTTCCAGTATCTATGGAGAATTATGGAAAATTATAGGCAGTACCTCAGCAATTTCATCTCTTACTTCCCTCAGGACCTTTAGATGCATCTCAATGATCTATCAACTTTAAGTCTAGCCAGTTTTACTAACAATCCCTTTTTATCAACTTTAGTTTGTCCAGTGCCTCAATGGCCTCTCTTTCACTATGAATTCAGCAACATCTTGTTTCCTGATAAAGATAGACATAAGGCACTCATTTAGAAGCAAGTTAGAACAGTACTGCACCAGAACAGGCCCTTTGGCCCAACACGTCTTAGTTCCTCAGCTATGTCTGTTACCTACATGTAAGGATCTCCTTCTGGCCCCGAACATTCTCCGACTCTTTTTTAATATTTATATGCCAATAAAAGACTTTTAGGTTCTCTTTTATATAAGCTGCCAGCCTTTTTTAATACTTTCCTTGCTTCTTGTATTAAAATTTCTCCATTTCTCCTTTGAACCTTCTGTAGTCAACCTCATCCTCATGTATTATCAACTTGACCATGGTCACATATGTCCTTTTTCTCTGCTTCATTTCATTCTTTCATTATTCAAAGAGGTCTGGTTTTGCTTGCCTTAACTTTCACCCTCATGGAAATATGTTTTAATTGCACTCAAACCATCTCTTCTTTAACGCAGCCTACTATTCTGTTACAGTTTACTTGCCAATCTTTGATTGTAGTTTGGCTGGGACAGATCTATTCTCACCCCACTGAAATTGACCCTCCTCCAATTCGATATCTTTGCTTTAGAACGTTCCTTGGCCCTTTTCTTCCTACATCTGCTATATATTTACATACAGATACATGGGAGGCAATGGTATACATTTATAGGTAGCTCAATGGAAAAATGATGGCCTTGTGGTATTATTGCTGGACTGTTAATCCAGATGACCCAGGTAATGTTCTGATGACCTGGGTTCAAATCCAACCAGGGCAGACGGTGGAATTTGAATTCAATAAAGAACCTGGAATTAAGAGACTAATGATGACCATGACTTTATTGTCAGCAAAAACCCACCTGGTTCACTTATGTCCTTTGGGGAGAGGAAACTGTCATCCTTACTTGCTCTGGCCTGCATGTGACTCCATTCCCACAGCAATGTAATTGACTCTTAACCGCCCTCTGAGCAAATTGGCATAGGTAATAAAGATTAGCCTAGCCAGTGATGCCCACATCCCTTGAATGAATAGTAAAAATAAGTAGATTTTATGTATCAATTGCTTATGAAGCCAAGCCTTTGTAATTTGAGCTATCCATGCATTCAACTGCATATATTGGCTGAAGTTCTGGATCCAGACCCATCACTCTACTTTTATGTTTATTCTTTATTTGCTGCTTTTCTCCAACAGCTCCAAATCCTTCTCTCTATCAAAAAATCTCCTTTCACTTGTCAACTCTCAGGTTCTATCTTTCCTACTCCCTACACCAACCCTTCAAAACTCAATATTCATGTTGTCTTCTCACCGTTCTGTGATGGACACCCCTTGGATAAACCTATACCTTCCTTTCAGGACTTTCTCAGAATCCCCTGAAGGATGCATCAAAGCATTTACGGGGGCTAATTGCGAGGAGCAACATTAATTGTCTTATTCTACATTCTCATCAATCTTCTTGCCCTATGCACTAGCTAGAGGATAGATTTTCTTCCTATTCAATCCCTCCCACAGCTGATCTTGGGGACAGCATATCTCTCTCCAAAATGTCCATTCGTTGGTGTCTTTGACAATCACTACCTAATGAGTAAGATTGCCCACCTTGGAAATTCCATGTCACTAGGCATAGGTTCCATGGGTCATCGCATAGCTGCTGAGGCTGATCCTCAAACCACACATTTGACAGGTGTTTTCAGGAGGTGGATGTGGTGTAAGGCCTGGAAATAGTTGGCATTCCTTTCTCCGGTTCCGTTTCTGTACTTGTTCTTGCCGACAGATGTTCTCGAAGAATTGAGTCCCTTCATACAAGAGCTTCCTCCGAGTCGGTTACTTATCTTGTAGGAAGCCTTCAAGAGGGCTTTGAATCACTTCCTTTGCTCTCCTCTTGTTGGAATGCCTTCCTGGAGCTGGGTGAAGCAGATTTGATTTGGTAGTCAAACTTAAGAACCCTAAGCACATGGGCAATCCATCGGAGTTGGTTTCAGATATTCGTGGCCTTGATACCAGTGCTTTCGGCTGCTTCAAGAACGTCAGAAATGACAGTAATTGTCCTGAGCCTCATGTTCCTACACCAGTGGAAAGCCAAAACCACCAAATGATTCTCACCAGAAAAATGGCTTATGTTGGCCATACACCAGATGAATTTGATGGAAAACTGGTAAACACGCAACTCACAGGAAAAGGTTACCTGTAACAAAGATTAAAGTATGTTTAGTTTCTACACTGTTCTTTGAATTTGAATGACAGAGATTATGAAGCAAGATGAAGAAATATTTCACCTTCCAATTCGTGTAATCAATATTTCTTGCCATTGGTTTAAACATAATTTTAATCTGACTCAACAAGTACTTGAAAGAATAAATGGGTAAAACAGATTAAAATACACTGGCCAGAAATTCAGTGCTGTCTACTTTTGAATGCCTACTTTAACAGTCATACTTGCATTGGGAAGTGCCAGGAGCTGGGATTTTGAGCTTTGGTAGTTGTTACAATGTCAAACATGCAGTGGTGGGAGTCTGCATAAGTTCAGGTCAATGTTCACTTACATGATTGGGTAAGATCGCCCACATCTGATGGTGAAATGTCTGGAACTCAAGTGCACTGGGGTAGGGTGACGATACTAAGAGGTCAGAATAGAATGACCTATGGGTTTGCAGCATTGTTGGGGACCTTGGAGTGTGCTCAGGTGTGGGGACAGTTCGGGGGTATGCAGTATTGTTAAGGAGTTGGGAGCTTTATTCGAGGGGTTAGGAGGTTCGGGCCATGTGAAGTTGATCAGAGTGGGGAGAGGGCCTTGAGGATGGAGTTATGCTTAATGCCTGAGATGTTGGGACTAGGAACCAGGGTCATTAAGGTCAGTACTAACCTTCCTTTCATTTGATGCTGCTTAGTGCTGGTTTTCTTGAGGCAACCACTGGTGCCAGCTGCATCAGGCAGAAAACTTTTTTGGAATAGGAAGCAGAAGCGGGAGGTTAGGAACTTTGTTTGTATATTTTCATGTTTGCCTCTGATATGGGTACAGGATGCCTCTGTTAGACCTTTATCAAAATTTGATTCAGTACATCCCACACTAAAATTGTGAGTGCATTGAATGTAATTTTGGACACAAACCAGGGTCTCTAGTCCTCAAAACATGACGCTACAGAACTGAATTTCTAGTCTATTCATACTGTAGGTAGATATAAATGAATTACATGTTGAGATGTGTTTGTTGTACATTTTCAGCTCCTAGACTGTTTTGTCATTCCTGTGGTGATGCTCCTATCATGGTTTATCTTGCGATCAAGATACAAAATCATCCACTTTGTGGCTGTTTTAATGTGCTTGTTGGGCGTTGGAATTATGGTTGGTGCGGATGTCCTAGCATCAAAACAACAAGGATCAGGTAAGACTTGGTGCTGGGGACCTGACTGGATTTGGAATTGTATGAAACGTTTTTAACACTCAGAGTCTTCAGAGTGTTGCATGAGCTTTAACAAAGCATAGACAGAGAAAAGGACATTCAGCACAGAAACAATATATAATGTGCCTGATCACGAACTCTAATGAATTTCGTTACTCTCCTAAGGAAACTGACACATTTTATTGCTAAACTCCAGAATGTCCACATTATTTTAACCTAGGGTAATTGCTGTACAGCAGCTTTGGAGGAGTATTCACATATAATGATACGTAGGAAAAGACTGTCTCCTCAATCAAGCCGGTCTCACATAATTATGATACCCTGCCAAACACAACAAATGAACTCCAGACCATTCAAAAACAGATTAAAAGCTCAAGTCAATTCAGTAGAAGAAAATACTGGAAAATTCCTCTCAGACTAATCCAGGTGATCAAAATTTATCCAGGAGATTATTCTAGACATGAACACGTACTTTTTATAAGACGTGATTTCTACCCCAGTCAGAAATAGGTTCCATTAACACTTGAAAAAGTTCAGCAGCAACTGCTGGGATGCTTCCTGATCTCTGTATGTCTCTTGGCAGATGTCAACTTGATAAATCAGGCTGAGATGTCGAAAGTACAAAGGAGAACGGAAAGAGGAAATAGGAGGAGCAAAGGGATAAAATGAGAACAGATTGATGGCTAAAATAAAAAAGGGACTTTCATGCATATTAACATAAGGGTTTGTTATGGGACCCATGGGACCAAATAGGGACCAAAATAAATGTGTTGGTGGAGGCAAAAGGCCTGTGTCAATGTTTGCCAAGGAAGAGAACTTTTCCAAAGATGCAGTAAATAAGTTTGCTAGGTTACTGAATGAGATAAAACATAAAAGGATGTATGAGGAAGGCAGGCTGAATTCAAGATGGACACAGCATCCAGTCGAGGTGAGATGCATCCTAGCTGAGGGACGTAAGGTCGAAATTGCAGGGATGTTGGCAATCGTATTCCAATCCATTTCGGGTACAGGGGTAATGACAGAGAATTGGAGGACTGAAATGCTACCCCCTTGCTCAGGAGTGAGGCTGTCAACTAGTCATTGAAACATTAAGGGAAAATCTGACCAACATCTTTCTTGTCATCAGAAGTCTCATTTTTCATTCTCACTGTACTTCCTTAAACTTCTTGCGATTGACTATTTTGTACAGGCACTGTGAAAATTTAACCCTAAATGAATGTAGGTGATTTTTCTTGAATGATATGCTGTATCGAGTACAATCAGGCCAATTCTCATCCTTAACTTTATCTTGCTTTCTTAAGTTGTGATAAACAAATGCCCTGTTGGAATTAGGCAGCCACAATTACCAAAACAAAATTTGAAATGTGGCTTCACAAAAATTACAATAATATGTTCAGCCTACAGACAACGCTGAGCATTTTGAAGGAATACTAAGAGACCAAACACAAATCTTTGGCCATAATTGACATTCTCTGTGCAAACACAGGAATTTCAAGGACTGCAGCCTGACTTTTCCTTGCTGCAGAATTAAAAGAAGTGTACGTTGAATTGTGATGAAGCGGCATCTGTTGAAATATTGTATAGCTTGCTGAACGAGAACTGTTGAAAAGATGCACTAATGATGAACTGGTCTGCTCAGCAGTTCAAATCACCTTCCTTTTGGAAAGCAGTCTCCAAAGGAGATAGTGATAATTGAGAATGCCGCTGGCACCTTGCAATATTCAAAGAAGCAGATAATAAAAGGCATCTGAAAATGTAAGAAACTAAAGTTATTCAATTTTCCCTATCGTGCGCTTATGCATATGAGCACCCAAAAATGTTTCCATTCAAACTGTTTCAGATATAGAGGGAACTGCAGATGCTGGAGAATCTGAGATAACAAGGTGTAGAGCTGGATGAACACAGTAGGCCAAGCAGCATCAGAGGAGCAGGAAAGCTGACATTTTGGGCATAGACCCTCTCTCCATTCAAACTGTAATTGATTACCTACAACTGCATGCAAATTATTCAAGTAAAAGAATGTTGGTACAAGAGTTTAACATTTGGGAATCATCTGATACTGTGTATAAGGTCTTTGAAGGTCTGCTAGTGACCAAAGTGGAGCTCCTCTATATCTGTTAATGCTGCTCTTTGCAATTGGAATCCACCTACAGCATGGCTTTGCTGTAGAATTCTACAGCCGTAGCAAAAATTTCAGGAACAAAATGTCTTCTGCTCAAGGGAATATCTCACTATAGACTGCAGCACATCTGAATGCTTATGCCTGCTAAGACACACATAGCATCACCTTCAGCCTATTTCTTAACTGCCAGAACATGTACCAGAAAGTGAGCAGGATGAGACAATGGACATGGCAACAGACATGCAGCAACCATTTTAAACATTGTCTCAAGGCCAGCACAAAGAAATACAGGGACAGCTTAATCCAAAACGACTTGAACCTCAACCACTCTAACAAGGAAATGGATAACAAAAGCACAAGGATATGCATGAGGGTGCATAGATCACATACTGTCAAACACTCCAATAAACATACATTTTAAATTTATAGCCTCAGATATGTTTTATTATCAATCTATCTAGACAGTTTATTTTTAACATTGCAGAGAAGAAATCTGAAAATTTCCACCCATGGTAGTTGCAGTAGTGTGGAGGACAATATTGATGAAAGACTTTGCAGGCTTTGCATTGTGTGCCTATGCAAACTACATAGTTTTAGAGTTGGCTCAAGGAATTAGGTGAATATGGCTTCTTCGAATGCGTGTGGCATCTAAAGGGTCATTCCAGTGTCCTATCTGTCCTGGCATGTGATCATCTCTCCTTCTTCATCTCTTTCTAGTCTATGATGGAAATGTTATGTAGCATATCGCTTCCACCAATTACATTGAATAATCTAATAGGACTACACTACAAGATGATTGTGACATAGTCAGACATTTAAAACTCAGTTTAAAGCATCAATATTTGCTTCTACTATCAGATGATTTAGGCCATATCGGAACTGAGTTTACACTCTGTGTTTGAATCTTGCAAGTGTTATTAACCAGGGCTGCAGAGGTCAATGTTAATATCTTTGGAAACATTCTTCCAATCAGTCTTCTTCAAATATGCCAATGAGAAGACTCCAGATTGATATCTAACTTAACAGAGTTTGGGCTTGCTAATTTAGAAAAACTTACGGCGTTTTGATTGAAGTCCTGAGTATAAGAATTGGGAAGTCATGTTGAGATTGTACAGGACATTGGTGAAGCCTCTTCTGGAGTACCGTGTCCAGTTTTGGTCGTCCAGTTATAGGAAGAATATTATTAAGCTGAGAGAGTTTAGAAGAAATTTACCAGGATGTTGCCAGGTATGGGTGGCTTGAGTTATAAAGAAAGGCTGGATAGGCTGGGACTTTTTTCACTGGGGCATAAGAGGTTGAGAGATGCCTGATGGAAGTTTATAAAATCATGATGGGTATTGATTGGGTTACTGGTAGGTGTAATTTCCCTAGGATGGAGGATTTCAAGACTAGGGAGTACATTTTTAAAGTGAGAGGAGAGAATTTTTTGAGGGGCAAGTTCTTTAGACAGAGGATGGTTTACATATGGAATGAACTTCCTGAGGAAGTGGTGGATGTGGGCACAACTACAATGTTTAAAAGACATTTGGATACGTACATGAATGGGAAAGGTTTGGAGGGATATGGGCCAAGAGCAGGCAGGTGGGAATAGTTCAGTTCAGGATTATGTTTGGCAAGGACTGATTGGACCGAAGGGTCTGTTTCTGTGCTGTATAACTCTATGACTCTATGAAAGAATTAGACTTCATCCAAGCTGATAGGCTATTCAAATTGAACAGGTTTTGGGAGTATTAGGGACATAAGTATTTGTAAGCATAGAAATTGCAGTGGTAGTGTTTGTAGCTTTGAGCTAAGAGACCTGGGCTCATATCCCACCTGCTCCAGAGATGTGGAATGACATCTCTGAACAGGTAGATTAGAAAATATCTCAAACTACTTTCAGCTGTTGGGAAAATAAATGTTTGGCCTCTGGAGTAAGCTGTCACGCTATGCTGGGATTACAGCATTGTGAGCCATTGTTTACCCCACACTTTTCATATGTTTGTAATATAAGAAACCCAGGGCCTAAAATTACCACTTGGCAAATCAGATGTAGTCCATCCAGAGTTAATGTATCTTTATTTTTATCATGAATTTCCCTACCACACTTTAGGAAACATTAGTTTTCTTTCCAGTCTCTCTGGCAGAGCAATGAATATCTCTATAAACTTCAATATCACTTCTGACTAGAATATAGAGCAGCTACTTTTTAAAAATGTTGCTTGACTGACCATGGATCGATTAGTTTCCATGGACATTTGTCCTAAATATTCATCAACATGCATTTAAACATTTTTGTTGCTCAAATAAAGAATACAGTTCTATTTTGTTATAAAATGCAGTATTATTGATGAGTTTGTTTTTTTTTTCAAATAGGTAGCAATAAGTTGCTGGGAGACTTTCTGGTCCTGGGTGGTGCCGCACTTTATGGAGTTTCTAACGTTTGTGAAGAATTTGTTGTGAAAAACTTTAGCCGTGAGGAGTTCCTGGGAATGCTTGGCTTATTTGCAACCTTCTTTAGTGGTATACAGTTGTAAGGAATGGCATTGTTTTTCTAAATTGTGTCTAATATTAACTGTGTTTTAATGTTATTGGTACAACAGGAAGCTGAGTTCATTGGCACAATTTTAGTTCATGTTTAGCTCCTTTTCAATCAATATTTTCCATGTAGAAC
Organism: Ginglymostoma cirratum; assembly: GCA_024137785.1. Lineage (NCBI taxonomy): Eukaryota > Metazoa > Chordata > Chondrichthyes > Orectolobiformes > Ginglymostomatidae > Ginglymostoma > Ginglymostoma cirratum. The sequence goes on along the minus strand of JAHRHZ010000263.1, from coordinate 15,094,807 downwards.
ACTAAAAATACCTCCCATGACACTATTCGACCAGCAACAGATGAAATGAAAAGAAAAATTAATTAATTAAAAATGTATTTTGATTTGACTGTAGGATGTCATAATCTTAAGACTATATTATTCCTGTAGTGTCCAACATTGTTTATCATTTTTCATAGAATCCCTACAGTGTGGGAACAGTCAGCCTATTGAGTGCACACCCTCCCCTCCAAAGAGTATCCCATTCGCCCCTACTCCAACCCTGTAATCCCACATTAACCATGGCTAATCCACTTAGCCTGCACATTCCTGGACACTATGGGCAATTTAGCATGGCCGATCCACTTAACCTGCACATCTTTGGACTGTGGGAAGAAACTGGAGCACCCAGAGGAAACTCACACAGGCACAGGGAAAACACACAAACTCCACACAGACGCTCACTTGAGGGTGAGAATTGAATCCTTGGTCTTTGGTGTTGTAAGGCAGCAGTGCTAACCACTGAACCATCGTGCTGCCCAATTTATCATTAAGGTAAGGCTTGTTTCCTCAGGAGAATTATGGGATCTTGTAATGTACAACAAGTTATGAATCACTGTCAAGCAAACTGCCCATGTGTCAGGCTGAGCCCAAATAAATTTATTGCAATTCAAGCAAGTCTTTTTTAATAATTCAAAAGCATCCTGGTCAAGAACTACTCTTAGAGAACAACTTAAAATCTAACTTTTAGTTTTAAGTTAACCTGAAAAATAAGCCTAACTCAATATTGTTGATTGAGCTACTGATAATATAATTAAACTGGAAAGGATGCATAAAAGATTTATAAGGAGAGGCTGGACAGGCTGGGAGTCCTGTGCTGGAATGTAGGAGGTTGAGGGGTGACCTTATTGACATTTATAAAATTGTGAGGTCCATGGATAAGGTGAAACCTGGAGGGCGTAGTTTTAAGGTGAGAGGGGAAAATTTAACAGCTGAGGAGCAACTTTTTCATACAGAGGGTGGTTCATATATGAAATGAACTGCCAGAAGAACTGGTAGGTGCAGGCACAGTTACAACATTTAAAAGACATTTGGACAAGTACATGAATAGGAAAGGTTTAGGGGAATATGGGCCAAACACTGGCAAAGGGGATTAGTTTAGTTTGGGAAACATGATCAGCATAGACAAGTTGGACTGAAGGCTCTGTTTCCATGCTGTATGGCTTAATGACACTATGAGTTGCTCTTGTTGATTGTGAATGCCACTCTTACTATCGCCTTCATTGTGACAGCTCAGCCTAAACAATGAAAATATACAAGTATTATTACAATATTTCAATATGCTTGTAATTTACTTGTGTTGCCACATAACAGCCAGTGAAATATCAGGCATATATTGAGCAATGGAGAATAATATGAGTGATTAAGATCATAAATCACAACAGAGAATCTCTTAACTAATTTATACCTTTACAGTTTATGTTAAATATAATTTAAGTGGGAGTGGAAGTCATTCAGATTGATTCTGCTGAGTTGAGTTTGGGTTATTTAATGGTGTTATTGAAAAATATTCTGAATGACGTAGGTGATTGAATAACCAAGATATATGATGTCAGACATGGAGTTATATGGCATTACAATTTTCGTTTAGAGAATAAAAATCAACAGGCAAGATATATTTTACAAAGCATATGAGAGGGAAAAGAGGTTGAAATAAAAAGATTGTTTTGTGAAAAAATTATGAATGACCTTGAATGCTTAATATTTATTATTTTTAGATCATGTTTTTCATTTTCTTATGTTATAGAAGTATTCTGGAACGTAATGCAATTGCAAACATTAATTGGAGCTGGCAAGTCGGTAAGCATCTATTCAACAACAACAACTTTATGTTGTTCCCTTAACATAGCCAAATATCTCAAGGCATTTAGCAAAATGCTTTTTTTTTTTCACATTCATTTACAGAAGGAGATATTAGATAGATGACCAAATGTTTGGCCAAAGACTTACATTTTAAGAAGGATCCTAAAATTAGAAGACTTGGAAAGGAAGTCTGGAGCTTAAAGCTGTTGAAAGTAAAATTGGAGTGATTAAAATTGTAAATGTGCAGTAAGCCAGGAATGTAAAGTCAGAGGTGATTTTCATAGATGGGAAGGGGAGATGCCATGGAGGAATTTGAAAACAAAGACAGCGATTTTAAATGAGACTTGGCATAAGTTAAGACTCAGGTAGTTGATATTTGGATGATCACAAGTTTAAGCAGATGCATCAGGCATCAAAGTTGAACAGTGTTGCAGAGACGAAAATAAGCAGTCCGGATGATATGAGGCTCACCTTATCGTCAAATACCCTAGCAAGGTTGTAAAAGGTCTGTCTTAGCTTCAGACAATTACATTGAATGGAAACAGTGATCAGCGACCAAAGGATGATGAGCAAAGACAATTGCTTTGGTGTTACCAATAATTAATTGGAGGAAATTTCTGTTCATCCAGATGCTGGTTAAACAGTGTGACATATCAGAGACAGTGGAGGATTTGAGAGAGGTAGGAATGAGGTAGTACTGGGCATCACCAGTATGCACATGATGTTGTGTTTTCAGATGATATGAGCGCGAACAACATATAGGTCTATAGGTAGCCTTCAAATACTTCACACTACAGGAGATAATTGAAGCTTAGCCAATGAGTTTCTGCAGGTTATTTGACAACAAAAAGCATCAGAGCTCTTGATGTTTGTCCTCACCGATGAGTAGCACAAAAGTTAAAGGAGAACTCTACTCTACATTTAATTTTTGGCTTCAATAGTTTTCTCACCAAGAAAAGCTTTTGCCCTGGGTTAAGAGTGTGTCTCTGCCAAGACATCATTGTGGCTGTAAGAATGGTTCGTTTTGAGGCTTTTTTCAGTGTTTGAGCTGATTTCCTTGAGTTCTTGGAGCAGTAATTATGGTTTTTGTAAGGTTTAGCTTTGTTTTTAGAACTTTTAAACAAAAATCAAAAACAATGATACTTTAAAACAGGAGGAAAGAGAAAGAGATAAAGAGCCTCAGGAGAAACCACGTGAGAAGATGGCTCTAGCATTCATCAAAAAACCAAGCAGTGAACTTTCACAGTTGACTGACTGTGAAAGTACAGCATCTCTGGAATTTAGAGTTCGGTCCAAGAAAGACAAACAAACAGTGAAATGTCGCAGCTGACCTCGGCGAGACCTTATTATTGGAGCTAATGACAGCTAGGAGTGTCAGCAGCTAAGTGTTTGTTTTAAAGACATATAGAACGTATAAATCTCAAACTTTTTTTTCATAAATCTATAATAGGGAGTAGGGTGAAGGTTTTATTTTTATGTTTTACTGAGATCTGTCTTGATTAATTTTTAAAAATATAAAACATAGGTAGTAAGTTACACTAGAGCATTTTGTCATTTACATAAATGATTTGGATGTGAATATAAGAGGAATAGTTAGTAAGTTTGCAGATGACACCAAAATTGGTGAGTAGTGGACAGTGAAGAAGATTATCTCAGAGTACAAAGGACCTTGATCAGACAGGACAAAGGGCTGAGGAGTGGCTGATGGAGTTTAATTTAGATAAATGTGAGGTGTTGCATTTTGGTAAAGCAAATCAGGGCAGGACTTATACACTTAATGTTAGGGTCCTGGGGAGGGTTGTCGAACAAAGACACCTTGGGGTGCAGGTTCAGAGTTCCTTGAAGGCAGAGTCGCAGGTAGATAGGATAGTGAAGAAGGTGTTCGGTTTGCTTGCCTTTGTTGGTCAGTGCATTGAGTATAGGATTTGGGAGGTCATTTGGCAGCTGTACAGGACTCTGGTTAGGCCACTTTTGGAATACTGCATGCAGTTCTGGTCTCTCTGCTTTAGGAAGGATGTTGTTAAAGCTGAAAGGGTCAGAAAAGATTTACAAATATGTTGCCTGGGTTGGAGAGTTTGAGCAATAGGGAGAGGCTGAATAGCCTGGAGCTATCTTCCCTGGAGCATTGGAGGCTGAGGGGTGACCTTATAGAGGTTTATAAAATCATGAGGGGCATAGATCGGGTGAATAGCCAAAGTCTTTGTCCCAGGGTAGAGGAGTCCACAACTCGAGGGCATAGGTTTAAGCTGAGAGGTGAAAGATTTCAAGGGGACCTGAGAGGCAACTTTTTTCATGCGGAGGGTGGTGCATATAAGGAATGAGCTGCCAGAGCAAGTGGTGGAGGCTGGTACAATTACAACACTTAAAAGGCATCTGGATGGGTATATGAATAGGAATGGTTTAGAAGGATATGGGCCAAATGCTGGTAAATGGGACTATATTTATGTAGGATATCTGGTTGGCATGGACAAGTTGGACTAAAGGGTATTTCCCTGCTGTATAACTATGTGACTGTATGTGATTCCATTCTAAATGGAATCAGAGTGCAAAGCTTACATTAATGCCATCATTTATGCCCATTCCCTGTTATACTTATTACAACAAACTTCAAGAATTTACATAGCTCAATTTACTGTGAATGTATCCAAATTTTGCATTAAAAGACTGAAACATTGAAATCACTACTTTTGAGGAGAAACTAACACTTGCCTCAACAAACAAATTATCTTTTTTCTGGAATACATGGCACTTATAGTTTTATTCTAAACTGTCAAAGCTAGGAAGAAAACAGATAGACATATCAAAATAAGAGCTTCATTCTTTTTACACTAACTGCATGTGGATTGTAAATTTATTTTCATCAACAACTGAGCTTCTTTCCTCTTTAGGAAAATTGGAATGGTTCAAATGTTTCTTTCACAGTGTGATAGTACATTAACAATTGTGGCAGTCACACGTTAAAAGCCACTGTTATTTTCCTACCTGCCTCATTTAAAATAAAATATTTTCTCTTTGACAGCTCCAGGTAAAAGGTGAAAGTAAAGTCACCATAGTTCAAGAGGATATTTGGGCTGCTGTTGCATCAGAGAGACAACTGGTAGTGGTTTAACCTGGGGGTCACCGTACACTGCAAACCAGCTGTCCAGCTGACTGAGCTAACTGACTCAAAGCAGCTCCAGCTCAAGCAGTATTCACAGTAGCAAATATGATTATTACCATTGATATCATTTGCTCTAGGAGTCATCAATTTAAGGATATTTGCCTGCCAAATGATTTGATCGTTCCGTCACTGTTCTATTCAGAATTTCCGTGGTCATTCGATAGATTGAACAGACAAAATACAGCCTCGAACCATGATTTTCAGTTTGGAGTCCATTCTGTAATATAGACAGGGCTGATTTCATAGGATTAGGCTGTCTCGGTTTATAGGACAGAATTGCTTCTTGAACCAAGTTCAAAATTAAAGAGAAGGCAAGTTCTTCATCAGTTTTTCCTATTATCAAATAATTGTCACTTGCCTGTGATAAATATTCTCAAAACAATTGTCACTTACTTCAGGAAAATGACTGCTGCATTTGAGAAATAACATTCAGGTTCCTGATGTGGCACATTCCCTGTTAGCAGAATGTTGACAATTATCAATTTGATAACCTGTCTCGTTAAGAACTAACACTCTACATTTATTGATTCACACACTGTTTTGAAAGTGTTTGGCAAGCTGCTTTTGGCTTTGAATAAAGAAACAAAGCCAGTCAGGTTTTTAAAGGAAACTGTAATGTAAAAGATAACTTGCATTGATTGAATTCATTGAGTCTAACTAGACCTGCTGCCTTTATGGCAAAATGAAACAACTTACCAGTTTGCATCAAAATGTGTCTCATCAAGTGTTTGTTCTGTCTACCTTGGAGAGAACAGAGAACACCAAATACCTTGGAAGTAATAATGCATTAGTTGATCTCAATATTTCGTTTGGTGAATCAACAACAGAGCAGACAATAGCTGTAAAGTCAATACTAACAACCAAAAGACTGTTTCGAATTGGAAAATGTAATACAATGCAGTGGTAAATGTTGTCCATTAGCCTTGACTATTGACAATGAAAACTGGAAATTCATAGCAAGATGGTCTGACCATTAATGGTCTAACACCACAGCTAAATTTCTAATATAGTAGTAAAAGTTGGCACTGAAGTATTTTGTACATTTCCAGCAATATTCTAACATAAAGACTAGTAAAATATATAATAAACTCCAAATTAAACTACCAAACAGCAACGTTTGAACCATTATATAGAATCTGATGGAAATTGTGACGAGTACATAAACTCTCACCAATCTACTGATAAGCCAACCAATTGATAGTTGTTTTGAAATGCGAAGAACAATGTAAATAAGGAATGATGCCATTCTAAACTTCTTAAATAAGTCCATCTAGTCTGACTACATTTTAAAAACATGATTGACAATTTCATGATCTGAGATAACCATATTTTGATAAACATATTTTATTCTTTTTGTTCCAGTATTATTGTTCACTGCATTTGCTGTTTGCATGTTTGGATGGTATAGCTTCCTGCCACTTGTGATTAAGATCAGCAGTGCCACCTCAGTCAATCTTGCAATCCTAACTGCAGACCTCTACAGCATCTTCTTTGGGATTTTCTTATTCCATTACAAGGTGAGCAACCATCCAAGAAAAACTGAATTAGTAAATTAATTCATAGACATAGGAGCATATTCCAATTTTATTTCATTTTGTATATGTTACACATTCCTCTGATTAATTAAGGGCTATCTACTTTCCATGTGAACTGGACTTTCCTGTGAAACAGCTCAGGAGAGAGTTGAAACTGCAGCTTCTGAAACAGTGAGAGAGAGAGCTGGAATGGCAGCTTCATAGAGAGTGAGAATATGGAGGCAGTAACTTCTCAAACAGTGCTAGAAAGCAGAGATAGCAGCTTCATAAAGGACAGGAGACAGCACAGGGAAAGCAGCTTCTGAAACAGCATGAAAGTGCAGGGCTAGGAGCTTCTGAACAGTGCTAGAGAAAGCACGGGAACAGCAGGTTCTGAAAGAGTGGGAGAGAAAGCAATGTTAGCAGCTTCATAAACAATGTGAGGATAGCAGCATCTGAAACATTGCTAGAGAGAGAAGACTACAGCTTCAAAAGGAGTGTGAGAAAGAGCAGATATGGCAGCTTCATAAAGAGCGGGAGTGAATGGGGACAATAGCTTCTTAAATACCAAAGGAGAAAGAGAGAGAGGGAGAGAGAGAGAGGACAGTGACTTCTGAAATAGTACCGGACAGTGTGGAAAGCAGCTTCTGAAACAGTCCTCGAGAGAAACAGTACAAGACAGCATGGATACAACAGCTTTATAAAGAGCAGGAGAGAGTGTAGACAGCGACTTCAGAAGCAGTGCTATAGAGAGTCGGACAGGCAGCTTCTTAAAGAAAAGAGTGGACCTGCGCAAGAAAGACCGTGAGAAAAGCAAAAGATAAAAACTGGCAACAGAGATTCCCGCCAACTTGTTTCTAACTTACAAGGCTGCATATGATAACACAGAAAACAGCTTGGTGATTGGTAGGATTTTTTTGTGTCCAAGGTTAAGGATCTCTCTCCTGGGCTTGTGTGAAACTTGGAGTGGGAAAGGAAAAAGCCAGTTGTCATGGTCCACATAGGTAGCCATTACATAGGTAGAACTAGGAAAGAAGTTCTAATGAGGGATTACGAGAGGCTCAGGGCTAAATTAATAAGCAGAATCCACAAAGTTAATAATCTCAGGATTGCTACTTGACCCGCGTGCAAATCGCTGTGAGGTAAATAAGATTAGTGAGGTAAATGCATGGCTGAAGGATCAGTATGGGAGAAATGGGTTCTGATTCAGATTCACTGGGGATTAGCACCAGTACTGGGAAAAGAAAGAGCTGTTCTGTTGGAACAGGCTCCATTTAAACCATGTTGGCACCAGTGTCCTGATGAATCATATAACCAGGGCTGTAGATAGGGCCTTAAAATAATTAATGGGGAGGTTCAAATGAAGAGAGTTTTTAAAAATTCAAAAGGAAAAATGAGAGCAGAAGTGGAAGGTCGTAAAGAGGTAAATGATAATCAAAGTGTGACAGAAAGGGTAGAAAATTAATATAGAAGAGTGCAGAAGAAATTAAAATCAGTGCAGTAAAGGTAAAAAGTCAAGGTTAAGATTCTTTTTCTGAATGCACAAAGCATTCATAACATGATGGATGAGTTGATTGTACAAAAATAAGTAAATGAATATGACTTATTAGCTATCATGGAGATATGGCTGCAGGGTGAGCAAGACTGGGAACTCAGTATTCAAGGATATTTGATGTTCCACAAGAACAGGCATGAAGTAAAAGGAGGTGTGGCAGCTATGTTAATAAACAAAGATATCAGTGCAGTGGTGAGTAGTGATACAGATACAATGGATCATGATCGGGAATCTATTTAGGTTAAAATCCTGGAACTCCCTTGTAATGACTTTGTAGGTCAAACCTACAGTACATGGATTGCAGTTGTTCAAGAAAGCAGCTCACTACCGCATTCTCAAGGGTAGTTAGGGATCGATAATAAATGCTGGCCCAGCCAATGACACACATGCCCCATGAGTGAATAAAAATAAATGTGGAAATGAGGATTAGAAAGGGAAAGAAAACGTGTGTTGGAGTCATCTATTAGGCCCCCTAAGAGTTACTTCACTGTTGGATGAATCAAGAAATAATGAAGATGTGTAAGATGGGCACTACAATTGTCATGGGTGATCTTAATCTGCTTGTTGGCTGACAAATTATGAAGGGTAACACGGAAGTCAAATTTGTAGAATGCATCTTGTTTCTTAGAGCAGCACATTCCAGAACTTACCCAGGAAGGGGCTGTTTAGATCAAGTAATGTGTAATGAAGTAGGATCAATAAGAGATCGCATGGTTAAGGAAACTCTAGGAGGTAGCGATAACAATATTGTAGAAGTTTGAATTCAGTTTGAGGGATAGCAACTAGGGTCTCAAACCATTGTCTTCAACTTAAATAAATGCAATTTGACAGTATGAAGAAAATGTAAAAATAGACTAAGGGGCAAGTCAGTGGATGAAAGGGAGTCACTAAAAGTTGGACTCTTGGAGGACACGACTGAGGAATTAATAACTGGGAACAGGAAAATGGCAGATAACTTAAACCAATATTTTGCTTCAGCCTTCAAAGTGGAGGACACTACAAACATCCTAAAGATAACAGATAAGTAAGATGCAAGGGGGAGAGAAGATTTAATGACAGTCTCTATCACAAACTAATGGCACCAAAGACAGACAGGTTGTTATGATTCAAGGCACTAACTAAACGACTGTGGTCTTAGGTTAAAACCCTAAGGACACCCTAAGGACTTTAAACTGAAAGGAGATGACAAAGACGGATTCACTTTTGTCTGTTTCAAGTTAAGGAAAATGTGGCAGAGTTGGACTTAACTCTCCTAGAATATGTTAGCTGTTGGCATTATGTAGATTTTTTTTGTAACATTTAAGTTGGAGCTTTGCTTTGGTATCTGGGGTGATGGTCTTTTTGGTTAAAAATGACTGAGAGTTTTATAAGCGTTAAATATTGAGATCAAAGCTTTAATCCAAAACCTAAGCATTGCACTGGATTGAACAGAAATTGTGAAATTAGTGCTTCTGGATGACGTGACCAAAGGCTGTATATAAGTGATGAAATTGTTGAATCCTTCGTTAGAGCCTTAAAGTACATTGGTAATGATTGCCCATTCAAATGGCAACTTGTTAGTGTTTAACAAGAAAAAATAGCTTTTGACCAGCAGTGGAGGTTGAAAGCATTATCCAATCAGATCATTTGGAAGTTGGGGCTGGATCCTTTGAGAATCAGGATTGTTGAAGAGTAGACTTGAAACAAATCAGACATTGCTTTTTCCCATGGTCTGGTGCACACAAAGGTGAAGCAGAAGAATTTCAAATGAGTTAATGGTTTCTCAGACTTTGAGTTACAGCTTTGTTCATTTTAGTTTTGCTCTTGAAAGATGAAATGACTGATAAAGCTGAAAACGGGCAGTTTCTAAAACCTTGTTGTTATTTTCCTGAAAGGAATCTTCCAAAGTGGCCATGAAGTCTATGTGGTTTAATACTGGTTACAATGGTTAAATTTTGAAATAAGGAAGATGTTCTCTTCTGAGAGTACATGAGCTGGTATCATTTAATGATTGCTAGTACTGTGGAATGACAAAGTTCAGAAACAAAATGAGGGAATTATGGCATATTTTAATTGTAATTTAAAACAGTTATATCGAGGTTCAGTTTCACAGTAATCTCCAAAATATCAATATATGCATCATATCAGGTATTAAAAATCAAAATGTTCCTGGAAGCACATCCACATAATATGCAGACTTTCAGCACTTACACAGCAATAAAAGTGATGAAATGTTGTGTACGCCTGCTGCCTGGGCTAAAATAAACCCTTTTCCTGCCATATTCAGCCTAGCCCTTTGGCTGTATCTGCATTGGACGATATTCATAGTTTCTTTCAAGCTATCAACTTTTGAGGAACTCCATCAGCATCCTTTGAAGTCTGTCAGTTTTCATTAACTTTCTAGATTTGCACGTCAGTGATATCAAACCTAATTAGTGTCAGCATGGACACTTATTCAAATTCATGCTAATGTTCTTTGCCCAAGAAATGTCAATGATTTTCAGGAAAATGTTCTCCTGTATTGAAGAAAGGTCAATATTATTGTCATAGGGTTCAATAATTTTTAACTGTTCTTCAAATATCTTGAAGCATGAAGGACCTCCTTTAAATGATTTGCAGGAAGAGAGCCAGTATGGTAAACAGCCTACCTCCTCCGTTGTGTCTGAGTCACTGCCCTACACTTGTGTAAAGCACTTTCTCTTCCTTTGTTGTGAATATTTATTAAATTGACCTGCATAGACACAACCACTCCAAATCCAAAGAATTCATGCGGTAGCATTTCTATAAAAAAATCCTTTTGTTCTCATTGGTAATAATAGTTTTAAATTGGTGATTCCTTTTTAATGACTCCCCAGCCAGCAGAAATAGTGCTTGCCTATTCACTCTAATGCAGGACTTCCCAAAGTGGGATTGGGACCATAAGTGGAGTCGTGAGTTGAGCTTTTTGGGCTCCTGAGTTCTGAGGCAACCATAGCGGTCATGGAGCTCTGATAAGTTATAGCACGTGTGCTCCCATTCTAACAGGCCCCCTAATCTCACAGGCCTCCTACACCACTCTGAGTTCTCGCTGAGGGGTTACAAAAATTTTCAAGCCTCAATAGCGAGTGGGAAAGACTTCAGAATACACAGCTCTAACATGATCTTTTCTAATTAAAATAATATATATGAAACACACTTTTAGCATTCACTCTTAGTATCACTGTAAATTGTCCCTGTATTTCAAGTATTTTTATGACTAGTTTGTCATCCTGGTTTTACCTGTGTTTTGGTTGTATGTGTTCTTTCTATGACAGGTACCCAAAACTGCTCACAATTTTCTAAGTATGGGTTAATTGAGGTGTTGTGCAATTTTATCATTCCTGTATCCCATGCTTCATGTTAAAAGCCAAAATATGATTGGTACTTTAGAAAATAAATTTTTCAATATGTGCTCTCACCTTCATAGAATTGTGTATTTAAACCATAGATCTCTGTTGTTCTACATCATTTTCACAATTGTATTCCCAATAGTCAAGTCTAAACCATCTCCGTATACTGAGAATGAAAACTGGCCCTATACTGACCCTTCCAACTCTCCCCCAAACTACACAACCATCTTAAATTATCTAATTGTTTCTTGTCTGTCAAACAAGGTTTCTTGTGGGATCACAGGCCTGAGTATTTTCTTGTGAGACACCTTTGAAAGCCAAAATATAGACATCTTTCATTTATCCAATCAGGGTAATCTTCAACTGTCTATTGCATTATATAGAGCCTTACTGAGGCCACACCTGGAGAATTGTGTGAGGTTTTGGTCTCCTTACCCATGAAAAGACATACTTGGCATAGAGAAAGTACAATGAAGGTTCTCCAAACAGATCCCTGGAATGAGGGCATTGTCCTTTGAGGAAGGTGTAAGTAGTCTGGGTCTACGTTCTGTGGAGACTGGAAGAATCATCACAGCCACAGGTCATTACTGCAGGAGTTTCTCAGGACAGTGTCCTAGGCCCAATGATCTACAGCTGTTTTATCAGTGACCATTCCTTTCATCATAAAGTCAGAAGTGAGGATGTTCGGTGATGATAGCACCATGTTCTGTCTCAATCATGGCTCCTCAGATACTGAAGCATTCCATGTCCATGTGCAGCAAGACCTGGATAGCCTTCATATCCTTGACACTGTCCAGAACGAAGCAGCCTGTTTGACTGGCACCACATCCACAAACATTCAGTCCCCCCACCACCAACCCTCAGTAGAAGCAGTATGTGTTATCTACAAGATGCACTACACTAGCAGCACCAAGGCATCTTAGACAACACCTTCAAAACCCATGACTTCTACCACCTAGAAGGACAAGGGCAGCAGATGATTGGAAGCAACAGCACCTGGAAGTTTCTGTCCTAGGCACACACATCCTGATGTAACTAAATCACTGGTCCTTCAGTGTCACTGGGTCAAAATCCTGAACTCCCTTTCTAATAGCACTGTGGATGACCCTGCACCCCAAGGAATACAGCAGTTCAAGAAGGCAGCTCACCACCACATTCTAAAGGACAACCAGATACCAACAATGGGTTGGAAGTTGCAAAGTCATCTTTTGTTTCTTCTGGTAACTGGTTATTTTTGGGGTGATGCAGAAATAAATGCTGGCTTAGTTAGTGACACACACACCTCATGTACAAATAAGAAAAGAGATAGGATCTCAAGCATGCACAATTTTTACAGCGATTGACAGGGTATTTGTGGGAAGGATGATTCTCCTGACCAGGGGAGTCTAGAACCAGAAGACACAGCCTCAGAATAAGAGGCAGCCTTTGAGGACTGAGATGAGGATGAATTTCTTCACACAGAACGTGGTGAAACTTTGGAATTTTCCTCTCAGAGGGCTGAGGAAGCTCAGTCATTGCGTGTTCAAGACAGAGATTGATAGATTTCTGCTTATTAAAAACAGGGAAATGGGGATAGTGCAGAAAAATGGTGTTGCCGTCATAGATCTCATTAAATGGTGGAGCAAACTCAGGTGCTGAATGCCCTACTCCTGCTTCTATTTCATATGTTCTTATTTAGCAAACAAGACTTTGCTTTAACAAATCTGTAGGCTGTCCTTGAATTAAACCTTGTATTTAAAATTTCTCACCAATTTGAACTCAATTTATAGATCCTACAAAAGTCCACCACAGTTAATAGACTGTGTGGTTGCTAGTAACTTAAATTATTCTTCTTTCCAGTTTTGAACAATGTTCTTGAGGAAAAGCAAAAAGCATAAATCCAAATCAAAGTTTAGTCTGTGAATTTCCATTTTCTGTATTGTGGGAATTCATTTCATCAGCCACTATCAAATTGCAGTTTACTAACAATAATTCTTCACCTCAGACCACTTGAATTTCATTCCTCCCAAGTTTTGCATGAATTGACATTACTGGAATGCAATTCCAATAGGTGGGAGAATGTCTTCGTTCAGTCCTCAGACTTGCACTCCTGTGGTTAACACTGCTGCCTCACAGCACCAGGCACCTGGGTTCAATTCCACCCTTGGGTGACTGGCTGTGTGGAGTTTGCACATTTTCCCTCTGTCTGTGTGGGTTTTCTCCAGGTGCTCTGGTTTCCTCCCAATGTCCAAAGTTGTGGAGGTTAGGTGGATTGGCCATGCTAAATTGATATAGTGTCCAGGGATGTGCAGGTGGATTAGCCATGGGAAATGTTGGGTTACAGGAATAGAGTAGGTTGGATTTGATGGGCTAAACAGCCTGCTTCCACACTGTAGGGTTTCGATGATTGCCAGTGTTGGATCCTTGATAGTTATTGAGGGGGCATTACATGCAAGACACTGACAAAATGCAAGTAGAGAACTATTGGAGGAAACAAAAACAAATTTGAGACAAATATGAAAAAAGTATTTATTTTTGATATTTCATAACTTGATCAGTAACACTGATGTCCATACACATTACTTCCTTTGAAATTTACCTGTGTTCATTTGCGAACTCTTAATGAAGTAATAACTGAAGGTTCAATAATTGTTAAATAATAATTCATGCTGTCGCAACATCATCATGTAGCATAATTGCAATCAGTATTCTGTGTTCATTAGTCAACTTAACTTCAATGCACCTACAGTTTTGCTAGTCCTACGTATTTGGATAAAAAAAACTTAAATTTGATCGATCTTTAACTTTTTTTGCTAAAGTATCATGTAGTTGTTCCAAGGTGCTTGGCAATAGTATTGATAATTAAAGAATACAAAGCACAAGACTGAAATGCTTGTATTATTCTACATCTCCAATAAAAGATTTCAGGCTACTTTCTTGGTTAGATAATTACAGAATGGTGCAAAGGTTGGTGTCTCCCAGTAGCAGAGTGTAGGAGGATGCTATGGAAACCAAAAGAAAAATATCAAGTCATTACTGTGATTAACATCAACCTCCTTCTGTGATCTAATACACCACTTTATATCAACCAGTCAACTAATATGAAAGGTTACCATTAAAATTCTTCCTTGTTTCTTTTTTAAGCTAACTATTAAAGGTTAATTCTTGAATCTGTTCCCAGCTGTGTCTATTTGTGGGTGGATAGCATTGCACAACAGTTACCATAGCTACATATTTAATCATTCTCATGCTTCTACATTAAAAAAACATGCTATCTGAAAAGTGTCTCAGACTGCAAACTGCCAAGAAATACATTTCTGAATTTAAGACATTCGAGTTGGGTCCTTATATAGAGAAAATCGTATCTCATACAGCTCTTGGAAATCAGATACAGAATTTCAGAATTTGTATCTCTTGTGCTCAGTTGAATATCAGTTATACATTCATTTTGGTCATAAGAATTAAACAGATAAAAGTAGCAAGCTTGAGGACTTGGATCAGTTTACAATTCAGCAGAGGACCACGACCATTAATTAAGTGCGGAAAAAGTCAAAAATAACACAACACCAGGTTATAGTCCAACAAGTTTACTTGAAAACACAAGCTTTTGGAGTACAGCCCCTCTGTCAGGTGCAGTGAGAGGACAGCACAGAGTTTATAGGCAGAGAGATGAAGGGCAGAGAGATCAAAGGATCATACAACTGGTGAGAGTACCCTTTGTCATCTAGTACTTCCCTGGGGTGGAGAAACTATGCCATGTTCTTTGCAGCCTCTGCTGGTGAAACCATGTAGCTGCTAGGACAGTGGATGAATGGATACTGTGCAACAATCATAGAACATAGGACAGTGCAGCACATTACAGGCCCTTTGGCCCACGATGTTGTGCCGAACTTTTACACTAATCATAAAGTCTATCTAACCTCCACCCCTACCTTATACTATCATCCATATGCCTATCTAATAGCTGCTTAAATACCCCTAATGAGGCCGACTCCACTACCCTCTCCAGCAATGAATTCCACGCCCCGACCACTCTCTGAGTAAAGAACCTACCTCTGACGTCTCCTCTGTATCGACTTCCACTCACTTTAAAACTATGCCCCCTCATAATAGCTACCTCCACCCAAGGAAAATGTCTCTGGCTGTCCAATCTATCTATAGATAACAAGCATGGGGCTGGATGAACACAGCAGGTCAAGCAG
>JAHRHZ010000263.1:15009321-15078829 GCA_024137785.1 Ginglymostoma cirratum | reverse complement strand
GCATAACTTCACAGCTCTTGAACTCAATCCCTCTATTAATGAAAGCTAACACACCATACGCCTTCTTAACACCTCTATCCACCTGGGTGGCAGCTTTCAGGGAAATGGAACATGAACCCCAAGATCCCGCTGCTCCTCCACACTGCCAAGAATCTTTCCGTTAACCCTGTATTCTGCTTTCAAGTTTGTCCTTTCAAAATGAATCACCTCACACTTTTCAGCGTTAAACTCCATCTGGCACTTCTCAACCCAGCTCTGCATCCTAGCAATGTCCCTTTGTAACCTAGAACAACCCTCCGCACTATCCACAACTTGACCCACCTTCGTATCATCCGCGAACTTACTAATCCACCCTCCCACTCCAACATCCAAATCATTTACAAAAATCACAAATAGAAGAGGACCCAGAAAAGATCCTTGTGGTACACCACTCGTAACTGAGCACCATGTTGAATATTTTCCATCCACTCCTTTGTCTTCTATGGGCCAGCCAATTCTGAATCCAATCTGCCACATTTCCCTCTATCCCATGCCTCCTTACCTTCTGCATGAGCCTACCATGGGGAACCTTATCAAACGCCTTACTTAAATCCATGTATACCACATCCACTGCTCTACCTTCATCCACGTGTTTGGTCACCTCTTCAAAGAATTCAATAAGGTTTGTAAGGCATGATCTACCCCTCACAAATCCATACTGACTATCACGAATCAAACTGTGCCTATCTAAGTGATCATAAATCCTATCTCTCAGACCCCTTTCCAATAATTTGCCCACCACTGATATAAGACTAACTGGCCTATAATTTCCGAGGTTATTTCTATTCCCTTTTTTGAACGAGGGAATGACGTTTGCCTCTCTCCAGTCTTCCGGCACTATATCCGTGGACAGTGAGGACGAAAAGATCATCGCCAAAGGCCCCGCGATCTCTTCCCTCACTTCACATAGAATCCTTGGATAAATCCCATCAGGCCCGGGGGACTTATCTATCTTCAACTTCTTCAAAATTCCTAGTACATCCTCCTTACTAACATTCCCCTCCTCTAGCCTACCAGCCTGTTTCACACTGTCCTCCTCTACAACTACATCCCTCTCAGTTGTGAAAATCGAAGAAAGGTATTCATTAAGGACCTTTCCTATCTCTTTAGGCTTCATGCACAAATTCCTTTTACAATCCTTGTTTGGCCCAACCATCTCTCTGGTCATTCTCTTATTCCTCACGTACTTGTAATTAGCTTTGGAGTTTTCCTTAATCCTATCTGCCAAGGTTTTCTCATGCCCCCTTCTAGCTCTTCTAAGCTCTTTCTTCAGCTCCTTTCTGGATAACTTGTATTCCTCTAGAGCCTTTTCCATTCCTTGTTTCCTAAACCTTATATAAGCATCCTTCTTCCTCTTAACCAGTCGTTCGACCTCTCTTGAGAACCACGGCTCCCTCACTCGACCACATCTTCCCTGCCTGCTAGGGACAAACATATCGAGCACACACAGTATGCATTCCTTAAACAATCTCCACATTTCTATAGTGCTCTTCCCTGACAGCATCTGTTCCCATTTTATGTTACCCAGTTCTTGCCTAACAGAATTGTAATTACCCTTCCCCCAATTATAAACCTTACCCTGCTGTATGTACCTATCCTTTTCCATGATTATTGTAAAAGTAACAGAGTTATGATCGCTACCGCCAAAATGCACTCCTACCACCAGACAGGATTGTTCCCTCCCAGCTGAGGAATACTTCAGTGGTCAAGAGCATTCAGCCTCCAATTGGGTAAGTGTCCTCCAAAGTGGACTTCGAGATATGCAACAACACAAAATCACCGAGCCAAGACTGATAGCCAAGTTCGGCACCCAGGAAGATGGCCTCAACCATGATCTTGGGTTCATATCATGCTACAGGTGACATCACCACACTGTTCTGTATCTGTAAAATCTTCCTTATTGTCCTGTTTTGACAGCAACACCTTGATAAATTGTTATGATTTCTCTATCTTCATTAGTTTGTACAGTTTTGGATTACTTATTACTCTCTCACAAGCACCCGCATGTTTGCGCAAAGACACAAGCACACATACATCTCAACCTATGGGGTGAATCATTTCATCCAAGAAGTTTGCTTATTTACAGATACATTCTATTTTGTTCAAGAAACACATAATTTGTAGTGATAGTCCTGCTTTTGGAACAAAACCAGCCTGATTCCAGGTTAGAACTCTGAGACAGATTCTGGGCAAGGCCTCACACCTACAATTCAGCGTCTGACCAGAGTCTGACCTGCCTGTTTGAAGTTTTGCAAATTAGGCAGACATTGACGAAACCTTTAATTATCTCGGGGCAGTGACTTGAAACAGATTCTGGAATTTGCATCTTAATCAATTGAAACTTGCGTCTCCTTTCTAACAGATTTCTCCATACCCTGCTTCTGCAATTTCTTGAATGCAGGAATGTATGAATGATTAAAGACTGAACATGAGACAGTCAGCCAGCCATTTTAGGTTGGTTCACTCCACTCACACCAGTTGTATGATCCTTTGATCTCTCTGTTCTTTATCTCTCTGCCTATTAACTGTGTGTCTGTGTGCTCTCCTCTCACTGCACCTGACGAAAGAGCAGCGCTCTGAAAGCTTGTGATTTCAAATAAACCTGCCGGACTATAACTTGGTGTTGTGTGATTTTTGACTTTGTCCACCCCAATCCAACACTGGCACCTCCAGATCTCAAGTGCAAAAAAAGCACGAGAGTAAATTTCAAGGCAGATAAAAGTGGACAATAAGATCAAAACGAAAAGGTTAGCGAAGACAAATGTAGACCCCTTACAGTCTGAAAAATAAGAATTGATAATGGAGCACAAGGAAATGGCAGAACAATTATGTAATTATTTTTGTCCTGTCTTCAGAAAAGAAATCATGAGTAACTTACCAGAAGTGCTAAGAAAGCAAAGGCGTTTTGGATAGGAGGAAAACTAAAGTAAATTAGAGTCACATAGTCATAGAGCTGTACATCAAGTCATAGAGATATAAAACATGGAACCAGATGCTTCGCTCCAACCTGTCCATGCTGACCTGATATCCTAAATTAATCTAGTCCCATTACCAGCATATGGCCAATATTCCTCCACTCCTTCCTATACATATACCCACCCAGATGCCTTTGAAATGTTGTAATTGTACCAGCCTCCACCACTTCCTCTGGCAGCTCATTCCATACACGCACCACCCTCTGTGTGAAAAAGTTGCCCCTTAGGTCCCTTTTATATCTTTCCCCTCTCACCATAAGCCTGCACTCTCTAGTTTTGGACTCCCCTATCCTGGGACAGTCTTTGGCTATTTACTCTATCTGTGGCCCTCATGATTTTATAATCCTCTATAAGGTCACCCCTCAGCCCCCACTGCTCCAGGCAAAATAGCCCCAGCCTATTCAGCCTCTCTGTATAGCTCAAACCCTGCAACTCTGGCAACATCCTTATAAATCTTTCCTGAACCCTTTCAAGTTCCTGCAGCAGGGAGACAAATTTGAATGCTACTTCAAAAGTGGCCTAAAAATTAGAATTTATATAAAAAATGCTGGAGAAATTAATGGGACTTAAAGCTGATAAATCCCCAGGATCTTATAATCTACATGCCAGGGTACTAAAGGAGTGCCCATGGAAATCATGGACACATTGTTTGTTATCTTCCAAAATTCTACAGATTCTGGAATTGTCCCAGCAGATTGAAGTGTGGCAAATGTAACTCCACTGTTTGAAAAGAAAGTAGGGAGAAAACCATGAATTATAGACTGGTTAGCCTAACATTGGTAATAGGCAAAATGCTTGAGTATATTATGAAGAATGTGATAACAGGCTGCTTAGAAAATAGCAACAGTATTATTCAAAATCAATTGGATTATGAAAGGGAAATGGTGTTTGATAAACCTATTGGAGTGTTTTGAGGAGGTAACTCATAGAATAGGTGAGGGTGAACCTATGATGTGGTGTATTTGGATTTTCAAAAAGTTTTTGATGAAAGTAGGTTACTGCCCAAAATTAAAGCACGTGATTGATGATAATATATTGGCATGGACTGGGAATTGGTAGCAGACAGGAAACACAGAGTGGGGAAATAAAAGGATCATTTTCAGAACGCAAAGCAGTGAGAACTTGGGTAGCGTAGGGATTATTCCTTGGGCTCCACATATTCACAATTTATATCAATTATTTGGATGAGGTAATTAAGCGTAATATTTCCAAGTGTGCTTGACAGAAAACTACCTAGGAATGTCAGTAGTGAGAAGATGTAAAGAGGGCCTAATTGAAACGTCAGCCTTCCTGCTCCTCTGGTGCTGCTTAGCCTGCTGTGTTCATCCAGCTCTGCACCTTGTTATCTCTAATTAAATTTGTAATAGGCTTACATTTGTCTTCATTAATCTTTCTTTTCTGTTTACATAGTTAAGCTCCTACTGTCTATTTTTACATTCCTTGCAAGCTTACCCTCATAATCACCTCTTGGTCCTCCTTTATTGACTTTTAAACCGCTCCCAGTCAGCAGCTTGCTACATTTTCTAGCAACTTTATATCACTCCTCTTTGTTTCTAATACTATCCTTAATTTATTTTGTTAACCATGGTTAGGCCACTTTTCTTGTTGTATTCATTTGTCCAAAAGGAATGTATCTGCTATCTATTTGCTCACTCACTGGCAAATTCAGTGAGTGGGTAGATACATAGCAGATGAAGTATGACTTGGATAAACGTGATGTTGTCTATTTTGGCAGGAAAAACAGAATAGCAGAATGTTATTTAAGTAGTGATGGATTGAGAAACGTTGCTGTACAAAGGGAGATGGGTATCCTTGTTACTGGTCACTGAAAACAAGCATGTAGGTGCAGCAAGCAGTTAGTAGGCAAATGGTATGGTGCATTATTCATTGCAGGAGGGCGTGAGCACAGAAACACAAGTTTTACTGCAGCTGTAAAATGCCTTGATGAGACCACATCTGGATTGTTGTTTGCAGTTTTGGTCTTCTTCCCCAAGAAAACATGTACTTACCATAAGAGGGGGTGCAGCAAATGTTCTGGGAATGAGCGGTTTGCTGCATGAGGAGAGATTGGATTGACCAGGCCTGTATTATCTCTGTGTTTGGAAGAATGAGAGGGTAACTCATTGAAATGTATAAAATTCCGACAGGGCTGGATGGACCGATGCAGAATTGATGTTTCCCCAGGTGAGGGAACCAAAACAAAGGGTCAAAGTCTAAGGATATGCAGTAGGCCATTTCCGACTGAATGCCGAGAGATTTCCTCACTCAGACAATGGTGAACCTGTGGCATTGTCTACCACACAGAAGATGATGAAGTTCACTGAATATAGTTAGGAAAGAAATAGATTTCTAGAAGCTAAAACTGCCAACAAAGTGAGGGGGATAATGGTTTTGAGATCATGTTGAATGGCAGAGAGGGCAGAAAAGACTGGATGGCTGGCTCCTGTTCCCTATTTGTTTCTATGCCTCCATGCGCTATTAAGGTGAAAATTTGAAGTTTAAGATATCTGGGGAGTTTAACGTCAGTATGATTTACTTGAAATAATATGTAACAATTGAAAAGCCTTGGAATAGTTGAATTTTCAATCCTTTTCTTGTTATTAGTTTTCAGTGCTGTATATCCTGGCATTTGCAATCATTATGGTTGGATTTGTTCTTTACAACACCACTCCGTCACACATAGCTGACGTCCGGATTCAACATCAAACTGCAGCTAGTGGATTTGATGACTCTGTTCAAGTCAATTACATCAATACCCAAGAACCTACCATCCACTTTACCTCCATGGACTACCCTGTGGTTACAGAAGTACAACTGTAAGGATCCTTAAGAACTGCTTGTAGTGTTTTTAAATTAATTTCTTCTGTTTCTTTACATGCAGATACAATTAAAATTCCTTAAGAGTACACAGGCTTCTTTTTTTTTAAATAAACATAAGGCAACTATTCAAAGTTTTGGCAAAGAGCAAGTCAACAACCTCAGAAGGCAACTATCTTTTACATTGTGCAAACATTTACAGTACAGAAAAAACAAATCGTGTTCCAGTTCAAAAATAGAACCCTTGGTCCCAGCAGTCTCTCCATGTAAATATTACTGTTTACTGGCTTAGTAGGAGATAAATTTCCATTTTGTTCAGGCATTGGTTTGAGTTTAGACAGATCAGATGTTAGGGCTGCCCAATGTTTTTCAGGGTCTCAATTGGCAGGAGGGGAAGAGGGTGAATCAGGAAGTGGGGGAGGACTAATTGGATGAGCTACGCATTCCAGAGACCTTGAGTTGGGTGATGACATAATGTTAGATGTGGTTGGCATTTGGCAGTGGTGATGAAAGTGTCAGATCCCTTCAGGATAGTGGGTGGAGAATCGATGGTTTGAGGCAAGAGGGGAGAATCTGAAGGCACATGTTGGAACTGGAGGCTTCAGAGTGAGGGTGGGAGGGGGTGTGTAAGACTGGTGTCTCATGGAGAGGCTCCTTGGGTAGGCATGTAGATCTAGGAGGAAGCTGTCTATTCACTCATCATCTGAATTCACCATGTTTCCTGGAAACCCACCTGTCCTGAGTTCAGCCTCATTATAGTATTTAAAATTCCTACTCATCTCCTTGAAGTAGTATAAGCTGCCTGTCCATTTTCCATCATCAGTTAAAACTGAAATGGGGTGGTTTGGAAGTATGCTTGGGTCAGAGGGCAGATTTTTCAGATGTTAACCACCCCTCACCAAGCATTGCTTCATTATCTTTAAGATTAAATCCACACCACCATCTTGGTAGCCCAGTTTTGCACACTTAAAATTCATTCTCTCAAACAGTTCAAATCAGGCCCAGGTTTGTCTTTCTTTCACAGCAATTTTATACATGATAGCAAAGTGTGCAACTCGACTGGAAGCACTCAAATAGGCCATTACTGCACCGTATGATGAAAACCTGTGGCACTGATAACTTGTGTACTGTAATATTACAATAACTGTTAGAATATTTTACAAAAGGAGTGAGACTGGCAGTGTTTGCTTGAGGGTTCAGAAGAAAGATCAGGGCCAGGGGTTCAAAATCATGTATCCACATTCTTCTCCTGCTTCCAAACCCCTTATACCCACCCTGTCCCCAACTTTTCACCTTTGACAGGCTCCATCCAGCAGCTGCTTGGTGTGCTTTGGGTCCTTAAGAATTCAACATGCAGTAATTGTAATGAGATCAGCCACGTGAACCTCACAGAAGAGAAGTTCTTTGATTGGGACTGTTAACGGTCCAGTCAGGGAGCCCTGGCTGACAGATATTAACAGGGGAGTCAGAGGTTCTGCTGTCATTCTGACAGCTGGTTCTGAGGAAGCCAGATTGGTGTCAAGTACTATGCACATGAAAATAAAGGGTGACTTGTCGTTGGGATACCAGTCTTGGTGAAGTTATTTCACAGCACTTGTTCATTAAGTGATACAGTCGTGAGGTAACCATCTTCTGCACTTGTATTGACATGGAGGGTATTTGGTCTTGCACAGAACCAGAATTAGTAACACTCATCAAAGCTTCGATTCACAACTCTATTAATTTAAAATCTTAACACAGGACAAAAGCACAAATTTCTGACACACAAGTGTATTTAAATTGATACATGGCAGTATGCAAAAGTTAGCAATGAATTTTTTTCCTCCATATAACTGATCGATTCTTCTACACACAAGAGTCCACCTAACAAACCTTCCACAGACTGAAGAAGTCATAGCTAACATGTTTCCATTGCTAATGAATAAAGTTGGGACATTTTAACCAGGCAGTTACTACCCTATTTACCATATCACAGATCTAAAACTCATATTTAAACTCAGCAATTCACCTAGTGTTCATCACAATGGCACTCATTACATTTTCCCATATACAGTAGATCCTGAACTTATGTAGCCTTAAGCTAGGGATTCCACATTTATTTTTAACGGATTAATTCCCTCAGTGATTTCAAGATTTCCTGGCTCTCAGTTAGTTGCGTAGTCTTTTGTTGACAGGTTTAAAATTGTTCTTCCTCTAATTTAGCCTTCTTCTTCCCACCCTTGCCCCTCCCACCCCCTTGCAGCATCCTCTTGCCCTCCACTTTGTAGATCCCTCTTTTTCCATCCCTTTCAGCCTTCTTTCCTTCATCCGTTTTGAAGTATCCTCATGTATTCTCCCTTGCAGCCTTCATAATTCCTTCCATCCCCTTTTACAGCCTCTTGCTTTCCCTTAGCCCTTCCAAACTCCTCCTAACACACTACCCCATCTGCAGCAGCAGACTACAAACCTGGGACCAGTTCACAATAACCCCCAAGTTTCATTCTCTGTTCAATGTAGCCCTCCTTCCCTGAACTCAGGTCAATATAGCTCTCACCACTGCTTGGCTCCGACTTAGAGCTTCATCCTTCCCTAGGCCCTCTTCTGGCTCAATATCGCTTTCTCAGGACTCAGCTCTACGTTCTTCCCCCACTGCTTCTCCTGGAGTCAGCTCAATGCACTATTTCCTGTCCTAGTATGTAGTCAGCTCATTACAATATTCATCACTTGGATGGTTCAAGGCACATCCCTTCTCCATGCCCATTCTCTGTACAATGCATCACTCTTGCCAAGACCTGAACTCAGCTCAGTGCACCTCCAACTCCTGGGCCAGGACCTGACTCAATCCCCACTGATTCACCTGGGGTTGGCCAACAACAATCACTTAACTTCCTGCTGCTACTCCAATCATAGGCTGGCTCTCTCAGACCTCAAGGTGACAGGCACATTGACGAACCAATCAGTTGCAAGTATAAGCAAGAAACACACTGTGATTAGAGCAGCAACTCCTCACTGATTCTGCCTGTTTTGCCTATATGGGGGCAACCAGAGCCTGATTGGTTGCCACTGGACAAGGGGGTGATGTTGCTAGAGAACATAAGTAACTGGCCATTTGGGGCTCTTTGAGTTTGTAGTAATGGCCATGCATTCCCACTTAACCTCAAATGCAACAGTGCCTTGAGGCCACTATCTCCCAGAAAGTATCATTCCATCCTCAGCGGTATTTGATTGCACTCATTCATGATGATAAGACCATAAAATGTAGGAGCAGTTGCAGGCCATCTCATCCATTGAGTCTGCTCTGCCTTTCAATGAGATCATGACTAATTTGATAATCCTCAACTCCACTTTTCTGCCTTTTCCCCATAACTCTTTACTGATTAAAAAATCTGTCTATCTCAGTCTTGAACATACATAATGGCCCAGCCTCATCAGCCCTTCTGGTAAAGAATGCAACAGCTTCACTACCCTGAGAGAAGAAATTCTTCCTCATCTCTGTCTTAAAAGTACGACACCTTATATTGAGATTTTGCCCTCTAGTTCTAGCTCTCCCCCCATCAAGCTCCCTAAGAATCTGTGTTGCTTCAATAAGGTGTTTCTCATTCTTCTAAATTCCAGTGGGTACAGGCCTGGTGACCATCTCTTTTCTGCTGGCCCCACCTCGCCAATGCTGCTGTCAATGCTGGGTACCATGCTGAACCCACACTTTCCCTGCAACCAGAGGTCCCCAGCTCCACAGCCACCAAGGGAGGGAGGGTTCAGAACCTGGTGAGGATGAGGGCAACAAGGGAGGGATGGGCCAGAAACTTGGGTGTTGGGGAGGGGTGGCAAGAGAGGTGGAGCATAGTGGAAATGAAACATGAGGAGAGGGAGGATTCTGAGCCTTGGAGGTTTGGGAGTTGCACAGGAAGGGGATGTCAGGCTTCCTTAGACAGTAGTACCCTGGACTATGGTAACTCCTACCAGCAACCAAACAAACTCCTTGTGATTCTACACAGCAAGCTGCAAGTAACATGGTTGCTGTAAAATCCAGAATTTCTGCCCATGGGAACTGGGCAAAGCTATTATTCTGATAATTAGATAAGAGAGGGAAATACAGGCCAAAATATGCCACTTGGGCAATGTCAAGTTTGATTAAAGTAATATGATATAATACGTATCAATCCTTCTTTATTGAAGCAGTTCCTCTAGGGGGCACTATCACATTAGTTTAAATGCATATAATGTTTACAACCCTGAGAAGCAACAGTGCATAAAATGTTCTTTGAAGATTCAGTTTTCTTTTCAAAACTTGAACCAAATTATGGAAAACATTTGCATTCTATAGAACAGCAGGAAATTTAGTGCATTTAAAATGATATACCACTATGCTTTCCTATGATGGTTTTGAGGTTATCGAAGTGAGAATCGTCAGTTAACGTAGGCAATTTTATGCTAATAATATGTTATAATGATTGTAAATCTTCATATTTTCAATGACATATCAAAACAATCAAGAATCTTCTTGCTCAGCTACCTCTTTGTAAATGTTGAATTTTGAAAATGATTTCTCAGTTCTTCTATAATGAACTGCAACCACAGATTGAAACCAGTACTCACTGAGACATACCGTACACTGCTTCTGACGCAAATCTATGAGCCAAAATATAATTCCTTTTTTACAAGTAGAGACAACACACATTAATTAAAGCCTGCAGGGCCTGGTTACAGTTAACAGGGAAAGTTGGCAAGTGATGAAATGCCTGTAAATGGTTCAGAAAAAGCACCCATACTGTATGATGTAGCATCAGGAGCTGTAGCGGAGTGGTAGATGATGGGAATGGTGGGTTTGGGAGATTCCTTTTTACCCATGGACGGAGGGACAGAAAGTCTCCAAGGTAACCAGGCAACAATCCCAGAGGAGGTTGCTGAGGAAGCAATGCTTAGACCTTGGATCCCAGGGATTGCCTACAAAGCCAACCTAATGATCTCACCAGAGTTGCTAAATTAAGAGTCTTATTTCTCAGACCAATTACTCTTTCTTCATACCTGAACCACCTGCGGTCTCCTGACTACTCAACACTTTATTCCTCTGTTTCCCTAACTTTCCAATTTATACTGTTCCGTAGTTCATGCCACATCATTAGGCACTCTGGCCACGGTTGTCAATGTCTCTTTGAACTGAACTCTAAAACATTTCATAAACGTATAGGGAGTTACATTCATCTTGGTAGTGCCTATTTGTTTTGGTCAATACAAGGCCCCTCAAAGTCTCCAAATGGTGAGGGCAGAGCGCACCTTTGATGTGATGTGGGCTGATGCCATTCATCTGGTAGGGTTAGGACACATGTGGTTAATTAGCAATAGGCAGAATGTACATCGATGCCAGTCAACATGTAACACTGATTGATGCCAATGCTGTTGCATTGGAACTCCACATTTCCTCACTTATTCTCACTTATCCTCACGCCCTCACTTATCCTCCCACAGCTGAACACAGCTTCAAAGACATGGCTGAATCCCTCCATTGAAAGGAATTATCAACATACAGCTTTGTTGCTGGACTATTTTATCTAGGTTCTGCTGCAATTCTACACATTTTGGATGCTTTTTATAATTAACTGAAGTTTCATAAATCTACAGGGAGAAAGATGGTGGGGAGTGAAGTACATTTTTGCTGATTTTAAGGTTTCTGCAGAAATGTGCTGTTCCCATGGGAGCTCACACAATACTCCATTGTCATTGTCAAATACACATTGAGCATGACTAGGAGAATGAGGAGTGGTTACTCAAACCAAGACAGGTTTCTAGAAGAGAAAAGAGAAGGAGCAGAACCGTAGAGTCACATAGCATGGAAACAGACCCTTCGATCCAAATCATCTGCGCCGACCAAACATTCCCAATCTGACCCAGTCCCATTTACCAGCATTTGGCTCATATCCCTCTAACCCTTCTTATTCGTACATCCATCCAAATGCCTTTTAAATGTTGCAATTGTACCGGCCTCCACAACTTCTTCTGGCAGCTTGTTCCAGATATGCACCACACCTCTGTGTTACTCCTCAGGTCCTTTTTAAGTCTTTCCCCTCTCACCTTAAACCTATGCCCTCTAATTTTAAGCAGGAGGCCATATCAATCCTGGAAGTTCAGGGAGACATTCCCCAGCCTGAACCTGTGATGACCAATATTTGACATATCCACGCTTGACAGAAGTGAAATCTTCCAACTACCTCAGCCACAACACTGGCCTCAGAGTGCCTTGCCAGTAGTTGTGAAGGTAACACTGGAGATGAGCTTCAATGTCTCCAGCTCCTTTCTGGTTGCTGTTTCAGCTATTCACAACATTTCATAGTGTGCAATGCATAAGGGAAATCACTGAGGATTTCTCTTGCCAGAGAGAAACAAGTGGAGTGAACATACAGGTTTGACAGGATTTAGGGATGAGTTGCTGAGGACAAAAAGCTCTGAAAGATTTTACTGTCATATAATTGCAACAATTCTGCACACATTATGGCACAAAGTAGCAAAGTTGTTGCATCTTGTAGGTCTGAAATATTATAGAACTTTCTTTGATCTGTAGTGAAACTTAAATGTTTCTAGGCCATTTCAAACTTCTGTATTAGTACCCATAGAGTACCCATAGAGTCAATATAGCACAGAAACAGACCCTTCAGTCCAACATGTCCATGCTGACCAAGGTTTTCAATCTAAACTGGTCCTACTTGTCTGCGTTTAGTCCATATCCCTCTAAACCTTTCCTATTCATGTACTTGTCCAAATGTCTTTTAAATGTTTTAACTGTACTGTCTACCACTTCCTCTGGCAGATAAGTAAATGTCAGAAGTACCAAAATGGTCTCTTTGCCAAAGCAAGAACTGAAGACGAAAAGAATCCAGGAATTACTTAGGAAAAAATCCCACACATCTCAGATGTCCTCGTTTTTCAAGGACCGCAACATCCCCCCCTCAGTGGTCGAGAACGCCCTCGACCATGTCTCCCACATTTCCCGCAACTCATCCTTCACACCCCCTCCCCGCAATAACAACCAAAACAGAATCCCCCTTGTCCTCACGTACCACCCCACCAACCTCTGGATCCAACACATCATCCTCTGACACTTCTGCCATCTGCAATCCGACCCCACCACCAAAGACATTTTTCCCTCCCCACCCTTATCTGCTTTCCGGAGGGACCACTCTCTCCGTGATTCCCTTGTCCGCTTCACACTCTCCTCCAGCCCGACCTCACCTGGCAGTTTTCCCTGCAACCGCAGGAAGTGCTACACCTGCCCCTACACCTCCTCCCTCACCCCCATCCCAGGCCCCAAGAAGACTTTCCACGTCAACCAGATGTTCACCTGCACATCTGCTAATGTGGTGTATTGCATCCGCTGTTCCCATTGTGGCCTCCTCTACATCGAGGAAACCAAGTGGAGGCTTGGGGACCACTTTGCAGAACATCTACACGTGGTTTGCACTAAACAACTGCACCTCCCAGTCGCGAACCATTTCAACCACCCCTCCCATTCCTTAGACGGCATGTCCATCCTGGGCCTCTTGCAGTGCCACAACGATGCCACCCGAAGGTTGCAGGAACAGCACCTCATATTCCGCTTGGAAACCCTGCAGCCCAAAGGTATCAATGTGGACTTCACAAGCTTCAATACCTCCCCTCCCACTACCGCATCCCAGAACCAGCCCAGCTCGTCCCCACCTCCCTAACCTGTCCTTTCTCCCACCTATCTCCTCCTCCCACCTCAGCCCCACACCCCTCTCCTACCTACTAACCTCATCTGCCCCTTTGACCTGTCTGTCCTCCCCGGACTGACCTATCTCCTCCCTAACTCCCCACCTACACACTCACCTTTACTGGCTTCATCCCCGCCTCTTTGACCTCTGTCTCCTCTCCACCTATCTTCTCCTCTATCCATCTTCTATCCGCCTCCCCCTCTCTCCCTATTTATTTCAGAACCCCCTTCCCCTGGTCCATTTCTGAAGAAGGGTCTAGGCCCAAAATGTCAGCGTTCCTGCTCCTCTGATGCTGCTTGGCCTGCTGTGTTCATCCAGCTCTACACCTTGTTATCTCAGATTCTCCAGCATCTGCAGTTCCTACTATCTCAGGAATTAATGTAATGGTTTGTCCAATTTTTGACTTTTGTTCAGTCAGATTCTTAAAACTTCCCTGAATTCTGCAACAAACGCTGAACCCTCACATGAGGTGTAAGTATTTCTAACATCTTCAAACTGTTTGATAAGGCTCAGCTGTAGAGTTGGTAAATGAGCCCTTCTATAAGGAGCAGGCAGCTTGAACATTGGGCCTGACCTTGGAATGGAGCTCAACCCACAGCCACCTCTGCCTTATTGTTAACAGAACTGGAAGTTTCAGGTGAAGGACCCAGGGGTTTTAACCTGCCTTAGTATCGCCGTGACTGAAATACCAACCACTCTGACCATCTCCACCGACCACTGCTCCTTATTAGACTAAAGTGGATACGGAAAATAGTCTTCCCTTTCTTTACCTTCTATTCTATCAAGATTGGACCAATGCACTCATCTCAAATCAACATGTTATTTCTGCTTTTTAACATTTCAGCAGTTCATGTAGTTATGTGGTGTAATACAGGATAATGTGAACAGAACATGAGCTGGGTGGAGTATGTTCATCACAAGGCAGCCAAGCTTCAGTAACGGGACAAGATGTCACCACACATGAGCTAAAGCTGCCATCTGAAAAGTCACTGTTTGTCGCCTACACAGCCAAGGTGAATCAGTGCCAGTCATTCAAAGCAGTTAACATGAGTTCCTAGTTCTTTTTTCTCTCAAATCTGAATTTTAAATATGAAACCAAATTACAACAGTCAACTAAGATCAGATTTATCTCAAATGTCAACAATTTAGCACATTTGAAACAGAAATCAGAGAGACCTAAGAAACAATTAAAGTAACTTAGTAACAACCCAAATTAATTTCTGCATGTTTGATCATTTCTCTTTTCATTTATCATTGCCTCATTATTCACCGCCACCACAGATTTATTTATGTAAGATGTAGCAGTCAAGATCCTGAAGCCTAGCAAATTACCCACAATGGTTTCACATTGTTGCCAGGTTTAAAATTGCTTATCTCTGACTGATCTTGACCAATTCATTGGAGCTATACTGCAGCCAACAGTCAATATATTCAAGTTTCAGCTTGATGCAACAATGTCGGATTGGGGGTAGCCATATTCCACAACCATATAATCATCCCTCATTTACAATTTTAAATATCATGAGGCTTGAGCTTAAACGAATGTGCACAGGATCTGCTTAAGCAAAAGAAAGATTTCAGATACTCTTGGCTGTGGTTCCCACTCTCAACACAGACAGCCTTGCACATCCAGAACAACAGCTGCTCTGTTAAAAGCCTCTACTCCAACCCAGGTGCTGTGCCCCAACCCCAATCCTGACCCAATACAAATCTCCACCTCAATCCCAGTACAGATCCGTACATCAATCCAGTATAAAGCACCATCCCAAAGGTGGTTTGTTACAGATCCTCACCTCAATCTGAGCCTGGTACAGACTGTCACCTCAATCCTGGCCTGGTACTGACCCTCACTCCAATCCTGACTCCTATTCTAACCCCCAGTTCTACATTTTGGGTCATCTTTCACTGTTTTATTTATTGATTTTGGCATCACAGAGGGTGTTGAAAGGGTTGGATAGTTGCCGAGCTTCTGTCTGAGGTGATTTGTCTTGGAGTGGCCAAATGTCAACTGCTTGGCAACAGCAGGACTGTCCAGAATAACTGCTCTTTGACTTCCCATCACTGGCTGTCTCCTTGCTGCCCTTGCTGCTACTCCAATCGTAGATCCTAGAGGACCAGCAAATGTGGAAGGGAGGGAATGTGTGATTGGAGGACATAACACAGTATGGAGCTGGAGAAGCACAGCAGGCCAGGCAGCATCAGAGGAGCAGGAAAGTTGACGTTTCGGTCGGGACCCTTCTTCAGAAATGGGGAGGGGGAAGGGACCTCAGAAATAAATAGAGAGGAGGGGTGGGGCTGGGGAATGTAGGTGGGATGGTGATAGGCGAGTGCAGGGAGGGAGTGATGGGAATTAGTCAGTGGGATGGGTGGAGCGGATAGGTGGGAGAGAAGATGGAAAGGTTGTGTCAGGTCAAGAAGGCAGGGATGAGAAGGAGGGATGGACATGGGATGAGGCCGGGCTGGGGAGATTTTAAAACTGGTGAATTCCATGTTTAGGCATTGGGTTGTAGGCACCCGAGGCGGAATATGAGGTGCTGCTTCTCCAGTTTGTGAGTGGTGTCATTGTGGCACTGGAGGAGGCCCAGGATGGACATGTCACCCAGGAAGTGGGAGAGGGAGTTACAATTGTTGGCAACCGGAAAGTGTTGCCATTTGTCGTGAACAGAGCACAGATGCTTTACAAAACGGTCTCTGAGTCTGCACTTGGTCTCAGTGATGTAGAGGAGGCCACATTGGGAGCAATGGATACAGTAGACCAAGTTGATGGAAGTGCAGGTGAACCTCTGAATCGATGCATACACTTACCTGACAGGGGAGATACCATGATGAACAAGGTGGTTCTCCCAGGATGAGGCTTTCCCATTGCGCTTCGGGTGTGCTGATACCTGCAATGTCCCCAAATGCAGGATACTCAACTGCAAAATTTGTGGTAGTGGGGAACTGCGTTTGCGCCCTTTCTGGCTATCTCTGGGTGATTGGAGCAGCACAAGACAGCTAGGTCTCCACATTATGGCACGTGATTGGGGGAATAGCTTGTCCCTCATATGCTTGCCACTCCTCCAGTCACACCACTGCATTGCTTTCCTTCTTTTGCTGACACTTGCACTTCCAGTTGTTCAGCCTCATTTGAACTAGGCCAGTTGAACTGCAAAGGTTGGAGACATATTTAGGAGGTATAATTCCAAATTCCAAATGTTTACCAAGCTTCCATCAAAATCATAGGATACATTTCACCTGGGATGGGTGACTTGTTAAACTTGAGAGATGAAGGCTAATTTAGCAATTACTAATTGTGGGATATGGTAGTAATGTCATAAGACTGTTAGTTCAGGGCCCCAGGCTAATGTTCTGGGGACATGGATTTGAATCCCACCAGTGCGTATGGTGAAACTTAAATTCAATTTTGAAAATCTGGAATAAAAAGCTACTCTAATCAGAATCATGTAGCCATTGTTGATCGTTCTAAAGGCCCATCTGGTTCACTAATGTCCTTTAGGGAAGAAAGTTTACCATCCCTATCTGGTCTGGCCTACTTGTGACTCCTGACCCATAATAAAGTAGTTGACTTTACCCTCTGGGATAACTAGGGATGAGCAATAAATGCCAGCCCAGCCAGCGACATCCACATCCCGTGAACAAATAAAAAACCCCTCTATTTTTTGCTCTATTTGATATCACTACTTCCTGCAACTTAACATCATTCCCTTTTTGTATGAATGCAAAAGTACCTTGTTATATGGCGCTTGCCATATTCTCTGCCTCTGTAGGATTTTGTATTTTATGCCTAAATAGCCACACCATTCTTTAAATTATCCTTTTACACCTTATGTGTGTCTAAAATATTTTTCTATTCCTTTTAATGTTAGCACCCTGAATCATCTCCACCTTGAAAGGTGTGCCACTGCTGAGTGAACAACAGCACATTTAATCTATGGTGATTAAATAGGCATTTCGCAAGCATACAAAGTCAGAATGAATACATTTAATTGTTTCACTGCAGATTGAGAATTGGTGGCTGAGGTGGCAAAATGAATGTTCAAATGATTGACTATGAAGCAAAAAAAGCTGCACAATCCAGACCCAGTTTTGCTGGTCACCTCACCATGCTTGTCTCATTTTACGAAGATCCTATCAGTTCTTAGTCATGCTGCCCCAATCAAGCACCCCATGGAAAGTGTTGCATTTTTTGCAAGTGGACATATCCCGATTGCCCTTATTCAAACAGTGACTTGTTAGTCTAAAATTAAATAAGATCAGCATCAGTCTCCCATAAGGCTGCATTTCAGACAAGCTCGGTTAAAATCAGGAGTGATCTGTGTTCTTGGAAAGAGAGAAAGAAAACGGGGTAAAAAATAGCAGACACATATAAAAGAAACATTTCATAATTCATACAACAAGCAGTTTGGCTTCTATGATGTGAGTTACCAACAGTGAATCTTTTAATTCTTCTACAGCTGCAAATGTTACAGGAAGTAAACAACCTTCTAAATTGAAATTCATTTCAAATGTCACTTGGCGTAAAGATAAAAAAAATTAAACATGTGGCTGTTTCTTTTTAAAGCATGGTAGATCAAACAGATGAAGAAATCTATTGGTACACATCTGAATAAATAACCTGTCATAAGAATAGTGTCTTTGACCTGGGGATTATCTGAAAGTTTCTTGGTAAGGATTTTGTAGCAGCATCAGAATGTAGCTTTAGATTACTGAACCACGCATTTCATCCATACAGATGGGGTAGATAAGTAAGTTTCCTTCTCTTTCATTTCTTTGTCAGTTATTTCTTCAGATGTCAGTGAATTCAAACTGTTGTTGGCATTCTCAAGCAGGGCAGCTACAAACATGCAAGAACATATTTTAGAAAGTGAATTTATTTCATGCTATTATAATCTGGTTCCTTTGGCAAAATGGATCACCCATCATGACTGGACCAACCATCAACCCAACAACAATGACCATGAACATTTCAAAAAATTAATGCATTCATGTACATGTTTCTATGTACAATAACAAATTTATACTATTTTCAATGTATCAGCATTTTATTGTTACATTAAATGACTATCCAGATTTTAAAACTATTAAGTACAAATGATATATGCTTATATTGAGCTACAAAACACTGTCTAGGTAGGATATGATCATAGTGTTTTGCTAAGAGAAGGCAAGAAAACAATTTTGGCCTGAACAGAAATTCTAAACTAGTATAGACGAAGTGAGTATGAATTTGCAAGACAATTCAGGTCTCCATATTATTGTGAGCAAATATAATGATTTAAGTGGAGATTGAATCCAAAGAGAATTCCTTTTTATATTGAGATCTGTATTTGGAAGATGACTAGGCTTACTACCAGGGGAGTATTAAATTCAAAAAATAGAGAGATCTGCATTAACAATAAAGATATTTTTGTAAAAGTTTTAAGTGCTCCTGAAAAGGTAAATCGTTTGTGGGAAGGGGAGTTTTTGCAGTATGCTGAAGAATATTTTCAATCAATATGTTGCAATTTAAACAGAGAAGGAAACTCTATGTGAAGAATGATGCAAAATAAGTTGGTAATTGAAACTATCACATATTTAGATCATTATTTGAAAAGAAAAGGAAAAAAAAGTGTACTTGACTGAATAAAGGCAAATTATTATGAGATAAAAAGGAACTACCCTAGATTAAACAGAAGTAAAAATTGGCAGGTAGAACTGATTGTCTACAATGGAAAATATTTAAACAGGAACTATTGAGAACATTGAGGACATAGGATAGATCATTTAGAGCTGAGATGAGATTTTCTTCTCCCAAAGAGTGGTGAGCCTGTGGAATTCTCTGCCACAGAAAATGGTTGAGGCCAAAGCATAGAATGTTTTCAAGAAGAAATTAGATATAGTTCTTAGTACTAAAGAGATCAAAGGTTATGAGCAAAAGGTAGGAACAGGATGCAGAATCAGATGATCAGCTATGATCATATTGAATGGCAGAGCAGGCTTGAAGGGCCGACTGGCTTACACCTGCTCTTATTTTCTATGCTTCTAATAGGGACTTAAGGACAAAGCAAGAACATGTTCCGACTAGCTTCCAGCTCTTAAACTGTCCCCTCCCACTTAAAGGAAAGATTCACTGGTCAAGTGAAGAATGTTAAAAGAAGTCAAATTTGAAGATTGGAAGTGATAAGAGATGGAGCATTAACCCGGGTAGAGGGCTGCATGGTTCACCGATGCCACCCTGGAGATACTGCCCATGGAAGCTTTCAAGGAAAGAAGTCATGTTTCTGGTGGGGTTTAGTTGGTCCTCATGTCTGATCCTCCGAAAGAAGTGGGAGCAGGTGCAAGGTTGGTAAAATCCCAAAGTACTGGCAGCAGCAACAGAAGAAGAGTAATCATATCAAACACATTATCAAGATCAGTGAATATATCTTTACTTGTACTCACTAAAGCACCAGCCTTTGCAGACTGCTATGTGCACCATCAGCCTTTCACTCACCGGCAGCATTCAGTAACACTCAAAACATACATCTCACCCTCAAGCACCTTTCAATCATTCCAGCCTCATACCTAGATCTCATCTACACACCTCCCATTAGATTCCTCTCTGGCACGGACATCACCCTATCACCATGACACACCATCACAAACCATTCTCTCACACAGGAGAAGGTCAGATCGAGAGCGAGAAATTGAGCCACCATGACTCTTTCCATCAACCAGATGGAGTGAACGGTGCTGAGGGTCATGGGACCAGGTAAAAGTTCTAACAATTTTTATTTATTCATGGGATGTGGACATCTCTAGCTGGGCTACCATTTATTGCCAATCTCTAAGTAATCTGGAGAAGGTGATGATGAGTTGCCACCTTGAACTGCTGCAATGTGTGTGCTGTAGGTTGACCCACAATGCTGTCATGTTGGGAATTCAAGGATTTTGACCCAGTGACACTGAAAGAATTTTGATACATTACCAATTCTGAATGGTGAATGGCTTGGAGAGAACTTGCAGGTGGTAACTGCTGCCCTTGTCCTTTTGGATGGAAGTGATCATGGATTTAGAATTGGTGGATTTCTGCAGTGTACCGTGTAGATCGTACACACTATTGTTAATGTGCGTCTGTGGTGAAGGAAGTGAATGTTGAAGGTGGAAGGCATTCCAGTCATGTGAGCAGTATTGTCCTGGATGGTGTCAAGCTTCATTGTTAGAATAGCACTGATGAAGGCAAATGGGGAGTATCCCATTATACTCCTGACTTGTGCCTTGTAGATGGTTGATAAGCGCTGGTCAGTTACTTGCGACAAATTCCTATCCTCTGACTTGTTCCAGTAGACACAGTATTTATATCACTGTTTCAGTCAATTTTTGGTCAATGGTAACCCACCAAATATTTAGAGTGGGAAATTCACTGATAGCAATGCCATTAAATATGTGGGGGAGATGGTTAGTTTCTCTCATGTGGGAGATGTTCATTGCCTGGCATTTATGTGGGCATGAAAATTACTTGTCACTTGACGTTGCAAGCCTAGATGTTGTTTAGGTCTTGCTGCATATACACATGGACTGTTGCGGTATTTGAGGAGTTGAGAATGGTGGGGTAGATTGTGTAATCGTTGGAGAACATCTCACTTCTGACCTTAAGATGTGTGGAGGCTCATTGATGAAGCAGCTGAAGATGGATGCACCTAGGTCACTCTCCCGAGGAACTCCTACAGCCTCCTGAAACTGAGATGACTGACTTCCAGCAACCAAAGCCATCTTCCTATGTGCCGGGTATGACTTTAATCAGTGAAGAACTTCCCCCAATTCCCACATACTCCAGTTTAACGAGAGCTCCTTGATGTCACACTTGGTTAATTGGGGCTTTGATGTCAAGGATAGTCACTCTCACCTCCTCTCTGGAGTTTAGCTCTTTTGCCTCTACATGAAGCAAGTCTGTAATGTGGTCAGGAGCTGAGTGGCCCTGATGGAACCCAAAATTAGCGTCTGTGAGTAGGTTACACTTTGGTAACAGTTGCTTGACAGCCACTTCTGACACCATATTGATGATTGAGAATATATTGATAGGGTGATAATTGGCTGAGTTGGATTTTACTGGCTTTTTATATGCAAGTCATGCCTGGGCAATTTTTTTACATTCTTGGTTGGTGCCAATGTTGTAGCTGTAATAGAATATCTTGGCAATAGGCATGGCAGATTCTGGAGCACAATTTCTCACTGGACTGTTGTCAGGGCCCATAGTCTCTTTGTAGTACCCAATGTTTCTTCATATCACATGCAGTGAGTCAATTGGTTGGAGGCTGGAATCTGTGACACTGAGGGCCTCAACAGGAGGTTGAGATGGATTGGCACTGATGGCTGAAAATGGATAAAAATATTTCAGCCTTGTCTTTTACACTTATTTCAGGTCTATCCCATCTTTGGAAATCTTGCACTTTTTGTTAGTTGCTTTACACTGCTTATGACCAGATGTGGCAGAGTGCAGAGCTTAGATCTGATTCATTGATCGTGGATTTTACATAGCCCTATTATATACTGGTTACACTTCTTGGTGTGCAAGCAACCCTGTGTTGTAACATTACCATGTTGGCACCTCATTTTTAGGTATGCCTGGGACAGATCCTGGCATGTCCTCTTTATCTCCAGCCTAATATGATTGGTAGATCATTGGATACACTGGGCCATATTTTGCTGTTCCTTCAGTATCAACTGGGTAAAAATCCTGGAATCCTTTCCTAGTGTACTGTCACCAAATGGATGGCAGTGGTTCAAGAAGGCAGCTTATGCCCACCTTCACAAAGGTAACAAGGGATGGGCAATAAATGATGGCCCAATCAACGATGCCAATATCCCCTGAATATTTTTTTAAAAATTTCATCCTGAGAGTGGATGGTGGCACTACCACTCCCTTGGCATGGTGATTGTGCAATGTCCCAATAAAAGCAAGGCACTAATGACTAAATAATCTGTTTTTTGTGAAGTTGATTAAGGGGCAAATAATGGCCAGGCTGCTGCGATAACTTCCATGCTCTTTTTTTGTTGCTAAGGGAACTTTTACATCCAACTGAGTCAACTGACAAGATCTCTGGTTTATGTCTCATCTGACAGACAATGGAATCCATGCTTGTTTACATGCAGGTGCATAATGCTGCAAACCAATGCTGTGGATATCACTGCACACTGTAATACTGATCCAACCATTTGGTGACAGTACAGTAGGAGAGAGGATTCCAGGATTTTTACCCCAGAAGGGCAAAATATTTCCAAATCAGGATGGTGGGAGGTTGGAAGGGAACTTGCAGGTATTTCCTTTATCTGCTGCCCTAGTCCTGCAAATTGCAATGGTTTGGCGGTGAATTTCTGCAGTGTATCTTGTGGATACTACACAATGCTGCTACTGAGTCTCAGTAGTAGAATGACTCAACGTTTATGAATGTTATGCTAAGCTAGCTGCTTTGTCCTGAATGGAGTCAAGCTTCTTGAGTGTTGTTGGAGTTGCACTCATCCAGGCAAGTGAGGAGTATTCCATCACATTCCTGACTTGTACTGTGTTGGTGGTGGCTTTGGGGAGTCAGGAAGTGAGTTACTCCTGCAGGTTTCCTAGCATCTGATCCTCTTGTAGCTACAGTATTTATATGGTGAATCCAGTTGAGTTTCTGGTCAATGGTAACCCCCATGATGTTGATATTGAGGCATTCAGTCTTGGTAATGCCACTGAATGTCAAGAGGAGATTGTTAGATTCTCTTTTACTGGAGATGATCATTGTCTGATACCTGTCTGGCATGAAAGTTATTTGCGACTTGTCAGCCCAAGATGGGAAATTGTCCAAATGTTTCCATATTTGGATATAAATTGTTTCAGTATCTGAGGTGTCATGAATAGTGCTGAACATTGAGCAATCATCTGCAAACATCTCCAGTTCTCACCTTATGATAGAAGGAAGGTCATTGATGAACCAGCAGAAGATGGTTTTGCCTAGGACACTACCCTGAGGATCTCCTGTAGAGATACCCTGGAGCTGAGATGACGAATTGCCAACAACTACAACCATCTTCTTCCATGCTGGGTATGGATCCAAGCAGTGGAAAGTTCACCCCTTGATTTCTAATTACTCTAGTTTTGCTGTGGCTTTTTGATGACAAACTCAGTCAAAAATAACCGTAATGCCAAATGCATTCACTCCTACTTCACCTCTGGAGTTCTTTTATCCATATTTGAACCAAGACTATAATCAGGTCAGGAGCTGATAGGCCATGGCGGAAGCTAAACACACATCAGTGAGCATATTATTGATGAGCAAGTGCTGCCACGTAGTACTGTTGATGACACCTTCTGTCACTTTACTGACAAATGTAGACTGAAGGGGCAGTAATTGGCTGGATTGGACTTGTCCTGCTTGTGTGTACAGGACATGCCAGGGCAATTTTACACATTGTCAGGTGTTAGAACTGTACTGGAACAACTTGAGTAGGGAGCGTAGCACTTTCTGGAGCACATGTCTTTAGTACTATTTCTGGAATGTTGTCAGGGCCTATAGCTTTTGCAGTATCTGGTGCCTTCAGCTGTTTCTTCACATCACATGGAGTGAATCAAATTGGCTGAAGACTGACATCTGTGAAGCTGGAGACCTACAGAGGAAAATAAATTGAATCAACCATTCAGCATGTCTGTCTGAGGATAGTTGCAAATACGTCAGCATTGTGTTCTTACCAATGCCACTGCTCCATTGTCCATGCCAAGGGGATGCAAGTTAAAATAGACAATTGGAGCTGCTCTATGCCATCCTGCCAGACTATCCGTGGTTTCCTCTGATGAACGTAAGCAATCTTCCACCAGCCATACACACCAGGTAGAAATCTATAGATAGAACAGGACAGGCAAAAGCACCCAAAACACAGGCACTAAGGGATAAGCAGTTTCATTGTTGTTTGCACAATTGGATTTGTTGTACACGGTATTTTGTGACTATTTCTGTTGGTGGTTGTTAGTGTTGGTCGCTGGTGAAGTAAACATTGTGATGGAGCCTCCCAGACGGACGCAACAGTGGAAATGTTTAGGTGCATGCTGGTTGAGGGAAATGTCTGCTGAACATGGAGCCAAATACACCCTTTTCTGACAAACTTTCCAGTCACATGGAATCCATGATACCACCTCCTTGCTTTCCGTAAGACCATAAGATCTCAGAGCAGAAGTGGGGCGCTTGACCCATCGAGTCTGCTTCACCATTCAATGAGATTATGCTAATTCGATAATCTTCAACTCCACTTTCCTGCCTTTTCTCTGTAACATTTGATTCCCTAACTGATTCAATATCTGTTTATCTCAGATTTGAATATACTCAACAGCCCTCTGCAGTAAAGAACTCAACAGATTCACTACCCGGTGTGAGAAAAAGATTCTTTTCATTTCTGATTGAATGGTCAACTATTTATGCTGAGATTACGTCTTCTCCTAGATAATTCCACAAAGGAAAACAACCTCTCCTCATCTACCCTGTCAAGTACCCTAAGAATCTTATACATTCCAGTAAGGTGTGCTTTCATTCTCCTAAACTCCAATGAGTACAGGCCTAATCTAGTCAACCTCCCTTCTTAAAATAATGCTCCATACCTGAATCAACCCAATGAATCTTCTCTGGTCTACATACAATGCTAACATATCTTTTCTTAGATAAGGGGACAAAATTGTTCACAGTATTCCAGCTGTGGGCTGACTATTGACTTGTAAAGTTTTAGCAAGACCTCCCATTTTTGTTTTCTAACCCCTTTGATATAAAGACCAAAATTCCATTTGCCTTCCCCATTATGTACTGAACTTGAATGCTAGCTTTTTGTGATTCCTCCTTGTACTTCTTAACAGAGCTTTCCCTCTTTGCATGCTCTACTGCTTTTCACCGTTGTGCTGCAGGCAAAGAAGCGCTGCCACAGTCCCCATACCTTGCGCACGTTTGTTTATTTCTGTTTTCCCTGTTTTCCCTGATGGTAAGCACCAGCTCTTTGGAACTAACACCAAACTCACCTCAGTGTACATCCACACACTCTGTCAAAGCAGAAGCTCCTCAAATTCACTTGACCCATAAGTTGTTTGCCTGACCATTTAAATAGTACTAGTTTTGGGTCCTTCCTACAGCTGAATGCTTGAATTTTAAGTGAATGAGTTAAAATGCTTTTTGACAGGACTTGTGTGGCCCAGTTAGGACAATGGAGATCTCATCAACCAGTTGGGCTATGTGATGTGAGAACAGCATCAGTTCGATTGCTTCCAGTGCATGGAAGAGAAGTCCCTGGGAGCACCCTATTAAAGAGAGTGCCTTTCACATGCTGCATCAGAGGCAGCCTAGTGCTCACCCCAGGATTGTAGTCAGCTTCTGTCGCATCACAATAGGTGTTGTTACAGCTATGAATTTCATGCCCCAGTATTTTAGCATTTGATTTCAGCATTTGTAATTGACTAAAACTTCTTTTTGATCATTGTACATGCTGAAGTTATAACTATTAGTAAATAAAACAGATAAGTCTGAAAGAGCATTATTGAATTGTGTTAGTTCATTTTATTGTAGAAATTCAAGTGCTCATTGCTGGCCGATAGAAACCAATTATATTATTCTTCGTTTTACAATGCCTTCACAGGTATCTACAAATTATTAGAATAGATTGTAATAATTAGTTGTAAGTACTATATATTGTGTAACCAACAACACAAATTATATTTGATCTTACTGTTGCTTAAAATATTGCTCAATGTAAACTGCATCTTCTTCTTGGGTCTTTTAAATAAGAATTAAAAGTACTTAAGAGGAAAGGGAGGTGTGAGATAGGATGATAGTTTTCACATACAGAGAAGTCAAGAATTGTGCATGTTTTTGGAGGGGGCTGTGGTTGTATAGGTGATGACTGCAGATTTGGAGAGGACAGAAGCAATGAATTAGGAGAAGGAACCATTAAGAATATCAGTTAACATGAGGGCCAGAAAGGGAAGTTGGCTGGATTTAGAGCAAGTAAAGTTGAAGAGATATAAAGTGGGTACCACTGGCAAGATTGTTATGCTTTGCAGAGAGCTGAAAGATTAACAGTCAAACATCTTCATTTCTTGAGCAACAGGCCTTCCAAGATAATTGGGTTTGGTTTTGAAGTGTCATGAGAAGAATGCATTGCCTTTCTTCTGGTAAAATGCTTCTGTAAAAAAAACTTAGTAATGATATCAGCTATGCATCTTCAGGTC
The DNA here is from genome assembly GCA_024137785.1 of Ginglymostoma cirratum. NCBI lineage: Eukaryota > Metazoa > Chordata > Chondrichthyes > Orectolobiformes > Ginglymostomatidae > Ginglymostoma > Ginglymostoma cirratum. Next base: position 15,052,100 of record JAHRHZ010000263.1, on the reverse strand, counting down.
TGGAGTAATAAACACAGGTCAAGCTATCCATTATTAGTTGGACTATAGAAAGATAGTGGTTGGTAGACTCTGTCCATGAAAGAGGTTGCAGAAAGTTTTGGGATAAACAGCAACTATTTCCAGATAATTTACAAAGAATTTGATAGTAGAAACATCATGAAGTTTTATTAATGACAGGTACCTTTGATATAGGCAAAATAACAGTGCACATTGGAGCCTCCAATGGTTTGGCCCTTTCCCATCTCTGTAATTTCCATTAACTCTCTTCCCCTAAATCTCTGTGCCATGTCAGTATTGGTTTCTTGAGCATTCTCAACTTTAATTAGTCCATCATTGGGTGCCATCCCTTGAACTGCCTAGACCTGAAATATTCTCCCTATAGTCCTCCATCTCTTCACATCTCTTTATGCTTTTAAGTTGTTCTTTAATCTCATCTAAGCAACAAAGCTTTAGAATTTGGTTTAAAAACTCATTGTGTAGCTTGTGATCAAATGCTCTTCTTAGGTGCCTCAGTAATTTTTATTACCTTAAAGACACTAATGCTGTTGATATTTCCTGAGATCACTCACGCTGGCCATTAATAGTATCTGTTCCATATACTACACTAAGAAAAAGTATCTTGGGCTTACCTGACATATATTATCGTGAAGCATGGAAAGAAATTGAAAGTTAACAAAGCTGGGCTTGAAGAAGCATGAGTGGAGATGAAAAACTACAGACAGATCCAAGTTTACGGCAATGGCTGGGTATAATCTTCCAGGTTATAGGGCAAGGGGAAAGGAGGGTAACAGAAGGGATAGTCCCAATCTTAGTGAGAAACAAATCCATAAGGTGTTCACACTTGTTGGAGGTGAGGGAAGACGAGGCAGAGAGAGTTAAGAAAACAGTTTGTGGTAGAGAAAATAAGCTTTGGAGATTCTAGGATGCTTCTGGAACTGTGTTTTGGGTGAGAAAAGCAATATCAGTTTGTGTTTTGTGTGCCCAACTATAGGAACAAGCCTTTGCCACTTACATATATACATCCAAATGCCACGTCACTTACTTACAATTTGACTTGAGTACAAGAGCAGTTTCTTGTTTCTTGACTGTTTCCTAATGGGTATTTTATAAAGAAAAGGTGTCAGAGGATCAGTAAGTCTTGTTTCAGTTATCAAGCAGCATTGTTATTATCTTATACTCTTTCAGATATTCATCTTGAGCTGCATTATTAAAAATTCCTACACTAAGTCTTAATGATGTCATCTTTCAAATTCATTTGCCTTTTATCCATGTGCCCCATTTCAATTAGTATCTTTCATCACTGATTTGCTGTAGTTAACAAATATTTTGGCATGAACCACTTTCTGACAAAGAGTGTGGGTAAGTGATGAACAGCTATACTCATCATTTCTATTCTTGTTAAGGTTTTTATGTTGCTTGGCGGGTTAGATTGGTCCTTCAGATGGCCTTTACTTTGACACAGGGTGGGTTTTAGAATTCCACCACTAAACTCAGTACTTGAGACTCTGAGGACTGAGACATGATCCTTTAGGTGAATGATCATTCAAAGTTCCCCCAGTTCTCATTCGACCAGGACAACCAATTCTATTCTAAAAAGATGAATAATGAACTTGTTCAGTGTTCCAAGGAGTAATGAACCAACATGAGCTGAGGAATAGGAAAATCCCACGGGATGGAATCTTGTAACTGTGTTGGCCGTGGCATGAAATCTGGGAGAATCATGTGAGAAGTCCAGCAAGGCCATTCTCTATGCTGGGAACAACAAGCTCCATTTTATAACTAATTTCCAGACGTTGAGTGAATATTCACACTAGGCTATGGCCAGTTGCCTGTTAATGGAGATTATAGTTTGTTATTGGCCTTCATTAACTGAGCATATCACATCTTTAATATGTCATTTCCTATTCTACCACCCACTGCAAGGAAAGTAGATGCCGAGAAAGCCTGACATGAAAGTCAGAATAGGTATCTGGCAACTCCAGTTTGCTATTTTCTCCTTTGGACTGCCATCTTAGACACTTAGTGATGGCATCTCAGGGCACACTCCAGGGCACCTGCCATGTGCATCCCATGGCCACGGATGCTAGCACCTGACACCTGCCAACCTCTCACAGCATCATGGTACATGTCAGATCCACTTACGTTTGCATTTTGAGCTGCACTTTGTAGCACACTGGCAACTAGCATTGAACTGTTGCTGCAAGGACACTGTATACAGAGACAGGAATCCAGCTCATGGACTGCACCAGGCTGAATGTCAGGGCTGCTCCCTTGCTCTCTCAGTACTCACTTACCTTGAGGCTACCCGGATGCTCACAGCATCTTGTCTTGCCTTTTTGTGCTTTGAATCCCTAGCCTAAATGGCAAGGCAAAGCTCACTGCACTTCTGTCTTGCCTTGTTATTCTGTGCAGATGCAGGAAGCTTGTCACCGTTGTCAGTGGATCACAGCCATGTCAAGAGACAGACAGCCTTCAGTCTGGGGTAAGTCAAGAGCAGCCTTAAATATCAGTTCTGAGACCAGGGCATGGTCAGACAGCAACCTAGGGCATTCAGGGTCACATTCCTCTCCTCAAAGAGGGTTAGGAGCCAAATTGTAGATAGCCTACCACCCACTTTGCCTCCTTCTGTCCATTAGTGAGCTATTTTACTCCTAGAACGATAGAAATTGAATGAGATGTAAGTGGCCAGCACAGCTGTAAGTGCTAGTGCTGGTGAAACTGCAAAGAACTGTGGGCACAAAACCGCGTCCAAACATTTGCTAGCACAGTGCAAATGAGCACCAAATACTTGAAGCATTACAACATTGCCTTATTTAAAGTGAGAGTTGAAGTTATACATGCACTTAGCATTTTAATCCACTGACTGCTGGATGAGAATTTGGAGGAAATAAATGTAGATGCAGTTAGCTGTTGGTTTCTACCGGTCCTTGTGACTTTTCTCTTCGTGAGAACATTTTGATCACTGTTTTCATTTCCAGCAATTTAAATGCCAGTCCAAAATGAAGCAAAAATAAAAAGGAATATAACTGGCCTTCATAAAAACATTCTTACATTTAGTAGCGATAAGGCAATTGATTTGCATTTTATCTTGTACTTTAAGCCACTGTTACCTGCACATTGAGATGCCAGCCTGGAGAGTCTCTGGGCTATGGGTATTTACATGCCTGTGGGAACTTATCTGGCTCCTTTTCACTGTGTAAAGCTCTTCAACTCCTTATGTACTCTAGCCCTTCTTTATTTACATCTCTAAATGGTAGGTTATCATATGTAACTCCTGGCTCTCTTGTGAAGGATCTAGCACCTCTCCCTTCACATACTCAATCGAGGCTAGTGTCTACTCTCTTACTGATGTCAGGGTCATTTAATCAGTCATATCATCATGATTTATCCAAATCTCATTATCCAACAATTTGTACAGAATCATTAATGATCTTATGTACAAATATCAGCATCTTCAGGCAATTGTAAATCGTTGAAAAAAAGGGTTTCCTATTGACCTGCTTTGGTACACACTGGTTCTAATTTTACCTTCACATCTTTGTAGTCTTTCTGGAGTTCAGAATTTTCAGTAAGTTGTTTGCTGCCAGTTGGTTTAGATCTATTAAACTCACTAGTCGCTGCTTCAGCAGATAAGCTGCATAAATTTTAAAAATAAAACCAACACATTGGTATTGAGCTCTTACTACAGACAACTGTACAACAACATTTATGGTTCTAATGTATTTCTGAATGTTGTGAATTCACCATTCAGAATGACATATAAGCAGTAAAACATTTTTCATGAGGTGGCATGTAATTGTAGAACATTGGTAAACTGAATTACTGGTATTAGTAATACCATTTGGTAAAAAATTCTTTAGGTCTTAAGAATAATTTTGTGAAATATGATTTCAGTAATAATTGCATACTCATGTAGATATAAATTTACTTTGAAATGGAAGACTTATCAACACATTCACTTTGTATTTCTAAAAAAATTACATCCAAATGGAAGACTTTTCAAAATAATCCCTCTGCATTTCTAAAAAAGTGGATTAGAACATTGTTTATATTGAACAATAATTACAGGTGGGCAAGAATACAAATTTTGCAATGCTGCTGCTGAATGGGATATAATAAATTTAACATGAAGGAAAAGTTGAAGAATTTGGCTAGCTGTTATAGTAAAGATGTTTAAGATAAATTGCATCAGAGACAGTAGGAACTGCCGATGCTGGAGAATCTGAGGTAACAAGGTGTAGAGCTGGATGAACACAGCAGGCCAAGCAGCATCAGAGGAGCAGGAAATTGATGTTTCGGGTCAGAAATTCCACTTCTGAAGAAGGGTACAGACCCGAAACGTCAGTTTTCCTGCTCCTCTGATGCTGCTTGGCCTGCTGTGTTTATTCAGCTCTACACCTTGTTATCTCTTTATCAAAGATAAATTGCAGATTCTTTAAAGACCTGTAAACCTTTCAGATTGATATATTTCCTACCTTTGATTAACGTACCATGTGTTTTTCACTTCTTCCTCTGAATGTTCTATCTCTTGAACAGAGGGAGTTACTTTCTGCAATTTTTTCTGTTCCTGATGATTGCTGCTAAGCTCATTGACTTCCGGCATTCTCTTCAACTTTGATAGGGCCTGTTCTTGATGATGGATGTCCTCATTGTGTCCTATTGGGGCCCTGTAAACACAAATACGTGCTACTTTTTCACCATCAGAAGGTTCTTCTACTTTGGCCTGCAGTTTGGATTCTGCAGCCAGCTGTGGTTCTTTCTTCATTTTAACATTATGCATGAGTTCTAGATCTTCCATATTGCTAAGGGAGTCAGCTGTTTTGGGTAGCCAGTTGTCCTTTAATTCAACATCAGCACTATTCCAGTCGATGTCACATTGAGACGTAGCATAAATTGGGTTAATATCTTTCTCATCAACTGTACTCATGACGGCAGGAGCTAAAAACTCCTTTTGCTTTGTGGCCTGTCGATACATCTGACTGACAGTGTCTTGCTTGTTACTACTTGCTTTGTTTAGTGTTTCACGCTGAGGGGTACTGTCTACTGCTAACCACTCAGGTTTTTGGGAGTGCAGTTGCTCATCTGAATTTAATCTTTCTATTTTAAGCGTGGCCACTGCTGGAACACTTATTTCTCCTGAAATACTCTCACTCATTTCTTTCCTCTCCTGTGTTATATCTTTTTGACGACCTGGTTGAACTACATTTTCATTTAAATACAACTTTCCTTCTGTAGGCTCATCATTGATTTGAGAGTCTATGATTTCCAACTTCTCTTCTGCAAGATTTTCAAAGGTTAAATGAGAATGTTTTAGTAAATTCTCATTTGATTCTTGCTGGCAAATCTTTCCAGAATAATGGGCCTCAGTCTGAGAATTCCCAGTGCTGAAATTTTGCTCATCAGTTACTTTATCTTGCAAACCACTAGCTGTCTCATCCAACAGAATTTTATCATTTTCACTAACACTAGTTTCTTGAAATTTTGTGTTGTTGTTCTGAAGTTCTTGACCTGCTTCATGGTTGTTTACAATTTCTCCATCCTTTAGTTGACAATTCTGATATTCATTTCGTTTTTCAAAGTTTGAAACTACAACTTTAGGAAGCATCACCTCACTGTCCAGCTTCTGAGTAGTACCTTGAAAATTCATGTTACTGTTCTTACATCCTTTTAACTTATCTTGCAGGTCAATGGTTTTTGATAAAACCTTTTGCACTGTTTTGGTGGTGCAGCATCCCTGATTCAATTTCATTTCATCTTTTAACTCAGAGATTTTAAACGTCAGTAGCTCTTTTTCTTTCTCCAGATTATCAATTGAAACTTGAAAAGTTGCATTTTCCTCCAGCAGTTCTGCTATAATTTCCTGGAGACCATTATTTTGATCTGCTAATGACTTGCATTTGCTTTTCAGATAAGCTTTAATTTTACTGGATATGCTTTGCTCAACATCTAGCATTTTCTTGAGGTGAATCACATTTAGTTCAAGCATGTTTTTCTCCCTTTCAAGGTTCTCTGTGATATCGTGTTTTGTTTCACTACCTTTCTGTAGTTCCTCAATTGTTTCATGCTGGTGAATGTTCTTTAAATCTAAGGTTTTGCTATCATTCCTTTCTTCAGCTCTCTGAAGATATGAATTTGAACATCTTTTATTTTCTGGGCAATTTTTGGACTGTTCTCTGGAACTATCTGGGTGTGTTATGTCACCTGAGTGGTTCTCATATTCCATTTGCTCTGACTTACCATATTGGCCTTCTGAATTACGTACACTATTGACTTGAGGAGAAATGATGCGCTCTCCAGATTTAAAAGTAACCTCCTCAGGTTTTGCATTATTTTGTGTCAGTACCTTTAGCTTTTCTTGAAGCCGTTGCACTTTTGTATTAGATTCCTTTAACTGATCAGCTAGATCTGCCACATTTTCTCTCCAGTACATTTGCTGCTTTTTAAACAGGTGTTTAAACTTTGCAAGAGACTCTGTAAGGGATTCTTTTTCTGACCTACAACCTTCAACAACCAACTCATACAGTCTATTTTTCTCTTCCAGTATTTTTGTTTCTCCTTGAAGTTTGGTCCTTTTATAAACTCCTCCAGCAGGCTCAACATTATTTTTAAGTTTAAATTCACTGAAACAGTGTTGCGGTTGAAGATCACTACATATTTCATCAACTATGACTTGTGATAATGATTCATTATCAACATTTTGAGTTCCACTTTCATCAAATAGATCATCAAACAAATCTTCTAACTGGCATTTCTGATTTTCAAGTAACTGAATCTGATATTTCATTTGAGCTTGTATTTCACTGTTATGCATTTGATCCATAGAAAGCATCTTTTCTTTCTCAGCTAGCCTAATCTCTAACAATCTATTTTCCTCCTCGTGTTTTATAACAGTCTCTTTTAGCTCTTTATTCTTTTCCTGAACATCTTTAACATTGTTTTGAAGGTGTTCTATTTCTGCATTATATTGTTTTCTTTGGGACTCCATTTGAATGGTGAGTGTATTAGAATGAAATTTTTCTCTTGCAGTCCTTTTCTTCAAATCAACAATAGCATCTGGGGAGGGTTTGTCATTACCTTGAAACATAAATGTACTTTTCTGGTCTAACAGCTGTTTGCATTCTCTTTCCTGAGGACCATTAATTGATGGAATGCACTCCCAAATTGGAATTTGATTCTGTACCTCACTTTCATTAATATGCTGTTGTACATCTCTCACTTTATTTTCCAGTTCAGACACCATAGCTGTCAGCAGGCACTTTTCTTCCATAAGATTTTCAATGTATGCCTGAAGATGTTTGTTTCTCTCTATCATTTCATCAGGTATTTCCAACAGATGATTATTCTTAAAGCTTGTTAATGTGGACTGCTTAGTTATATCTGGTATATCATTTCCAATGCAGTATGGCATTTCACCTATAACTCTGACATTTATGTCAGAGTTTACGTGATCAATCATTTCCTTTGCTTTTGCAATGGGAATCTGAGGCTCACAAACTGTATTATTGTTGTCTGGAAGTTCCTCCATTATGTGCTCTGGGTGATTATTCTCATCACAATCTAGTATCTTTTGTTGACTGTTCATTTGGGTATATTTTTCATCAAAGCACTCATTCTCCATGGTAACATTTGTTTCTGGTACGTTCATTGCATCCCGAGGAGGTTCTTTATCTTCCTCAATTTTCTCCATGTTTTTTATGAATTTGATGCATTTTTTTTGCAGTTTTGGACATTTCTCTTGCAGACTACTGCCACAATAATTTGTACCCAGCCAGTCACCCTGCTGAACACCCAGAATTAGCTTTTCTGATTTTAACTTGGACTGCAGTTCAGATATTGTAATTTGTAGCTGGACATTTTCCTGGTCAAAAATCTTAATTGTTTCCTTAAGAGCTATATTTTCTGTAAACATTTCTGATAACAGACCATGCATTCTGTTAACCTGATTGATGTACATCTTCCACTGGTGACTTATATTGGCTTCTTTCTCACTAAAGTGAAATTCTTCCTCTGTGAGAATATTTTTAAGAGTGGCAAGTTTGACATCTAATACTCCATTCCGTTCCAGAGACCAAATAATTGTTTCTTTGAGTTTCATATTACTACTCAGAAGGCCCTTTATTGACTTGTGCAATTTTGAAATTTCAGAGTTAGATACCTGCTGCTGCTTCTCGATTTGAACTTCTGCTTTATTAGAGAAGGACATTTCCTCAGCAAGTCTTTTGTCCAGTTTAGATACTTTTTGTTTCAGTAGAATATTTTCTTCTTCAAGTTTCTCAAGTGCAAATTTATATTGCTTCATCTGCTGAATAATTTCCCGAAGAGTGCACTCCTCCGCATTTAATAAGCTGTCCTTGTCTAAATGTATTTCACTGAACTTGCTCTCTAAATCAAAAAATGAAGTCTGAAGTTCTTTGGTCTCAACCTTAATATTCTCAATAGCGATTTTAATTTCTTTGCTCACCAGTATCACTCTAAGGATTACTTGTATAAGAGAACTCTCTCCAGAAGGTGATAACCCGGCAGTTGATGATTCAACTATGGCTTTGAGTTCTGGAATAAAGATCGTTTCTTCATTATAATTTGTTTTCTCATGATAGATTCCTAGTTGCTGGCTTTGTGATTTCCTTATGCCAGAAATACAAATCTTGTCTTGCAATTCTGGAATAATACAAATAAATTGATGGCTATTTTCCTGTAATTCCACGACAGTCTTGAGAAGATGGTTGATTCTTCCATGCAGTTTGAAAATGCTTGCTTGAGCTACAAAAATGTTTTCGTGCACCCGTGAGACTGAGGTACAAAGTCTCTGCTTCATGGCATCAGCAATCTTTAAGAGACTTAATACTGGTTGCAACTCTGATGATGAACTTCCAAACTGGTGTTTCCCCCTTTTATTTTCTGCTGTTACAACATGGGATCTCACATCTTCTTTCAAGTCAACATTAGCAGTCCAATGGTCAGTTACATTACATTGAACTTGTGAAATATATTCTTTTAAACAGTTATTTTCACCAGAAAGTTCATAGATTTTGATGTTTAACTGTGCATTTTTACCCTGTAATTCTTTGACTAGGAGTCGGAATTGTCTGTTTTGTAATTCAGCACCTTCTAACTTCAATACCTTACTTTGTAATTCTGAAATTGTTGTTAACAGTTCATTTTTATAGTCCTGAAGGTCATTGTAACATTTTTGTAGATTAATAGTCTTGTCTTCAAGTTTGATGATATTGGTTGTACATTCATTATTTTTGCTCTGAAATTCTAAGATTATGAGTTGAAGCTTTTTATTGTCAAGCTCAGTTGCTTCAAGTTTAGAGATTTTTTCTTTGACCAAAGAAAGAGAAACTTCAAGCTGTTGCTTACTTTTGCAAAGTTCTAATATTGTGGATTGCAATTCCCAGTTCTCATGTTCTAACTTCAAATTCTCTTCTGTCAAATTGGCCTGCTGTTCTGAAAATGCAAAAAACTGACCATTGTGGGGAATAGCTGCATTCAGTTTGAAATTATTTTCCTGTAGCGCTGCAATGAAAACCTCAAGTTGGTGTTTTTTATCATCAAGTTCTGTGATTATGGTTTGCATTTGTTTACTTTCTTCATGTAATTTTTCCATTATGTCTTTAACCTGAGAGACATTATCCTGCATTTGCAAATTTAAAGCGTCTTGACAGCCTTGCTTCTTATCTAACTCCATTATCATAGTTTTCAGCTGATCATTCTGTTCTTGTAAGTGCAAGATTTTGAGGTGAAGTTGCTTATCTTCGGTTCCAGCAACCACTAGTTTAGAAAGCTTTTCTAGAACAGATGCTTCCATTGGGCTAATATTGCCCTGCAACTCCATAACAACTGATTGAAGCTGTTCACTGTTCAAGTGCAATTCAGAAATCATTGATTGCAATTTGCTATTATCTTCCTTTACCTCGTGTACTGCAATTTTCAAATCAGTAATTGATTCCTGCACGTCAGCCACATGGTTCCACATCTTGTGAGATTTTTTAATCAGATCTGCAACTGTAGACTGCAACTTTGTATTCCTTTTCTTCAGGTTAGCATTTTTAGTTTTGAACTCATGCATTCGGACATCTCTATCTAAATTATTTGTGGAAAATTGTCCATTTACGCTCTGAAGTTCTTCAATAACTATCTGTAACTGTTCATTTTTCCTGTTGAGTTCTGTTATTTCTGCTTGCATTTCATTGCTCTTCAACAATTGGTCTTGGAGCTTTATAAGTAAAATAAGAAAAATAAAACATTGTATGCAAACCACGAGATTGATAAATGTGGCTGTCATAAGTAAGGCTATCCTCTGCAGTGCTGCTCCATATTTCATGACCCAGCTGCAATATTAGATGCTAGCTGAGCATAGTTATAATGAAGTGTCAACATTGACATATGACCTACACTAAATGATCAACATTGGCTCTTCTCCACCAAAATTTCTATTTTAAAATTCTTATCCAAAAGTTTAAATCTATCCACGGACTCACCCGTCCCTATTTCCCCAACCTCCTTTGATCCAACAATTCTTTCCCGTCTTGCTTCTTCAGCATTTTGCTCCTTGCACCTTTATTGGTGCTCCTGCCATTAATCGTTTACATCCTCTAGTCTGGAATTTCCACTGTAAATTTCTTTTCTTCCTTTTACACACAATTCTTTGACAAGCATTTAGTTATCTGTACTAATATTTCCTTCTTTGACAACATCTGTTTTCATCTGATTACTCTTCTGTAAAGCATCTTGGGCTAATTTTATGCTATAGGCATGATAGATGAGCAAGTTGTTATTGAAATTAAAGCAAGACATGATACCAGGTGGAGATCTTGTAAGATTGAAAAGCTAAACCAACTACACCCTTGCCAATATCTTTGAGGAATAATTTGAAACCAGTACAGTTCATGAGAAGATGTTGCCAGGACTGGAGGTCAGAATTGGGAGAGGCTGAACAGGCTGGGGCTCTTTTCCCTAGAGCATCGGAGGCTGAGGGGTGAACTTATAGAGGTTTATAAAATCATGAGGGGCGTGGATAGGGTGAATAACAAAGGTCTTTTTCATAGAGTGGCAGAGTCCAAGACTAGAGGGCATAGGTTTCAGGTAAGAGGGGAAAGATTTAAAAAAGACATGTGAGGGTAACTTTTTCACGCAGAGGGTGATCCACCTAATAAATTACCAGAGGAGGTGGTGGAGGCAGGTACAATTACAACATTTAAAAGGCATCTCAATGGGCTTATGAATAGGAAGGGTTTAGAGGGATATGGGCCAAATGCTGGTAAAAGGAACTAGGTCAGATTGGGATTTCTGGTCAGTGCAGATGAGTTGGACTGAAGTGTCTGTTTCTGTGCTGTATGACTCTATGACTCTATAGTTAGAGAGAATGTATTGCAGCTCCAATTTTTAAAAAACTAAATTAGAACTGCTGAGAACTTCAGATCTGTGTGTAAGTTGCACAAGACATTCTGAAAAAGAGACTAACAAAAGACATGGGTGGAAGGAATTGGGCTCTTTAGTACTCATTCCTTAGGTATTAATTGGCCTCATAATGCTTGAAAATGAAATCAGATATATGTCCAATACAGAGCACACCGGACACCATGTTGGAAAGTGTACTTTTGTGCACATCAAACGAAAGCCAGAAGCACTTACGGCAGGTTGATAATGAGACCAATCAGCAAGAGATATAAAGCAATGTGATTAGAGTTTAATGAAATACTATACTGTTTACAAAAGATATACATGCTTAGGCACAAACATCCAAAGGGCAAATCAGCTGTGGTTAAGGAATGTTAACAAACATTGCATTAAATCAAAGGAAGTGGTTTATAAGTATGCCAGAAAAGTGGTTAGTCTTTGGGTTGGGAGCAAATTAGAGCCCAGAAAAAAGGACCAAGAAATCGATTTAGAAAGGGAAAAGACAATGTTACTGCAAACAAGCAAAGAAGCAAAGGCAGACTATAATAACTTTTCTGGAAAGATAAGGTGTGACAGAAATGAGCCCAATACAGGTGGGAACAGAGAATTTTTAATAGAGAACAAGGAAACAGTAAAAATAGTAGGGGGGAGGATGGGCAGTTAGGCCTTTGGTGTCATTTTTACAATGATGGTGAGGCTCTCTGTTATTGTGGAAATTTAGGACACAGCATCCCTGTAAATTCAGTGAATATTGAAAAAGGAAACAATGCCTAGATGGGTGCAAGACAAAAAGCTTTGACAAAATCTGTCTTTATTCAACAATACCCAAGTTATGTGCAACCATGTGACCATTTGAAGAAGGCTTTCTGGTAATGAAAGAATGGAATCCTCAGAGAGAGAATGACTGTTGAAATGTTTTTCTTTTGGAGATGCCATTCTCGACAATGCAGCTCATGTACTTAAATCCCTGCGCATAATACAGCACATGGAATGTGTGGATCCTTCCATTGTCTGCTATGGCTCTGCAATGTCTCACAAGATTTACTCAACATCAGCAGTTGCTGGAATTTAAATTCAATTCATGAAACCTGGAATTAAAAGGCAGTGTCTGCATGAAATCATGAAACAATCATAAATTGTCATTAAAAACCCATCTGATTCATCAGTGTTCTTTGAGATGGTAATCTGCCCGCCTTACCTGGGTGGGCCTATAGTGATTCCATATTCACAATAACATTGTTGATACTTTGAAATGGCCAAGCATAAAGTTCAAGGGCAATCAGGCATAGGTAATAAATGCTCACCTTACCAGCTAAGAGCACATCACATTAACAAAGAAGAAAATCGGCCATGGTGCAAGTAGCAGGTCTATTCTTCATGCCTTTGTGCCACCTTATAGCTAACACAAAAAGTGCCCAAACCTTTACACACTGACGCCTGAAAAATGCAGAGGGCAATGAAAAATTTCAGACAATTGGTTTATTACTTCAACATAATACGTAAGCTGCCAATTTTCATGTCTGTTTGCCAACTATCATTTTGGAGCCTGGCATGCTGATGTCACACTGCCAACTTGAAGTCATCATTTTTTTTTATATTCACATGGAGTGGGGCAGGGTGGGACTAAGAGTGGTAGGTGGTGTGGGGGCTGAAGGAGAGGGTGCACAATTTGCAAATGTAAAATTCAACCCCACATTCAGCAAGATGCCATGCATTGTTCCCAAATCCATCATAGAGTTCTGATAAAAGCACAAAATGTCAACTCCTAGACTTTGCATTTTATGTTCAGTTACAAATATCCTTCTCAAGATAAAATAAGTCAGTTTAGGTTCAAGCTTTGAGCAGGATTCTGTAAGAGCATGGTTTACAAAGGAACAAGTATTTATAAAATGTGAGGCTGAACTCATACAGTTGTCAGAGCTGTTGAAAAATCAGTTTTGAAAAGCATCTATAGCTACTTTAATATTGTCTTCTACTGTCATTCAGGATCTCAAATCGACCACCAATTTCTTCCATATCACTTATTTACAAAAAGTAAGCTTTGCTAAGTCTATAAATGTTGAGGTTTGGAAGCTATCTTCAGTTCCTCATTCTACATCCCAGGCTTTATAACTTACCCATTCACAACAACTGTGAGTGTGTGAATACATTTAGTACCAGACTTACCAGGAGTGCATTATTTCTCTCCAGTGTACTACTATATAATTGAACTTCATTTCCTTGGCCTTTTCGTTGTTCCCTCAGCTCTTGTTTCTGCCTAAACAGTAAGATAAGTACATTAATGTCTTCAGCTGAGTTAAATAATTCATTTTGGAGTAGTAGGTATCAAAATTGGTGTAATACAGAAAACAAGATAATTGTGTAACTTTGTAATCAACATCAAGCACACTGCTTCTTGCCTCTGATCTGCAGCGATTGTAATGATTGTAATAGTTCCATGAAATCCAGTTAGTAATCAGCAGCAGATTTTCCTGTTCAGTATCCAGGTGTAAGAACTTGAGCAGGTTATTGCAAATCCAGATACAGGCTGATCTTCAATTTTTCTTCCATTAGATGTCAGGTGCAGAAGGGTAATCTTGAGGTGTCAGTCTTTACTCAGTGTCATTACTTATTGCTCTGATTCAGAAGGCCATGTGTCTAAGCTCCAGTTGAGAATTCCAGCACCTAATTCGGGATGACAGCTCTGAGAGAGTGCTGCACTGTTGTAAGTACTATCTTTTCAATGATATATTAAATGGAGGTCAACTATGTTGCTGAATTTTTAGGAACCACCAACCTGGCAGAGGACTAGTGGGCAGAGTGGCTGGCATTCAATCAGGTGAGATGCCGGGGGGCCATGTGCCTGTATCTTACTACCCCTGCAGGTATTTTACCAGAAGTGGGATAGGAGTCAGATGGTCCACCTACCCCTAGGCCGATTGAAGCCCTTGTGGTTAATGAATGAACACTTAAGGCTATCCTTCCACTACCACTGATACTTTACCCCAATGTTCCCACTCTGGCCCTCTGCGTCAGGAGCCACCCCAACTCTTAGTGAAGCACGCCTGATTTAGATTGGTATCTGACATCCTTTAAATGGAAGTGCAGTAACTAGTGGGCTGTTAGTGAGCAAGCTTTGATGAAGATTCAATCTCAGACAATTAGCAGCCTGACAAGCGTAAAGTCTGAAGCATCTGCCCATCTTTGTTTTTAAACAACTGTAAAGTCTGGTTGCAGCTAATTGCCATATGGAATTGGGTTCATGCATGATTTTTCAGTCGGCACATTCTGGTATAAAATTTGTCTTTGGCCGTAACACAAAGCAGATGTAACATTGGCAGCTCGTTTCACACTTCACTTGATTCTCTTTTACTTCAAAGACACAAGGAAGTACAATTATGGGCAAAGTGCAAAACCAGCTGGTAATTCCCTATTGTTCTTTTTATATCCCTTTTTGCCAGATTTTTTAATACAAACTCCACTTAGCATCGCCCTCAGCATTTTCAAAACGTACAAAAACTACCTTTACGACTTTACTTTTATCATTGTAGCCTTTTATTCTCTCCACCTTTCTCTGTATTCAGTTAATTGAAAATTTTGTGATACCTTACTGAATTTGGCAGCTGTACATAAATATCGCCGTTAGAAGATTTAGAATAAATATTGAAAATATTGCAAGAAGTGTTGAAGTGAACACCTGGCATAATTTCTGGGCTTCTCCATTTTAAAGGCAATTTTGAATGCGTACAAAGCAAGTTACTTATATTATTGAGCTCTAGAATAGGTATAGATTTCAGATGTTGTCCTTTTTAGGTTGGTTTGTTACCATTTTTATATGGTGTTTCTGTTGCATACGTTGCCAATATTTATGAAGTTTAAATTGTATTGGAGGGGCCGCTTTTATTTGCTCATTGCATGCCAGAGCAATTTTTTTTATTGCAGCTATGTAGGTGGAAATCACATTGTAAGTGAAAACTCGACAGTGATAAAAAGAAGTGATTGGTATCGTTTCAGATATGCGACAACTTGAATTTCTGATCATCCCTGACTTTCATTTACACCTGAAAGATTAGGAGCTAAACTTCATTCCACACTTTCACAACATTTAGGTATAAACTGAAAGGTCACATGGCAGGGAGTAATTAAGTACAAAATTAATTATAGAGTTTGGTTTTAATGAGCCAGAATTGTAGTATTTCATGGTCAAATTGGAACATAGGGTACATGATAGTTGAACAAATGATAACTTACATATGTCATCAACCGTGTCTACAACTCTTGACACCTTTACCTGTGAATGTAACTATGTTCGCAAGTTCCAGGAGCAGCTGGAACCAGTTGAGAGCTCTGACATATGCTCTCAATGGGGAGGATGGGAGGGGGCTCTGTGTTACAGTGGTAGTGCCAGGAGCCACCTGCTCCAGTCACGCGTAATATAATCTGCACAGGTTGATTACAAAATATCTCTGCTGTAAGTATGGCGGTAGAAATATGCAATAAGCACATTACTGCCAATTTCCAAGGACTGCCAGCCCTTTGTTTGTTAATATTCGAACTATATACATATCATAAAGATGATTGATGTACTGTGACCATTGCCAATATTTTTTGATGTGTTTTTCATTGAAGAGGAACAGATTAAACTACTAGACCTCAACAATACAAACAAATCTGTTAGTTGGTCACACCAGCAAAAACATCCATTCAATTTTTCTGTACTATTTCCAATTGCAACTAACTTTTCTGTACTGCCTAAACCACTGCACTTTTTTTTATTTAACAATAAATAATAACAGAAAACCAAAGTTTTTATGTAAATACGGCAGAATGACTTTAAAATGGCAACTGAATTACCTTTTTTTAATGGGATGTGGACATTGCTGACCAGCCAGCATTTATTGCCCATTCCTAATTGCCCTTAATAACCTGGTACTGAATCACTGCAGACCTTGTGGTGTAGGGTTACCCACAATGCTATTCAAAAAAGAATTCTAGGATTTTGACTCAGCGACAATGAGGGAATAATGATATAATTTCAAGTCAGGATGGTGTGTGACTTCAAGTGGTGATGTTCCCATGGATCTGTTGCCCTTGTCTTTTTAGGTGATACAACCATGGGTTTGGAAGGTACTTCTGGAGCATCTTTGGTGAGTCACTGAACTGCATGTTGTAGATGGTACACGCAGTTGCTACAGAGTAAATGTTAAAAGTGATGGAGGAGGCGCAGGCTGCTCTGTTATGAGAAATATAACCGAGTTACATTTGTGTACACTAGTCTAATAACTTTTAACTCAATTTCATTTACACTTGAATGACATTAAAATTGATAGCCCCTGAAAGTGGGTACGCTCACTTTGTGCTCTATCATCATTCTTACGAGTTCTGTGTGCACCAGCAATAACTGATCAGCCAAAATTTCAATTTTTCAGCACTTCTTAAACTTAACCTCCACCTCTTAAAGGGGAGGTACATTTTGACTGAAACAGGGGTGGGGTTATGCAGGATGTGAATTTATCCTGGGAAAGTATGAAGAATACTATAACTGGGGACAGTACGGTTTCCATGATTTCAGTTGCTGCATTGGATGTCTTGAAGGAGGTTAAAAAGGTGAAGACAGATTTTATTGCTGCAAATACATATTTTTGAAGTGCATAAGATTTTAAGGGGGCTTGACTGGGTGGATGTTGAAAGGATGTTTCCTTTTATGGGAGAATCTAGAACTAGAGATCATTGTTTGAAAATAAGGGGGTTATCACTTAAAATAGGGATGAGGAAACCTTTTGTTCCTGTCAGAGGATTGTGAGTCTTTGAATTCTCTTCCTCAAATGTCACTGGATGCAGAATCCTACAATATTTTTAAGGCAGACGTGCATAGTTTCTTGATTTCTATGGGGATGAAAGATAATAACGGATATGCTGGAATGAACAGTTGAGGTTAAAATCAGATTAGCCATGATATTATTGAATGATAGAGCAGGCTCGAAGGGCAGAGTGGCCTACACTTGTTCATATATTTGTAGGATTGGAAGTCTCTCTCAATGCATGGTCAACAGGCAGCTGGAGTATACAGCTGTGGAAGTCAGTGTTAGGAAGTCTTGAATATAGCACTGCCAGAGGTTTAAGAGCCATAAATGACGATCGAGTGAGTGCATCTTTAACTACCAAGTATTTACTTGTCAACTGTATCCCAAGGCTTGGCGATTTTTCATTCCAACCTGTCCCATGATTCACCAGTCAACAATCTCTATCAATTAGGGCCCATATCAGACAATCATATGCTCCACCTCACCATCAGTTGAGCCAAGTGTCATGCCTCCATCTAATACCATGTACAGATTGCCAGTCAACCTTGCAAGCCACATCACCCAGACAGATTGCATTGTGTTGTCCAGCTTGCTTCACCCTCTCCAGGAAGACAAAGTGATGCACTGCTCGAGGTAGCAGTAGTTGACTGGAGATGTGTCTCCAAACCTCCAAGTAGGGGGTACTGCTAGTCATTGGAATGGACATTGCTGAATTTGAGACCAGTAGTGGAACTGAAATCAGTGATGATGATGATATTATAATTCTTAATCCTCCTTCTCACATCATATGATCTCTTCTGTTTTCAAGACTTACATGCAAATGGTGTAAGCTTTTCGACTCACTACTTTAGCACAGCCTTACCTTTGTTCTTTTAACCTATCAATATGCAAGAGATGCAATCTCAATCAGTGGAGGGAAAACACAAAATTAATGATGATCCTGGCACACCATTACTTGATTTCATTCTTGCAGTCACCAGCTTAAATACTGGCACTACAAATATCTAACAGGAGAGATCAACAGTGGGATTTGGATATTGCGAGCCACATGGTAGGCATGTACTGCAGTAAATGCAGGGGAAAGGATAGCATAGACCTCCTAACTGAAGGCTCAATTAAGGAATTCAAAGGAGAAACTGAGGAATGCATAACAAAATATTTGGTTTATTGGGAATCACATGTTCAATGTTGAAGGAGAACCAACATGAGACAGAGCTTTGCAGAGAGTTTGTAGCTCAGCCTTTCCAGGAAGTGATGATTGCATGCTTGTGAACACAATCACTATGTAGCATTTAGTGATCAATGTTGCTACTTCCACGAAAGCATAAAATTCTAAGTTGCAACAGTGGAAGTTCAGAATGCTGTCATGCAAACTCATTTTAGTGCCACCAGGCTGTGGATTACAATGTTCAAAGGCTCACAAAAGTCAGGCAATCTATCCTCCAAAGATTACTGCCATGACTGAAACTTGAGGGAGAAGCAGTGGTTCCATGAAGCAAGAACTTGCTATCCTCTCTTTGGATAACAGTAATCATGTTTCCATTCCAGCCAGATTTTGCTATAGCTTGTCAGCCAGGCTGTTTGCCCAGACTCAGATGGCCCAGTCTAAAACCAGGCATTTAGGTCCACAGCCGATCAAGGTCACCCACCAAGGCCATCTGCAGTCTTCTTACTTGAAAGCCGTGCTGTAGTCACTGGGAAAGTATCTCAGAGGAGAACCAGGATGGGGAAAGAGGCATGTGGGACAGTTACAAGGAATTGCACAGTGATCAATTTTATTTTGCAAGGATTATTTGAAAAGTGACTTCGTAAACTGTGGCTGTGCTCTAGTATTGCCTGTCAGCTAAACAGCTCAGACTCTACTGTCCATGTCAAGATGGCACCGTTCGCTGGTGAGATCACACTGCGCAGGAGCAGTAAGACAGGCCATGGTAAATAGAAGGCAGACAGTGACAAAATACACAACGGTGATTAGTGTACATTTCTATGCAATACAGCATGATTTTATTTATTAATTTACTTCAGATGTTTATTTTGTGATTGCTGTTTTGATTCAAGTGAATACTGCCTTGCTCAGGAAGATAGAGTGAGGAACTGTTAGTAACTGGGAAACTGGGGGTATGGTTACTGATATTGCATCCAAATTAGTTATTCACAAACAACCTTGGTGAAAAGGGACCAAAAACAGAAAGTGCTGGAGAAACTGTCCAAGTCTGGCAACAACTCTGCAGAGAGAAACAGAGTTACTGTTTGGAGTACAGTATGATTCTTCTTTAGTAGGAAGAAGCTGTCTAGCTGCCTGTTGCCTCCTGTTTGTCCTATTCCTCATGGCTCATCTTCCTCAGTTGTTCACCACACAATAGGTGGCAAGGGCTCTTTCCTCATGTTGGTGTCCCTTCAGGTTATGTAGCAGGCAACTTATCACCACAAAATTCGACAACTGTTTTGATGAGTCCTACAGTGTTCCTCTTCGGGGTCAGTTTAGTTCAGATGGCTGGACAGCTGGTTTGTGATGCAGAGTGACACCAACAGCATGGATTCAATTCTTGCAGTGGCTAAAGTTACAATGAAGGAATCCCCCATCATCTGAGCTGTCATGACACTCAGGTTAAACCACCCCCAGTTATCGCGCTTTCTCATGAGAAAGCAGCCCTATGGTTTAGTATGATTGTGCTGACTTTACCTTACAGGGCTCCTCCACACTGGCAGGTAGCAGCAGCATTGTTTATGCATGCAAATGGTTTGCTGTATCATACTTTATGTGTTAATATGGCTTTTGTTGTCTGCCTGCTGTATATGGGTGCACGAGTTGCACTCTGGATTACAGGTCCACATTGTTAGTGAATAACTCTTGCCACCTTTTAGCCACCCTTTGATTGGTCAGGTGGCTCAAATGCAACAGGCATTGAAATTTTCACAGCATGAAGGCTGCATTGTTATTGCTGTCAGGATACAGGACTTTTGTTCTTCTGACTTCCTGCTGGATTCTCCCAGAATTTAAAAAAAATTAAATAAATATGAACACCTAACCTCTATTTGACTTTCCTTTCATTTTTATTTCTTTGAAGGCATCAACTTTCCAAATGGGGTCTACAAGATCATTAGGTTCTTTCACTTTCTGAACTCCAAACTTTGGAATTTGGAGAAGAATTGACATAGTAAATGAAGTGAGAATTAAAATCAATACTTAAGGCAAAATACTGGATAACGTTTTCATACATCCTCAGAAACAGCATTTATAGATGAGATTAATTTATGTTAACCTAAAGTTTGTGGTCTTAGTGTTTATAATTTGTGAGCTGTACAGCTAGAAAAGGAAACTTAACCTATTCAAAAGAACCTTCAGATCACGAATCTCAGTCTCTTTTTCTTGAAGCAGCTTAACATACTTGTCACAGTGCTTACATTGCACGGTTTCAATCTATACGAAGGAAAAGAAAAATAATAATTACTATAAGAAATATGTTCTTTCATAATTTGTGTTTTTTATTATGTGTGATGCCAGTTTCACGCAGTCTATAATATTGGTCATTACGTGACGAATAACAGACAGAATTGCATATGATATTCAGCATACAAAAGCACCATCTGACACAAAAGTCTGTGACCAAACTCCACTCACACCTCCTCCTATCCTTCTTCACATAGCTATCAGCATAACCTTCCAGTTCATTCTCTCTCATATGCTAATCTGACAATTCTCCATAAATAATTCGTCATTATGTTTCTCAAGCACTTAACATGAGAAACATAATGTTTCTCATATTCACACCACATTCTAGAAAATAGGTTTCTTCTGAATTGAAACTTTGATCTATTGGTGACTAGTTTATACTGATGTTATTAATTTTGCTCTTCCCCAAACTGGATAAATCTGTGTCTATTTAATAAAAAAATCTTTCATAATTTAAAGGCCTCTCAGCCTTTCCATTTTCAAAAGGAAAAAGAGCTTTATTCCATTCCTGATGAAAATAAAAAAACAAAATTTTAGTAACATTTCCATAAATCTTTTTTGTACCTTTTTCAGTGCCTCAATAGTTGTTTTACAAAATGGAAGCCATAATTCTACAAGCATGACCTAATGTAAGTTCAATCCAAAGTTTTACATAACGTTTCTATTTTTTAAATTCCATCCTTCTAAAATCAAATGCTATCTTTTCATGACCTTATTAACCTACAATCTTCTTTCTGATTTGTGATTTGTGCTCTTCTACTCATTCATCAATTTGTTCCTCTAACACATTTAAATGATTTTTTTCAAGTAATATGTGATCTCCTTAGTTTTATTTTGACTAAAACATAATATCACATTCTTATCTGTGTTGAAACTAATTTGCCAATTAAACTTGCCCATTCTGCAAGTTTTTTGAAGATGTGGCTTGAAGAGAAAAAGAAAAGCTGTTTGCTAATTTGTATTGGGAAGTGCAAAGGAAGAATAAGGGTGTCAAATTGCCAGCACCATTGTAGGACTGCTACATTGGATTTGGTCACCTTAAGTGGTAATGATCAATCAAGGTAGGTACTCCATTCCTGACCACTGTCTAAAATCCTTTGATAGAAATTGTATCAGCATGTAAACTTATGATTATTACATCAGGTTTAATTTATCATGTCTTCCATAACCGAATATACTAGCACACATTTAGTATTTAGCTATATTGTGACCCCCTTCGTGAGACTTCGAAATTGCTAGAACCCCCCGGTGAGGACTCTGGGAGCGAGGGCCTGTTGTAATGGGAACATAGCTGTTGTAAATGTGATCCCAAGTCCACAGAACCCTTTACTGCCTTGGATCTCATGATCCCAAACTTTTAGGCTGTGACCCAACTTGGGATTCTGACTCCCATTTTGGGAAGCACTGCTCTCAGTTACCTACAGCAATCTACTTGGCATAGAGAAAGCACTATTAATATAAATATTTGTTGATATCTGTCAAATTATGCCACAGCACGATTATGAATGATAGAAAAATTAGGAAAGGAACATCAAAAATGATATCTCCACATAGTCTCAAACAATCACTCCATTAATTTAATCATGATTACTACATAATTGAATCCACAATTGATAGTATTCATATTTCTATTTTATCCTCCATCCACAGGCATGCAGGAGGTTCAGTTGAAAGGTATGATTTGGAGCTATGTGCCAATGCTCTGCATAGGCTACTCAAACAATTTCATAGTTGATAGGGGCCTAATGTCAACTTTGTTCCTCAGTTTCCTGTTATCTTACTGATAAATTCCTATAGCAGATTTGATGAAATTGAAAATTCAGGACAAAGGAAGATTGTATCTATCACTATGCATTATCACAGCAATAGCTCAGGATAGTCACACTCTGAAAATCGGCACAATATTTTAAAAATTTATATTACCTGGAATGAGAAATCAGAAAGTTACTGGATAAATCTAGTTGTGAAATGTATCCACTGGTGAAATTCCCTTTTAGAATTTCCTTATTTTTAATGAGTCTCGCAGGTTTTGGGAAGGCTGTTAAAATGAATAATTTGAGGTTACAAATGAGCAGCATGGTGGCTTGGTGGTTAGCACAGTTGCCTCACAGCACGAGGGACCCAGATTCAATTCCAGCCTTGGGTGACTGTGTGGAGTTTGCTCATTCTCCCCGGTCTGATTGGGTGCTCCAGTTTCCTTTCACAGTCCAAAGATGTGCAGCTTAGTTGGATTGGCTAAATTGCCTTGTAGTATCCAGGGTTGTGCAGAGTAGGTGGATTAGCCATGGTAAATGCAGGATTACAGGAATAGAGTGGTGGGTGACATGGTCCTTGGAGGGTTGGTGCAGACATGATGGGCCAAATGACCTCTATCTGCACTGTAGAGATTCTACAATCAATGAATGAATACAGTATACCCTAATTATTAATGAACAGGCCTGGCAGAAGATGAGGGAAACGTTCGTCAAGTTTCCTATCACACAAGGGACATCTGTTAAAGCTGGAGTCAATGGCAATCAGGGAAAAACTCACTGCTAAATAAAAACCAAAAGAACTGCAGATGCTGTAAATCAGAAACAAAAATAGAAATTGCTGGAAAAGCTCATCTGTGGAGAGAAATCAGAGCTAATGTTTGTCAGAGTTAGCATTTCGGTTCGAGTGACCCTTTGGTTCGAGTGACCCTCAGTCAGTTCTGAGGAAGGGTCACTTGACCCGAAACATTAGCTCTGATTTCTCTCCACAGATGAGCTTTTCCAGCAATTTCTATTCTGAAAACTCTCTGCTGGTTGGAATCACACCTGACACAAAGTAAGATGGTTGTGGTTGTTCAAGGTCAGGCATCTCAACCCCAGGACATCTCCGCAGGAGTTCCTTAGGGTAGTGTTTTAGGCCCAATCATCTTCAGCTGCTTCATCAATGACCCTCCCTCCATCGTAAGGTCAGAAGTGGGGATAACAGCACCATTCCTGATTCCTCAATACTGAAGCAGTCCAGGTTCAGACCTTGACAGCATCCAAGCTTGGGCTGAAATGTGGCAAGTAACATTCATTCCAAATAATGACCATCTCCCATAAAAGACAAACTAACCATCACACATTGACATTCAATGGTGTTATCATCACTGAATCACTCACTGTCAAATTCTAAGGGTTTCCATTGACCAGAACCTGAACTGGACTAGCTATATAAATACCGTGGCTACAAGAGGAGGTCGGAAGCTAGCAATCCTTCTTCTCCCCAAAGCCTGTCCGCCAGCTAGGCACAAGTCAGGAGCATAATGGAACGTTTCCCAACAGTCTGGATGTGTGTAATTCCAGCCACACTCAAGAAGCTTGACACTATTCAGGATAAAACAGCCACTTGATTGGCACCACATCCAAAATATCTACTCCCTTCATCACCGAAACTCCTTAGTAGCATGTGTACCATCTGCAAGATGTACTGCAGAAATTCACTAATGTTCCTTAGACAGCACTTTCCAAATCCCTGTTCATTTCCATCTAGAAGGACAAGGGCCGCAGATGTATGGAAATGTCACCATCTGCAAATTCCCCTCCAAGTCACTCACCATCCTGACGTGGAAATATATCACTGTTCCTATAGTGTCGCTGGGTCAAAATCCTGGAATTCCCTTCCTAACAGCAGTTCAAGAAAATAACTCACTGTCACCTTCTCAAGGTTAACTGGGGACAGGTAATAAATACTGGTCCAGACAGCAATGCATACATCACATGAAGTGGATTGAAAGAAACTAGTAGAGGTACACTTACAGAAGCTAGATTTTTAACACCAAGTCAGGAAAAAGGGATAAAATGGAGAAATGAGAAAGTACAGAAACTACAAAATAAAATAACATAGTATTTGATCAAGCTTACTTAAGCCACTCTTTTCGTAATATATCCTGTAACAAAACAACAGTAGAAAATATGGGGAAAGCTGCACCAATAATGTTTTCGACAGAACATATGTTGCTAAGCAGCAGCAAGGGCAATGTAACCTCCGACAGTAAAGTATAACAGTAATATGACACTTGAGGATTTTCAAGTATGATGGAAACAGTTTCTTATTCCAGAGCAACTGTTGTCTTGAAAGGCTGCATGTCAGACCAAATGTCTAGTCTTGCATGCATCCATCAAAATGACAGCAAATTTATAAATAGCGCAAACCCTCAAATATGGATATGTAAGGAATGAGACTATCTGAAAGATGAGAAGTTAGAAGTCTGTTCGAGAACCCGAGAGAAATATCAAGAATAAAAATAGATTATATTAAGTTACTTAAAGGACAAAGATATTGTTACTTTTTACATAAGTGGAGCGGGGGGCGTGGAATGACAGGAAAATCAACTCAATTTTTTAAAATCATTTTTAATTTCATCATGTTTTGGTACCGAATCATGTTCAGTACAAAATCCAAATTGGACATGGCTGCAGTCATAGTATCAAGGTCTGTTCATACGTCAAAGCACTCTAAATTTAATAATGTTGCAAAATTAGCACATGTTGCTGGTTTCTTCAATGTTACTCTGCTCCTGAAAACAGTTCAGAATCTGCTGCTTCCTTTCAAGTTATTGCAAATGGTATTTATCAATCAGTAACTGAGTGCCTGACAAATTATTTTTGGAATGTTGAATGCCACAGTGAATCCCATTAATGCATAGTAGCCTTCAAAGAAATCAAAAAGTCATCTCTAAAATGAGATCATGTCAAACTCCATCCTGACTTGGAACTATATTGCCTGACTTCATTGTCTTTGGTCAGAATCCTGGCACTCCCTAAACGATAGTACTCTGGGTATTTTAAACTGCAGCAGTTTGAGAAGGTGCCTCGTTCTTAAGGACAACTAGTGATGGGTAACAAAGTTTGACCTTGTAACATCGCTCAGATCCCTAGGACGAATGAAAGAATTCTGCAATTTTCAATCTTGTCTATCAATTTGGAAGTTTGTGAAAAAATTACTTTATATGTTTTCTTGGAAAGTAGATATCAATGCATGCACACAATGTGTACATATATAGTATAGACATGTTTGAATTTGAATTCCAAAGAAGAGACTTTGAATCCAAAATGTTAATTCTATTTCTCCCTCCACCTCTGTCTTTTTATTTCGTTTTGCAATATCTACCCATTATCAATAGAATTCCTCAAACTATTGATTCTAATTCTAATGAATAATTTTAAGAGGCAGTTACATTAAAATAAGCTTGATAACAGGAAAATACAAAATGTATCGAAGAAATCTGATTGCAATATAAACTTTAAAGCCAGTTATATGTAGATTAATTTTGAAGAAACTTAGTGAGTCATCAAGAAATGATTAAACACTTGCTGCAGTTAAGTACAGATATTGTTTTGAGAAAGAACGGAAAACTGATTATTAGTTTGCTGTACATATAAGTTTCATTCTGACACTTTTCATTGCTAATTGAAGGCTTTGCTTTAAAACTCTCTTATAATGCTTACAAATAATACATCAAATTTCATAATAATAAAAGTATAAGAAATTTGAATACCAGAAATTTTAAAAAGGAACTCGAAAATACATAGGAACATGGGAACAGGATCACATCATTTAGCTCTTCAAGTCTGCTCCACCATTCACAGAGATCACAACTAATTTGGAACCTAACTCTATGTTTTATTCGGCAATGTCTGAGTTGCTGCAAGTGTTATGGAGGGATTTTTGCCCCCCGAGGCCGAGCAAGATTTCTCGTTCTATCCTACCAGATGCACAAAATTAACTACCTGCCAGTCTCTCACAACTGATTCCAGCCTCATCATACTACGTGCTGTTCCTGGAACAACTCATTACTCAACCAATACCTGCTGAAAGATCACTATCCTTACACCCACACCG
The DNA here is from genome assembly GCA_024137785.1 of Ginglymostoma cirratum. NCBI lineage: Eukaryota > Metazoa > Chordata > Chondrichthyes > Orectolobiformes > Ginglymostomatidae > Ginglymostoma > Ginglymostoma cirratum. Next base: position 15,025,604 of record JAHRHZ010000263.1, on the reverse strand, counting down.
TCACTAAATGGGCCCTAAGCACCTGGAGAAGGACTGGCATTCTGAAGCTACCTGGCTTAGGCATGGGCAGAACCTGAACATGGCACCTTGTGTCTCTGATAGGGACCTGGGCATCCTGATCGATGGGTGGTGAAAAGGAGAGAAGTGTTCTTCCTGGAGGATTGGCAGAGGAGGCCATACCATCAGACCCTGCAAGCCTGGTCTTAGGGCCTCACATCTCCATGATGAAGAACTGCCAGCTATGTTACAAGAAGGTCAATCCTCCACCAGGGCAAATGCCACAATCTTCTCTCAGCTACCTCATACTCACTCTATCTCTGCTACTGCACCCATCTCCCACCAAGGCTCAAACTCTCCCACTCTCACTATTGCATGCAACACATTTCCTCATAGCTCTCACCCACCCAGCCACCATGACTAAATCTGCATGCCTTCTGTGCTACCCACTCATGTGCTCAGGCCACCAAGACACCATTTTACCACCTGCACCAGCATCAACAGTTGTGCCACCAATTACCATGTCACTCAGTCCTGCCCTTTCTCTCATTATTGGTGAGGACAAGCCACACTCGGGGACAGTGAGGCTGAAAGGTCGAGTGTTCCCAACTTACAGCTCCTCACCCTTTATGAGCAGAAAATCCTGGATCTTTCAGGAGAAGACGAGGACTGTTCTTCTGGGGATGTAGGGACATCCATGTCCCACCAAGTAAGTATCATTCCTCATTCCACTTACATGAACTAAGGCTCACCAGTCTCATAACTGGCCTTGATGCCTTCTCTCTCTTTTGTCTTGCAGGTACCATCAGTGTGTCCACCACCTCCACAGTGTAACAGCCACTTCTCCCAGATCTCTCCTTGACATCTGAGGACAGTAGTACCAAGGTTGTCCGTTGCATCATTCTCCAGCTCAGAAACTGATGGCTTCATGGGAACATTAAGTTAAGAAAATGTGGGAGCACAATCTAGTGAGCATCTCACTGCAAGAGCTCTGCAACTAGCCAAAAAAGAACACCCAGGTGTTCATGAGGAAGGAAGAGGAGGAAGAAAATCTATTAAGGGCACTTTGGTGGCACCGATGTCAATGGCTTGTAAATGATTCTGAACTTTTATATAGACTTATGAGCTTTAACCTCTCTGTGCAGGGTTGAATGGCATTGTTACAGCATGGCCACATTGAGGGCCCCTGGATGGATGTCTGTGTTGAGAGCCAGCTGCATCATTTGGCAGTAAGAGGAACAGTGCTTGTACATGGCATTGAGTCACGCTGACACCTTAGGCCCTGTTTGTGCAATATCCCAATTGTTTTGTGGCCTCAGTATCCAGAAGAGTAGCTGGCAATGCTTGTGGCAGGGAGATGTAACACACAGAGGGGTCAATGTGATCAGATGGCCAAGGATTATGGGCCCCAAAGATCTGTGAAAGTACAATACATGGGTCTGTACGCAGTTTTCTTTCTCTTTAAAAGGTTGTCACATCAATGCAATCCCCTCTCTCACAGGTAGAATCACTTACCCTGTCCTCTCTTCCCCATTGCACGCTTTTGACTTCCAGCACGATGGAAGGTGTCAGTGAAAGCTCTTCAGTCAGTAGTTGCAGTCTTGGGCTGAACATATCAGTGAAGCCCCTAAACGTTCATATCCCCTTCCTAGTTGCCTGTAACGTTAATCTTACAGGCTTCACTCTTGCCAAGTCCTCATCCAACCTGTGTACATGTGCCTGTCCTGCCCACCTTTCCCACCAAGTCCTTGGCATATGATGGGTCCATGCCAGGTGTGGTCATTCACTGCCCTCCCCTTGAAGCCAGGATGTTCCTGATGACGGACAAATACCCTTCCACTGCAGTACATCCTTCCCAGTATGCTTTACCATCTTCGCAAATTGTAACCTTCTCTAGACCCTGTAGCCCTCAGTCCCAAATACAAACTCAGTCATGCAGCAATGGTTGTCCCTATTTTGGCTCTATCACCCCTGCCTCAACCCCCTTTTTCACTAAGTTTCTGTGGATTGACCTGACAGACGGACAGTGACCTGGTGGACTGACAGTGATCCACCTCCTTGAGCAACTTGACCAGATGGTCTCAGACAAGATGTGTTCAGCCCCCTGACTGGTGCCTGTATATGTCCCTAACTGCACTGGTCCTACCCCCCCACTATGGAGCCACAAAGCTGACTGTGACCCACTCCCTGGACTGCAGCAGCACAGTCTCCCTGACTGAGAACACCCTGACTGTCTGCGTGATCTTGGCCAAGCCCCTTGACTGGAATGGGAGGCTGCCATTGACTTACTGTGTCGGGACATGGAGCTTGGTGAGGACTACTCCTCTAAGACTTTGAGACACAGCTGCTTATGGCTGACACGCAGTGTGTTTGGTGCATACTTGCTGCTGGCTCATGGAGTAGGTTTGAGAATAATGTAGCATGGTCCCAGAGAATAAGATGTGATCCTCAGGTTTAGAAGAATGAGAGGGGATCTCATGGAAGGCTATATATTTCTAATATAACCAGGCAGAGTAAATGCAGGAAGTATGCTGCCAATGACTGGGGAGTTTAGAGCCAGGCGTTACTGCTTAAGCATATGGGGCTGGCCATTCATGCCTGAGATGAGGAGAAATTTCTTCACGCAGGAAGTGGTGAGCATGTGGATTCTCTGCCACAGAAACTGGTTGAGGCTAAAATATTGAATATTTTCAAAAAGGCCTTAGATTTAGTTCTTAGGGTAAAATGGATCAAAAGGTATGGGGAGAAAGATGGAACTGAATTGCTTGTTCAGCCTGATTATATTGAATGGTGGAGCAAGCTCAAGGGGTGGTATGGTGTACTAATCATACTTTCTGTGTTTTCTTGCCTGAGGACTCTGGACCAGCAGGGTAAACTGCCTGGTGACGTGGATTCGCTAAATGGCACAGAAAATCAGGCAAGGTAAATCGAGGACGGTGCGGGCATGCAGTTTTGCTGAGTGAGTCAGTGCTAAGACAGCAAGTGGTCAGCCCTGAGTGCAGATTCCAGAGTTCACTGCCAGTGTAGTGGAGTGATGCCAGGGTGAGAGACTGGCAGATGCTGGATGCCAAACTTCGTGGACAAAGGGTGAGTGCAACAGGTGCCTTTGGATCTTGGTCTGGACAAGTTGGGGAAATGTATGCAACATGGAGGTCATTCAGTGCAAGCAGTGAGTTGAATCCACCAGGCACTCGCATTGATTTCCATGTCGAGCCTTCTTGATGTCTAGCTTGTTTGGTGAGTTTGGTAACCTAGGAAGCTGAACATTAACAAGGCAAGTTGGGTCATCAACAAGGCATTTAACAAACAATAATTCCCCCTCACTGTCTGTGAGAAACTCACTCACTGTTTGTGAAAGGCATGAACGAAGACACAAGTCCTCCTGACGCCGAGATGGGCCTTGCCAGACTTCTGCTCTGATTCTACCACATGTTGCAACATTGCCTTTTTGCTCAGACCCCTGTAAGACTCCACCCCATATACTGCCTTTGTCCAATGTCCCTTAAACACTTTGGTCAACAAAAATCTATCAATTTCTGTATTAAAATAAATGAATGATCCAACACCAAGGCTCATTTGCAGAAGCATGTTTTGAACTTGTCAGTCTTTACATGAAGCACTGTTTAAAAATTTCTTTCCTGAAAGGTCTGGATCTAATTTTTTAGACTATGTCTCCAGTTCAAGGCTTCCCCATTCATTAAGCTAACTCTTTCTACATTGACTCCTTGCCTAATATCTTGAAAATGTTCATTAAATCCTCCTTAACCTGGTGAATTGTAGAGAATACAACCCTAGTTTGTGTAACGTCTTTGAGTAATCTTGGCAACAGTACTGAAGGCTTGAGCTGCAGAACATGTTGCATCCTCTAGCCAAACGTTCCAGTATAGCTACAAAGCTGGAATCTAACAATATGGAAAATTGCCCAGATTAGAATTAGAATCAGAATTAAGTTATTGTCATGTGTACTGAAGTACAGGCATACAGGATTACAGTGAGAAGATTGCAAAATTGCCATTCCTGGCGCCGTCCTAGGTACAAAATCTTAGGTACAAATGTTGCAGTTGAGTATCCCACATGTGGGGACATCACAAGTGTCAGCACACCCAAAGTGCAATGGGATAGCCTCATCTTTGGACAGCCTCCTTGTGGATCGAGGTATCTCCCCTGCCAGGTAAGTTACATCCTGTACACCAGAAGCATTACTTATCCAACACAAGTTCAACTCAATTACTGCCCCGTAAGTCTATTCTTGATCATTAAAAAATTGATGATACCAACAGTGTATCAAACAACACTTGCTTAGAAACAAGCTGCTCACTGATGGTCAGTTTGAGCTGAACTCCAGAGGTGAGATCACAGAGTAATGGAGGTCGCCAGCATGAAAACAGGCCCTTTGGCCCAACTTGCCAATGCTGGCCAGTTTTCACAATTTAAACTAGTCCCATTTGCCTGCATTTGGTCCATAACCCTCTATACCTATCCCATCCCTGTACCTGTCTAAATGTTTCTTAAATTACAAAATTGTACTCGCTTCCACCACTACTTCTGGCAGCCTGTTCCAGACACTCACCATCCTTGGGATCTTTCTTTAGCTCTCCCTTCTCACCTTAAATGTATGCCCTCTAGTTTTACACTCCTGTACAATGGAGAAAAGCTGTCCGCTATCTAACTTATCCATGCCTGCCATGATTTTATGTACCTCTATAAGGTGACCCCTCAGTCTCCAATGCTGCGGGGAAAACAGTTCCTGCCTATCCAACCTGTCTTTATAAGACAAACCTTCCAGTCCAGTCAGCTTCCTAGTAAATCTTTTCTGCGCCCTTTCTGGTTTAATAATATCCCTTTTATAGTAGAGTGACCAGAACCGTACATGTGTACTCAAGTACAGGGATACAGGAGTATAGTGAAAAGGTTACAAAATTGCCATTCCTGGCGCCATCCTTGGTACAAACATCCCTAGGTACAAAATCTTAGGTACATATGTGGCGGTTGAGTATCTCACATTTGGGGATATCACAAGTGTCAGCACACCCAAAGTGCAATGGGATAGCCTCATCTTTGGACAGTCTCCTTCTGGATCGATATAACGTGATAGTTCCATTCTCGTGCGATCTCGCGTTATAAGAAAATCACTCTATAGCTGAGCCATTTAAACTAATGGGGTTGGAATCGCATTATAGCCAATGCAGGTAAGTTTGCATTCGACAAATAGTGGTCTAAATTCTTCAATTGCATTAAAGCCAATTCGTGTTGCAGAACAGACTGTACTCCAAATGTGGCCTCATCAACGTCTTGTACAGCTGCAAAAAGATGTCCCATCTTCTATACTAAATGCGCTGACTGACAAAAGTTAGTATGCTGAAAGCTTCTTCACCACACTGTCTACCTGTAACTCCATTTTCAAGGAGCTATGAGCCTGTACTCTTAGTCCTCTTTGTTCTATAATACCGCCAGGGCCCGACCATTGACTGTGTAAGTTCGACCCCTGGTTTGCTTTACCAAAATGCAACACCTTGCATTTGTCTAAATTAAACTCCATCTGCCATTACTCAGTGCACTGACCCATTTGATCAAGATCTTGCTGCGTTCCCAGATAATCTTTTTCACTGAAAGAGGTGAGAGTGACTGCCCTTTAAACCAAAGACGTATTTGATTGGTTGTGGCTTCAAGGAGCCCTAGTAAAACTAGAGTCAGTGGGAAGATGGAAGGAAATTCTCTACTGGTTGGAGTCACATCTGGCAAATATGAAGATGGTTGCAGTTGTTGGAGGTCAGTCATCCTAGTTCCAGGACGTCTCTGCAAAAATTCCTCAGGGTAGTGTCTGAGGCCCATTCATCTACAATTATTTCATGAATGATATTGGTTCCAACATAAGATCAGAAGAGGGATGTTTGCCAACGACTGCACAATGTTCAGCACCATTCTAGACACTACAGAGACTGAAGCAGTCCATATCCAAATGCAGCAAGACCTGCATAATATCCAGATTAAGCCTGACAAGTAGAAAGTAACATTTGTATCCCGCATGTGCCAAGCAGTCACCATCATTGACAGAGGGAATGTAAACATTGCCTCTTGACATTTAATAGCATTACTATGGATAAATTGCCCGCTCTCAATATCTTGGGAATTATCTTTGACCTTCAATTGAATTGGACTACCATATAAATTCAATGACTACAAGAACAGGTCAGGCAACCTTCTACACATGGTAACATGTCACCCTTACCATAAGATTTTATTTGCAGCAATAAATTTTGATGAGGCAATTTCTCAAATGTTTTCTAAGCCAACTAAGTACTTTTATAGTGTAGTAGCTATTGTAACATAGAAAATGCTGCAGCCAACTTGCAGACAGTGAAATGCAAACAGAAAATATCGATGTGATAACTACATCCCTCTGTCAGGGTGCATGGGGACTTGATTAATCTATAAGAGGGCATCTGGTAGTGTAGCATCCCCATCATACTGGATTGTCTAGGCCTGTCTAAACATGGATGAAGTCACCATTTTCTGCTCTGATCTACTGTTGGCTCATGTGCTTCTGTGACCAGTTCGAATTGGTCCCAGGGGCCCAAGATAAATTAAGACAAGAGCCCTTGATGTTGCTGCATGTAGTGCAGGCCTGGCCCATTCCCCGAACCCCAGTGGTCACCCCAGGCATATTCTATTTCATCTGGACATTGAACATGAATTGTGAGAACAAGGACCCTGTGTGCAAATCTCTGGATAACGTATTTTGGAGAGGGGGTGGACTGTCCCAATATTGCCTTCATCTGGATGATCACCTTTCTCACTGGCTCTATCAAGCTATGAGTAGACCCTCAGTATACAAATGCCAAGTGAGATTCTATCGGTCGCCATAGGTGAAGCATGGGTTGGCCTGGTTGCTGCAACATAACTGATATCCATTCGCCACCATAAGAAATTGGAGCCATTCAGCCCATTGCATCAGCTCCGCTGTTCAATGGTTTATCTGCTAATCTTCAACTCCACTTTCATGCCTTTTTCCCATAATCTTGATTCCCTTTTTGATTAAACATTTGCCTATCCCAGCCTTGAAAATGATTAACAGTCCTGCTGTGGTAAAGGATTTTACAAATTTGCCACCATCTGAGAGAAAAAATTCCTCCTCATCTCTATTTTAAAAGGGCAACTCCTTATTCTGAGGTTATGCCTTCTGGTCCTAGACTCTGCCACAAGAGGAAACAACCTTCTTGCATTTAAACTGGTAAGTCCCTTAAGAAGCTTAAATGTTTCAATAAGGTTGTGTCTAAGTTTTCTAAGCTCCAATGAGTACAGACACAACTCAACAATCAGCTCCTCATAAGACAGTCGCTCCATACCTGAGATCAGTCTAGTGAACCTTTTCTGGACTGTTTCTAATGCCAATATATCTTTCCTTAGATAAAGGATCCAAAGCTGTTCACAGTATTCCAGCTGTGGTCTGACTTGTGCCTTGTATAGTTCTAGTAAGACCTTCCTATTTTTTCACTCCATTTTCTTTGAAATAAATAAAGATCAACATTCTATTTCCCTTTCCTATTACCTGCTGAACTGGATGCTAACTTTTTGATTCCCCTGCGCTGTAGCTTTCTCCAGTTTTTCTCCTTATAAATTATATTCAGCTCATCTATTCTTCCTTCTAAAATGAAGAATCTTCCAATTTTCTACATCATATTCCTTCGGCTGTGCTTAACCTGTCTAAATCTCTCTCTAAACTCTTTATGTCATCCTCACCAAGTGCCTTCTTACCTATTTTTATGTCATCCACAAACTTGGCTACAGTACATTCACTTTTCTTATCCAAGTCAATATATATTATGTGTTGCCATCCTGAAAATGCCCCTCCTTATTCCAACTCTCTATCTTCTCATAGTTAGCCAATCCTCTATTCATGCTAATAAAATACTCCCAACGCCATTACTTCTTGCTACGGTTTTTCCTATTTACATAAAGCCCATTTACTTATTTTACTGTGAATAATGTTATGATTCCAACTGATGGTAACATTGGACAAGTCAGACCCCAGGTTGAAACCTGGATTGATAGTTCATAATTTAATTGTTGCAATTATTTGCCATTGTAATAGTCAGTCACTAAACATATTCACAGAAAGTTGCCAATGTTCTTTAACTCAGGAACATAAACTTATACCACAAAAGAAATCATAATAAACATAGCCACATAGATAAGACAGCTTAGGATGATCTTATCATTAATAGGAAAACAAGGTTTCAACTTGTTTGCCAGTAATATCCATTACAGATACCTAAGTCCCAGAGAAATATCTCTCCAATCTCAACTCTTTATATGCTTTTCTGGCTCCTTCCAGTTCTCCTTTTTGGACTGCTGAGAGAGTTTTATAACATTTTACCACTTCTGCTAGCCTGACAACTTTCAGACCTGACAACTTTAAAAACTCTTTACAAACGCTCACGGCTGGCCAATTTCTCAAATTAAAACTGTTTTGCTACTGTGACTATACTCCTGAATGAAACACTTGATTCTTTTGCTCAGTGGAAACTGTTTCCTGAACTGAAGCTCTGAATTTTCTGAACCGAAGTCAGAGCTAAACTAATGACCTCTGGTCTGTCTTCTCTACCTTGATGAACTCAGCAGTATAAACATTTCATCAATTAACACCATAGGTAACCTACTAGGCAACTGATTGAATTTTTTGGAAACCATACATTTAGGTCACTATTCCAAATGACTGTCTGATCCTATTTTGTAAAAGGTCCCTTTGCAGAACTAGAACTGAAGTCTAACTTCCCTATTTTACAAACCAAAATTCCAAAAATAATAAAAATAAATATGCGTGCACACAACTTTACATTTCAATCTACACTGCTGAGAAGACTGTCTTTGTGTCATTGACAAATTTGTGTTTTGCAAATTTCTGCTCCATTATCTATGTCACTAATAAATACAGCGAAGAGTTGAGGATTTAGTATCAATTTTTGTAATAGAATGTTGCATTCTTCCATTTGGAGTACATGCCCATCCCCCTTCTGTTTCCTACCACTCAGCCATTGTTCCAGTCAGGTCAATAATTCCATAAGGTCAACTCTAGCTTGCAGACCCTTTTGAGGGACTTTATTATATATCTTCTGAAAATTAAGAGATGCCAAAGAGGTTTACAAGAATGGATCTAGGATTGAGAAACTTTAGCTATAAAAATAGATTGAGAAGTTGGGGATAACAAAGTGTGGAGCTGGAGGAACACAGCAGCCCAGGCAGCATCAGAGGAACAGAAAAGATGATGCTGCTGTGTTCCTCCAACTCCACACTTTGTTATCTCTGATTCCAGCATCTGCAGTTCTTGTTATCTCCTTGAGAAGTTGGGGCTGTTTTCCTTAGAGAAGGGAGGCTACGAGTAGAATTGATAGAAATTTTAAAAATCATGATGGGCTAGACAGAGTGAATGGGGAGAAACTGCTCCCTTTCAAAAAAGGATTGAGAATAAGAGAGCACAGATATAAGGCAATTTGTAAAAGAAGCAAATGTGATGTGAGAAACAACTTTTTCACACAGCAAATAGCTAGGTTACTTAATGCACTGTCTGGAAGTGTGATGGCAGCAAATCCAACTGATTCATTCATGAGGGCATAGATGATTACTTAAATTTAATCAATATTCAGGGTTACGGGGAGAAGGCAGGAAAATAGAACTGTGTCATATTGTTTATTCAGAGAATCACTGCAGGCACGATGAGCCAAACGGGCTTCCGTTTGCACCATAACAATTTTGTGATTCTGTTATTCATTTCAACAACAATAGCATCACAAATTGGCACATCATACTAATATTGTATTCAAATCTCAGTTTATTGGTATAGAAGAAAAGGGTGCATGTTAACTTAATAATGTCTTTTTTAGCCGCACCCAATGATTTGAACTGTTTGATAATTTATTCTTTAAATAGATTGTAATGAACAGCAAAAAAGTATCATGAGTAATATTTGCATTGACAAGTTTCAGATTGTAACTATATCACAAACTTATAGGAATGTTGGCTTTTGAAACTGAGAGAAAATACAATTCTGAAAACTCAATCTATAAACAACCTTTTAAATAAAAGCCTCATACCATTCTTCTCACTGATCCCATTTCTCCTGCTAACATGAAAGAGAATTAAAAGTCTCAAGGAGCAACTGGCAATTTTAGTAATACAGGCAGTCGTTGGGACGTGAATGGATTCTGTTCTTGAGTCCATTCACAAGCTTATTTCTATGCAAGTTGGAAAAAAATGTACGAAAGCATAAAATAGCTGCTTGCAAGTACAAGTATTCATAAGTCAAATATTCCTCATTTGAAAATTGGACTACTTGCGTACTAAACAGCATCTTCCAAACTCCCAACCACTTCCATCTAGAAGGATAAGGGCAGCAGATACTTTGGACCACCACCAGCTGCAAGTTCCTCTCCAAGCCATGCACCATCATGACTTGGAAATATATCATCATTCCTTCGCCGCAGTTGGGTCGAATCCTGGAATTCCCTCCCTAAGGGCATTGTGGGTCAACCCACAGCATATGGACGGCAGTGCTTCAGGAATGCAGCTCACCACCACCTTCTTGTTGGCAACTAGGGATGGGCAAAAAAATCCTCTGTACATGCCAAACAAAATGGCCAACTTGGACATGCTAGTAACATTTGACGGTGGTGACATTAGGATTCCTTAGATAATGCTTGGCCTTCATTCTGAATTGAATGAAGATTGAAGTGTTGGGTTGTCTCAGTGCGTGAGAAATCTGGGTCAGAAGACACTTGGCATTGTAACATATTGTTTACAAAGACCCTACAATATATAGTGCAGCAGTATTAATTTACAGCCTGCAAGTAACCATTTGCTGACTTTCAAAACACAACTGCGCTGTGTTTTGATAGCAGTGATTAGGGACTAGATTATTTCCCTCAGGGAGTTTATGGAAAAACACTCATTGAAGACTACGTGAAGATCACATTAAACTACTAAATATATATTGAGAAAGGAGTCAATCTAAAAATGGGGAAGAAACAACTGCAGAGGGAACGTATTTCTTGTTATATATAAACAAAGTGCAATTACAATAGCCATTATCAGCACATTACATTTGAAATGATGTACAATGTGTTTCCATCCCAGCTCAATGCACCACATATTATGGCTGGTACATACAAATGATAGCCCAGATTTTCAGCCAGTGATGAGTACACAGAGTTGGGAAATTTCCCAGCTGGCTTCACCCAGCTTGGAAAAGGGTAGCCTGTGTTTCAGGCTCTTAATTCCATAGTGACAACATGTGCTGGAGTCAGAACTCCTGCCCCTGGAAATAGTTCAGAGGTGGACGCAGAGGCTACTAAGTGTTGCACTAGACAGGTTCAAGGGTCTGCCTGCATTCTCTGAAGTTTTTGTCTAGTTGCTTAACTCACTATTATGATCTCTGACTCTCAACCCTCACATCCTCTTACCAACTACCTAATCTCCATGCAGCAGGCATAACAATTCATGTCCACTGATGTCACTGTAAACATCCCCAGTGGCCCCTGGTAACCTTTATGTCAAGCTACACCTCTTCACTAATTTCTCTGGTGCCTTAAAGACCCTATGCCAATTTAGTGCCAGCTTATGAACAGCCAATCACCCTCTTTTGTCTCTTATAGCCCTTATGCCAATCCATGCCCCTATCATAGTTTGCCCTTCCTCCCTTCATACCAACTGACCAGCTTCCACTCTGAGTAAACCTCATGCTGCAATTAAATAAAATTTTAAGTTTCTGCATTATCATTGATCAAAGCCCAATCAATACATGTAAATCCATTCAAACACTTAATTAATCCCTTATGAAAAACAAAATTTGCATTCATTATACCACATCAAAGGAGCTTCTTCCTTAATAACTTCCTGGAGCTGTCAATCAAACTATGAAATTACAGGCCCCCACTGTGATAATGACAGGTTGTGGAAGCAGCCAACTAGTGAACTGTAAGCACTATTGATTTTCAACTCAGAGACACTGTTCATATGATGTAGTTATATCCATAATGCTAATAGAAAGGGATTTACAGGGTTTTGACTCACCCATAGTAAAAGATTGATGATATTGTTATATATCAGAAAGGTGTATAGCCTAAAGTAGAAATTGAAGGTGGTAGTATTCCCTTTCATCTGCTGTCCTTAACTTTATAAATGGTAGACATCACAAGTTTAGAAGATGCCATTGAAGATTCCTGGGCGATGGTACACCATGCTATCACTGTGCATAATGTGAATGGAGTGAATATTAATGAAGGTAGGTGGGGTGCAAGTCAAACGGGCTGCTTTGTCCTGGATGCTGTTGAGCCTGTTAAGTTTTGATGGAGCTACTTTCATCCAGGCAAGTGGAAAAGAATTTGATCATGCTTTTGATATGCCTTATAGATGGTGAGAATGTGCTCAGATGATTGACAGGATTTGACTGGTAAGGAGGTGAGTTACTCACTGAAAGTTCCTAGCCTCTGAACTGCTCTTGTAGCAGCAGTATGTATTTGGGTCTAATTCAGTTTCTGGTCTATGGTAATCCCCAGTATGTTGATGGTGGCATTGTAGCAATGGCCATGTTATTGATATTAAGGGGAGATGATTAAGTTCTCTCTGGTCGGAGATGGTCACTGCCTAGCTTTTGTGTGTCTTGAATGTTACTTGCCACTTACCAGCACAAGCCTGGATGTTACCCAAGACTTTCTGCATATGGGCATAGACTGCTTCAGTATCTGAGGAGGTGTGAATGGTCCTCCTGAACTGTGTATAACTATCAGTGAACATCTCCACTTCTGACCTTATGATGGTGTGAGAGTTATTAATGAAGCAGCTCAAAGTGGTTGGGCTTAAGGTACTACAGTGCAGAAATCATGTCTGGGAACTGGGATGATTGATCTCCAAAAATCTCAACTATTTTCCTTTCTGCAAGGTATAATTCTCACGATTGGAGAACTTTTCCATTGATGCCAGTTAAGGTGTGTACGCTGGCAGTATGGGCATATATCAGGACCATTTTACACAAATAAGGAATCTGGGTGTTTTGCAGAAACTGTTTCCAATGGTTGAATGCTTCAACACTCGATCTTATCATGTGCTAAACTTGCATAGCAAAATGTGGCACTAACAGAGAAGATGGACCCCTCACTAATGCTATTTAAAGGAATTATGCTGAACTTTAAGGTATTAATAGAGTCCAAACCAGTTGGTGAGGTTGAAACCAAGACACATATCTTGTCTTTTGTAAAGTGAATTTATTACCATCTTCAGTCTTATCCCTCTTGTGCCACACCCTGATCATATGTGCTCAGACAATTATAACCACCATCTGTTTCCCTGAAGTAAATAATTTAACAAGTTGATTAACTAGACATTAACACCAGATTATTTGCTGGTTTATCATTTTCAACTTGTTGTTTGATTCCTAGGCATTTTTCATTGTGGTTCATCGCTGTATAAAGTTTACTTTCTGTACATATAAAAGATTTTGTTGATCGTGAATGGATGTTTGCCCCAGAGATAGACTGGCTGCAGATATAAGTAGTCTCATTGGCCTCTGGCTCACCTTTGGAGTTGAAGTATGAAGGAGATTAGCCAGGTAAATAACACAGAGTAGAAAAGGAGTGACAACAGTAGGAAAAGGGAACTGCCCAGCTGGCCAACACCACAGGTGGTATCTTTCCTTCCATTAATTTTACTCAAGAATATGTACGGTGACACTTCACCAAATCAGTATCACTGATTCTCAACTCTTACTTCACGGACAGCTTATAGGTGGCAACAGGTGACATCAGCTATAAGCTTACATTTTGCACTAAATTGTTGCATCAGGGTGGTCACTGAGACTCTCTACATGAACAGGTTCCTCTATATCTTCTTCCCTATGGACAGAGTGAAACAGGATGAGAGAAAACAAAGTTTTGCTTGCAGAAATGGCTCAGTGGTTAGCACTGCTGCCTCACAGCCTCAAGGATTTGGGTTTGATTCCAGCCTCAGGCAACTGCCCATGTGGAGTTTGCACATTCTCCCCATGTCTCTGTAGGTTTCCTCTGGGTGTTCCGGTTTCCTCCCACTGTCCAAAGATGTGCAGTTTAGGTGGGTTGGCTATGCTCAATTGCGCATCGTGTACCGGGAAGGTGGATTAGCCATTGGATACGCAGGGTTACAGAAATGGGGTAGGGGGATTGGTCTGGGTGGGTTGCTCTTCAGAGGGTTGGTGTGGACACGATGGGCCGAATGGCCTGCTTCTACACTGTAGGGATTCTATGCTTCTCACCACCAGTGTCACATCCTTATCAACATTGCCATTCTCAATTTACAGCTAGTTTGTGACGACATAAAAGACTTATTTACAAAATGGACATGCTACTGATTAAAGGAGAAATTACCACTTTGAGACATCATTGACAAAGGGGCTGAAGGTGAGTGGTGATTGGTTGTATTTTAGATTAGAATGAATTGTTCAATCGTATCACCTGGAGTGGTTCTGTTTGAGATATCTTATTAGTCCAGGCAAGTGTACACAAAAAAATCTGTATTTTTAAAACGTATTAAATGCAATAAAACTTTCAAAGTTCCTTCACAGATACATGCAGAAGCCACACATGGGATCTTAGGGCAGATGAGCAAACATTTGGGCAAAGAGATAGGTTTTAAGAATTTTAAAGACAGAAAGAGAGGGGGACAGGCAGAGAGGTTGGAGGTAATAGAGGGGGTGCATATGCAATTCTGGAGTTTAAGACCTTAGGGTGGAAGGTATGGTAATCAATGTTGGGGCAATTAAAAAAAATACACAAGAGACTAGAAGTGAGAGGAAATTAGATACCATAGAGACTCATGGGGCTGGCGGAGATTACAGCGCTAGGGAGAGGTGAGACCATGGAGGAATTTGCAAACAAAAGATGATAAATTTAAAATCAAGACATTACTTAACCGGAAGTGAATATAGTTCAGTGATGATGTGTGAATGGGACTTGAAGTGAGATAGAATACAGCCAACAAAATTTTGGAAGACCTAGAATGCCCCAAAACAGCATCGAGAGTCCTGGAACAGTTCATTCACTTCACCAACACTTTCCACCCCAACCTGAAGTTCACCTGGACCATCTCCAACACTTCTCTCTCCTTCCTGGACCTCTCTGTCTCCATCTCGGGTAACCGCCTAGAAACCGATGTCCATTTCAAGCCCACTGACTCCCACAGCTACCTGGAATACACCTCCTCCCACCCACCTTCCTGCAAAAATGCCATCCCCAATTCCCAATTCCTTCGCCTCCGCCGCATCTGCTCCCAGGATGAGACATTCCACTCCCGTACATCTCAAATGTCCTCATTCTTCAAGGACCGCAACTTCCCCCCCACAGTGGTCGAGAACGCCCTCGACCGTGTCTCCCGCATTTCCTGTAACACATCCCTCACGCCCCGACCCCGCAATAATAACCAAAAAAGAATCCCCCTCGTCCTCACGTACCACCCCACCAACCTCCGGATCCAACGCATCATCCTCCGACACTTCCACCATCTGCAATGAGACCCCACCACCAAAGACATTTTTCCCTCCCCACCCTTATCTGCCTTCCGGAGGGACCACTCGCTCCGTGACTCCCTTGTCCGCTCCACACTCCCCTCCAGCCCCACCACACCCAGCACTTTTCCCTGCAACCGCAGGAAGTGCTACACCTGCCCCCACACCTCCTCCCTCACCCCAATCCCAGGCCCCAAGAAGATTTTCCACATCAGGCATATGTTCACCTGCACATCTGCCAATGTGGTATACTGCATCCGCTGTACCTGTTGTGGCTTCCTCTACATCGGGGAAACCAAGCGGAGGCTTGGGGACCGCTTTGCAGAACACCTGCGCCCAGTTCGCAACAAACAACTGCACCTCCCAGTCGCGAACCATTTCAACTCCCCCTCCCATTCCTCAGACGACATGTCCATCCTGGGCCTCCTGCAATGCCACAGTGATGCCACCCAAAGGCTGCAGGAACAGCAAATCATATTCAGCCTGGGAACCCTGCAGCCCAATGGTATCAATGTGGATTTCACAAGCTTCAAAATCTCCCCTCCCCCAACCGCATCCCAAAACCAGCCCAGCTCATCTCCACCTCCCTAACCTGTTTTTCCTCTCACCTATCCCCTCCTCCCACCTCAAGCCCCACCCCCATCTCCTATCTACCAACATCATCCTGCCCCCTTGACCTGTCCGTCCTCCCTGGACTGACCTATCTCCTCCCTACCCCCTACCTACACTCACCTTTACTGGCTCCATCCCCGCCTCTTCG